>ML779239.1:678169-890323 GCA_009831015.1 Picea engelmannii | reverse complement strand
GTTTTACCATGTCCTTTTTGAGAATTTGGAAGAGGTCTTGAACTGGTAGAAGAAGAAGAAGAAGAAGATGGAGGTGAGGGTGGTGGAGAAGCACCATTCCCTCCATTTCCATTTGGAGTTTTATCACCACTGTCTCCCTTGTGCTTTGAAGGGTTGGATCCTTCACCTTCAACCTTGTATTCCTTTCCATCAAGAGTTTCATCATTTCTCTCATTTCCATGATAGCCTTTATGAGATATTCATCTTCTATAGGAACATGTTCATGACTCTCTTCATGAGCCATATTTGGTGAATGCCTCCTTGAAACTTGTGGTGATGATATAATCTTCCTTCTTGAAGGATGAGAACTTGGCTCTACAAATTGACCTTCTCTTGTTGTGAGTTTCAACCTTGTGAGCATCAAAAAACAAAACACTTGAAAATAATCAAGTCTTCAAAAACCTATTCTCTGATACCAACTTGATATAAAAATGAAGAAGATAGGATTCCTAGAAGTTCCCCTTCAAACTTGTTGTCTTTGGATCGCCAAAATCCACCCTTGTTGCCTCAACCTAGCCCCCACGCGCTTTTATGTGTTAAAACTCAGCACCGGGTGCAACTGCACAAACGGTGTGAACTGTAGGATGGTTATGGGTGTGCCTAGCCCCTAACCGCCAAGGCTATGGTCATGTGACCCATGTGACCACGCGTTTAAATAAAAAAGGGCCAAGACTTTAAGAGAAAATGTTATCATGACAAGTGGCAGGCTTTGGTTGTATAATTGTTTGAACCAAAATCCAAATCCACACATGCATACAGTGTGACAAAGATTCATATGGTAACGATATGTGCAACCGAGGGATGGGGAGAAGCCCCAACCCAGACCCCCGCACTAGCCATACATCAACTCAAACTTTAATATATATTAACCCATATATATAATAAGACACACCGCGTGGCACGTTCGTAGGGAGGACTTTGAAAAGGATTTGCATGGTGGGGAGGTCTAGGGTTCGATCCCCATAGACTCCATAATTTTTAAACAAACAACCAAACCAATAACAAGGTGCCACGTGGCACCAAACCATTGGACAAAATATGCCATGTGTCAACATACTATTCGTCCACATCTGTCAACCAATGAATGCCACATGTCGTATGGTCCTACCAATTCATCTCTACCATGTGTCATACAGGCATGCCACGTTAGCATCCGTATGGACTGTACAGACTGTACAATCAACATCCCTTTTTTTTTTTGCCTATTTGACGTTTTGAACATAACGTGGTATCTCTCTCATCCAACGTTCGTTTGAACCCAAACGAGTTGTGTTGGGTTCGTGACGATGAGGCCTATGCTCCTGTTTGATTTGAAGCAATTCCGAGAACTTTGAATTTTGAGCAAAATTTGATCCCCTGGATCAAGGTCACTTAGCAACTTCGAATTCAAAAGAATTGGTAGCACTAATACACGATCTCCCCAATGCGCAAACTCCAAACTCGTCGATCCGATGGTCAAGGTGGGTCTCGATAGGTCCTTAGATCCACGGTCCATATCACATTGCGACTTGGGGTTTCAGAGACTTTAGTCACACCAATGCGTTATTATCCTAATGTGACAACTATGATCTCATCAGTCTGATGGTCAAGGTGGGTCCCAATAGATCCTTGGATATATGGTCCCACTCACATCGCGACTTCGGGTTTCAGAGGTTTTAGTCGCACCAAAACGCGATTCTCCCAATGCATGAACTCTGATCTCATGGTTTGGATGGGTTCAGGGGTTAGCTCTCACACTCTTTCTCAGGGCCAATGGCCATGATATCCCTTGGTTTCCTCTGAATGAATATCATCCATCTGTCTTTCAGACAAGGAAATATCTTCCCTTACGAGACATTCACATTACCATTTCCTTGAGATTTACCTTGAACGGGTTAGGGGCTTGGGTTTGGAAATTCACATGGCAAGGAGGTCTGGGAGAGGTATCCTCTTCATATGGGTAGTTTTAGGTCGATACGATATCTTCTATCTCGACCGTGAAATGTCTTGTTCCCCGGAAAGCCTCCGGAGTTAAGCTGGGCATATAGTCTATCAGAGAGAAGTGTGAATTCACAAAGGGATGGAAGCCTACGCATAACATGACCATTTCACACAGAAGGCGTTTATGAATGCATATATATATATGTATGTCTAAGGTCAAGAAATCATGTGTATATACATAAAACCAATAAAATAGTCATCATTCTAATTCAACAATTGAAGCAGGGAAAAGACTTATTAGAACCAGTCAATGTGAAGCGACTACGGCAAGGGGTGCCCGATTCCACCCAACCGTAGGATCAGTTACTCCAAATGGATTTACCACTAGCCACCCTCGAGCTAGACCATGATTCTCTGCAACACAACCTTTCTTCTTTCTCAACCACAGTAGGGACAAAGGTTGCTCTCCTCTTCCCATAGGATCCTGGGAATGATTTACACGATACCAAGAAAGGAGGAATAACCTCATTTATCATCTTGTATCATAACCTCTTCTGCCATTTTCCTTTATCCAGAACGCTTAGTTTTCAGTTCTTCCTTGAATCCCCGAGATTCACTTTGCATCTCTGCATTTATTTGTAGGCATGTTTTTCCTTTACCCTCCACACCTTCCTTTCTCACCTCTTTCAGCAAGGTCGCATGTGGCTTGAATTCCCAGTTCGTGGTCAGGTATGGAAGCCTTACGAATTAGTGATATGAACCATGCCCTCATTAACTCTTGAGGACGTATTCCCACCCACCAACCTGACTGTAATTCATTTCTGGGTCATAGGACGGTTCTGGTCTTTAATTAAATACAATAAGTACTGGTTTGGTGAAGCTTAACACAACCATTCTTGGTCCCCTTCACCCTCTCTTCATGTAGCATTCATGGTATTTCCATGTACACCACCCTTCCAGTAGTCATGCAACACTTATCCATTTTCTTAGTAAATAATTAGGTTCACATTCGTTTATCTTTCAAACAAGGGTCCATTGAATCAATATTCACACATTTTAAAGTTTTCCATAATCTCTTAGCCATTTATAGTTATATTTACAAGCTAGGGAAAACAAGGTGTTACAATTCCCTCCTCCTTAAAGGAACATCGTCCTCGATGTTCTATCTATTAACATGTCCTATATGTACAGAAGTGAACAAAAATGGATATGCCTGTCTCATGGCATCCTCCATTTCCCTTGTGGTCTCATATGGGCCAAAGTGTTTCGACTGCACCTTGACCTATGCAATGGTTCGATTCCTTAATGGGGTTTCCTTCCTATCTAGAATGCATTGAGGTTCTGGAAGGAATTATCCCTCTGGTTCCACCTGTATCATAGACTAATCAATTATATGATTAGAATCGTGTACATATTTCTTCAACAATGAAACATGGAAAACATTATGTGCTTTTACTGTGGGAGGGAGTGCTAGTCTATAGAATACGGGTCCCACTCTATCTAGAACTTCAAAGGTTCCATAATACTGAGGAACCAACTTGGAACAAGATTCTATCCTCATGGATATCTTCCTGGGCCTAACCCTGAGATAGACATGGTCTCCTCTCATGAATTCTTTGGGGGTTCTCTTTCTGTTGTCATAACATTTCTGTCTATCCTGAGTGATTTTTCAGATTTTTCTTTATCTGAATCACGTGTTGTTCCATTTATTTCAACATGTCGGGTCAAATTATAATTCTATTCACGGGATTACTACATCTGACTAGAGTGTTTCATGACCTACCATAGAGGACTTTGAAAGGGCTCATCTTTAGTGATTCTTAATAGTCGTTGTTGTAGGAAAATTCCATGAGTAGCAGGTAATCTTCCCACTTTTTAGGTTGATGCATTACATGCATCCTTAGCATGTCTTCTAATATTTGGTTCACTCTTTCCATCTGTCCATCAGTTTGAGGATGATAGGTTGTGCTAAACAATAATTTGGTCTCTAGACAAGCCATCAAGGATTTCCAAAAGTTTGAAGTAAATTTTGTTTTTCTGGAAGACATGATCTCCTTAGGCATGCCATGTAATCTGAATATCTCCCTCATGAATACGTTGGTAATATCTATTTCCTTACAAGTTGATTTGATGGGAATAAAATTAGTGGAATTGATCAATTTATACACCACTACCATGATGGTGTCATTCTCCCTAGATGATGTTGGTAATCTGGTGATGAAATCCTTGGAGATGGTCTCCCATTTCTATTCTGGAATTGGTAGAGGTTGTAATAATCCTAGTGGGTGTCGGTGTTCTTCTTTAACATGTTGGCATTCTAGACAATTAGCTAAATAATAAGCTATGTCTTTCTTCAATCCAGTCCAATAGAGATGTTTCATGGTGGTCATGACCATCTTCAGATAGCCTTGATGGCTGGTGTATGGTCTATTGTGAAATTCGCCCATTATGAACCTCTTCAAGTCGTCACAACTTGGAACATATAGCTTGTTTTGGTAAGTCAAAAAAAATCCATCTAGAATCTGGTATCCTTCATACTTTATCCCTGCAGGTTCTTGCTCCAGGTACGAGATCATGGTATGGAAGAATGTGTCTATTTCTTGTGCATTCTTGATTCTTTCCCTGACATTTGTCTTGCAGGTGCTCACCGCTGCCAGGTGAATTTTTTTCATACTTCTGCTAAGGACATCGACCACCCTATTTTCCTTTCCTTTGATATGTTTGTTTTGAAATAAAACTCACTAAGGAGGGCCATCCACCAATCTTGTCTCGTATTGAGTTTTGGTTTTTCAAATAGGTACCTCTATCCACAGTGGTCTGTCATAAGTAAAACTCTCCTACCCAAGAGGTCATTCCTCCACATTTTTAAAGCATGCACTATGGTGGATAACTCTAGATCACGGTTCACATAGTTGACTTCATTCTCACTCAATTTTTTGGGTTCATAACAAACTGCACTTCCTTATTGCATAAGGAATCCTCTGAATCCTTCCTTGCAGGCATCTATGCACATGAGAAATTCATTATCGAGATCGACAATCCTCAACACGGGCACATGGGTCAGAAGGTGTTTTAGTGACTAAAACCTTTATTCACATTCTAGTGTCCAAATGAATTTAACCCCCTTCCTATGGAGGGCAGTGATTGGACAACCAATCTTGGAAAACCCTTTTATAAATCTCCTATAATATCTTGCTAAACCCATAAAGGATATGATATCCAAAACATCCTTTGGGGTAGGCCATTCCATGATGGATCTGATCTTGTCAGGGTCAATTTCTACCCCTTCTTTAGATATGACATGGCCCAAGTAATATATTGCTTTTGGAAAAATTCAAACTTGCTAAATTTGCGTAGAGATGATGCTCTCTTAGCACATGAATTAAAATTCTAATATGTTCCTGACGTTCTTCTCTATTCCTAGAGTAGATTAAGATATAATCAATAAAAACCAATACAATTTTTTCTAGGAATTTGTTGAGTACATTGTTCATCAAGAACATAAAAGTGGCAGGGGAATTTCTTAATCCAAATGGTACTACCAAAAATTCGTAGTGACCATATCTTGTCCTGAAGGTGGTTTTTTGGATGTCTTCATCCTTGATTTGAACTTGATGGTACCCAGATATCAAGTCAATATTTGAGAAAATGGAAGCACCCCCCAATTGATCGAACAAATCATCGATTCTAGGTAAGGGGTATTTGTTCTTTATGGTTACCTTATTGAGCTGTCTATAATGTATGCACAGTCGGAGTGTACCATATTTATTATTCACAAACAAGACTGGTTCTCCCCATGGAGAAATGTTGGGCTAGATGTAGCCTTTGTCATCATTTCCTTTAGCTATAGTTTGAGCTCAACTAGCTCAGGTGTACTCATCCTATGGGGTGTCCTAGATATTGACACTGCTCCTAGTGTGAGTTCTATTGAGAAGTCAATGTCCCTTATCAGAGGTAGACCTGGTAGCTCTTCTAGAAACACATATCTATAGTCTCTTAGTATGGGATGGTCTTCTAGGATTGGTCTATCATCTTCAATAGGTTTTGACACCTGTGTTGCATATAGAGGACATCCCTTTCTGCAATACTTTTTCGCTTGAAGGGTCGATATTCATCTCACCGAGACAAGTTTTTGGATCCCTTGGAGGGTTATCCTTATCACCTCTTCATTTACACATTCTAGGGTTTTATGATAACAATCCAAATTAGTTTTATATGTAGCTATCCAGTCCATACCAATCAATAGGTTATACGGTCCTAGGGGTAGTATGTTAAGGGTAGCTTTGGTGGGAAATCCATCCACAATGAATTGGCAAGAAGGTATGACCTCCGCTATTTTCCTTTTGGTTCTAGTGGATAATTGTACCAACCATGGCTTAGTATGTATATGTGGATGAAATTTATACTTATCAATGGTCTGAGGGGCCTCATAACACAAATTTGAACTAGGGTCAATTAAAATAGATACTAGATGGTTAGCGATCACACCTTCCATCTCCACCACTGAGGCTTGGTGGTCGGCTTGTTTATTATCCATAGCTACATAAATTCATGGAATAATCCTGGCCACATAATTGATGGTGGTAGCCTCTTGGACGTTGTAAATTCTCCTATTGTTCTGTTGTCGGTGCAGACAGTCCCTCAGCAGATGTTCTTCTCCACAACCCCAACATTTCAAGGGTTCTTTCTTTGGGTTGTAAGTTTTTCCCAAGGTTGATCCAAAAGGTTTATTTCCACTCTAAAAGGGGAAATTCTATTGGTGTACACTTCAAGTAGGAAATATTATCCTTGAATCCTTATTATAGTTTTTAAATCTTGGGGATTTGAACCCCTTTTTCTGGAACCCCGAACTATTCTTATGGTTCTAGCCCTCACGAGGTTCTGTTTGAGGCCCAAACTATTCATAACAATATGTTTCCTTCCAGATAGTGTCTTTTAGGGTATTTGGCTCATCAAAGTCAATTTTGTCCTGGTATGTCTTAGGTAACCCACTTATGAATCGTTGCACCTTTTCCCTTTCTTATTTTATGTAGGGTACATACCTCAACAACTCAAGGAATCTGCTGACATATTCATCTATGGTGATTTGTCCCAGCTTAAGTTCATAGAACTCTTTAGTCTTCTCGTCAAAATATTTTTCTGAAAGATACTTCTTCTTGAAGTGTTTCTCAAACCATTTCTAGGATAGGTCCTGTTCATGAATTCCTTTCACATTCTTAAGTTCCTCCCACCAAATGGAAGCCTTTCCATTCAGGTTGAAAGTGGCTACTGGGGCCTTCAAGCTTTCATAGAAATCATGGAATCTGAAATACTTCTTTAGTCCAAGCAGCCAAGCCTTCGCCTCCTCTCCTTTCTTAATCTCACCATCAAAATAGGGTGGTTTGGCCTTCCTGAATTCTTCGAGATTATGAATTTTGGAATGCTTTCATTTCTTCCTTTTTCTTTGAGAGTGTGAAATATTTCTACTACTAGAAGATCCATCTGAGTAGCTGGTTTCCTTCCTGGAGGATTCATCTGACACTTGTCCCCTATCTCCAGGTTGGACCTTTCTCGAGGTACTCCTCCCAGTGTGGCCACTTAAAGGACCACATTTATGTATCTCAGGTGGACTTCAGCTCCTCTTTGTCTGTCGTTGGTCCACATCACTGGTGTCAGGTCCATGCTACAGTTGTCTCTATATGTCATATAAGTTTGCAGCAAGACTGCATTAATTTCCATTTTATTCTCTTGCTCTTTTATCAGTGTCTTGTTGTCGGCCTCCCAGCTCTGTAATTCATCTATGAGACTCCTCACAGTATCATCGAAGTCTAGAGGGGTCTCTACCACCCTCCTCTCGTCAAACTCTTTGTCTCTATTGTGGGAGCCATCCACCACTTCGTGGCACATCACCATTCTATATGATTGCACTTTCTTGTGGTTGATCGACTTCTTGAGTGCAGAAAAAACAATTTCTATTATATAACATTATATTAGTTCACAACCAACACATAATCCATATTTCTTAAATACATACACATGGAAATAAGCTGTCATTCTTTTCTATAATAAGGATTTGATCAAAACTTTTAGGAAGGAAGTAAGGTAGGGTGTCACCCTTTTAATGTGGTTTTTACGCAGCTCGTCCATGAACCCAAACAGGCTGAGTGTTGCAACCTAGCTATGATACCAATTTGTAACACACCCGCCCCCTTAAAGGATATTTTATAGTAGGGAGGGGAATAATAATTTTGTTTTTGTTTTTCCCTCCAAATATATTATCTTGAGTCATATCTAAGGTCCTACCCCAAGGGGGAAGGTTCAATGATCAACCTATCCAACATCTGGCATAACCACCATCTAACCCATTGGATAGGGGATGTTTCAACATTTGGGTTTTGTGGCCACTTTAACTCACAACCCCCCCGAAACACAAACTTGAATCTCATTGATCGAATGATAGAGGGGAGTCTCATAGGATCCATAGATGCATAGTCCAGGTCACTTCGTGACTTTGGCTTCAGAAGACTTGGGAGCACTAATACATGATCTCCCCAATGCGCAAACTCCTAACTTGCCGATTTGATGGTCAAGGTGGGTCCCAATAGATCCTTGGATCTATGGTCCATATCACATCGACACTTCAGGTTTTGGAGGCTTTAGTCGCACCAACACGCGATTCTCCAAATGTGCAAACTCCAATCTTGTCAATATGACGGTCAAGGTGGGTCGCAATAGATCGTTGGATCTACGGTCCAACTCACATCGCGACTTTGAGTTCCAGAGGTTTTAGTTGCACCAACGAGCGATTCGCCTAATGCACGAACTTCGATCTCATGGTTCAGATGGGTTCAGGGATTAACTCTGGCACTCTTTCTCAGGGCCAACAACCATGATAGCCCTTGGTTTCCTCTGAACGGATATCATCCTTCCATCTTTCAGACAAGGAAATATCTTCCCTACCAAGACCTTTGTATTACCATTCTCATGAGATTTACCTTGAATAGGTTAGGGGCTTGGGTTTGGAAACTCACATGACAAGTAGGTCTAGGAGAGGTATCCTCTTCAGATGGTAGTTTTAGGTCATCATGATATCTTCTATCTCGATCGTCAAATGTCTTGTGCCCCAGAATGCCTCTGGAGTTAAGCTGGGGATACAGTCTGTCAACGAGAAGTTTGAGTTCACAAAGGGATGGAAGCCTATGCATAACATGACCATTTCACATAGAAGGAATTTATGAATGCATATATATATGTATGTCTAAGGCCAAGAAATCATGTATATATACATAAAACCAAGAAAATAGTCATCATTCTAATTCAACAATTAAAGCATGGAAAAGACTTATCAGAACCAGTCAACGTGAAGCGACTACTGCAAAGGGTTCCCATTTCCACCCAACCATAAGCTCAGTCACTCCAAATAGATTTACCACTAGCCACCCCCAAGATATACCACGATGCTCTATAACATAACCTTTCTTATTTCTTAGCCACAGTAGGGACAAAGGTTACTCTCCTCTTCCTGCAGGATCTTGGCAATGGTTTATGCAATACCAAGAAAGGAGGAATGGCCTCGTTTATCATCTTGTATCGTAACCTCTTTTTCCATTTTATTGTATCCAGAATGCTTAATTTTCATTTCTTCCTTGAATCCTTGAGATTCACTTCCTGTCTCTACATTTCTTTGAAGGCGTGTTTTTCCTCTACTCGCCACACCTTCCTTTCTCGCCTCTTTCAGCAAGGTCATGTGTGGCTCGAATTCCCAGTCTGTGGTCAGGTCTGGAAGTATTATGGGTGAGTGTTATGATCCATACCATCATTGACTCTTAAAGAGGTCTTCCCACCCACCAACCTGACTGTAATTCATTTTTGGGTCAGAGGACAGTTTTGGTCCTGAGAAATTAAATCTAGTAAGTAATGGTTTGGTGAAGGTTAACGCAACCATTCATGATCCCCTTCACCCTCTCTTCGTGTAGAATTTGCGGTGTATCCAAGTACACCCCCCTTCCAGTAGTCATGCAACACTTATCCATTTTCCTAGTAAATAATTAGGTTCACATTCGTTTACCTTTCAAACAAGGGTCCATTGAATCAATATTCACACATTTTAAAGTTTTCCGTAGTCTCTTGGCCATTTATATTTATATTTACAAGATGGGGGAAATAGGGCGTTACAATTCCCTCCCCCTTAAAGGAAAATCATCCTTGATGTTCTATCTATTAACATGTCCTGTATGTACAAAAGTGAACAAAAATGGATATGTCTGTCTCAGGGCATCCTCCATTTCCCTTGTGGCCTCATCTAGGCCAAATTTTTCCCACTGCACTTTGACCTGTGAAATGGTTCAATTCCTTAGTGGGGTTTCCTTCCTATCTAGAATGAATTGAGGTTCCGACAGGAATTCTCCCTCCGGTTCCACATGGATCACAAACCAATCAATTATATGATTATAATCATGTACATATTTATTCAACAATGAATCATGGAAAACATTATGTGCTTTTACTATGGTAGGGAGTGCTAGCCTATAGGATACAGGTCCCACTCTATATAGAAATTCAAAGGGTCCAAAATACCGAGGCGCCAACTTGGAACAAGCTCCTATTCTCAATGAACTCTTCCTGGGCCTAAACCTAAGATAGACGTGGTCTCTTGTCTTGAATTCTCTGGGTGTTCTCTTTCTATCGGCACAACGTTTCTGTCTATCCTGAGCGATTTTCAGATTTTTATTTATTTGAATCACTTGTTGTTCCATTTCTTTCAACATGTTGGGTCCAATTATAATTCTGTTCACGGGATTACTCCACCTAACTAGAGTTTTGCACAACCTACCATAGAGGACATTGAAAGGGATCATCTTTAGTGATTCTTGGTAGTTGTTCTTGTAGGAAAATTGCACTAGTGGCAGGTAATCTTCCCACTTTTTAGGTTGATGCACTACATTCATCCTTAGCATGTATTATAAGATTTGGTTCACTCTTTCTGCCTATCCATCGGTTTGAGGATGATAGGCTGTGCTAAATAATAATTTGGTCTCCAGACAAGCCATCAAGGATTTCCAAAAGTTTGAAGTAAATTTTGTGTCTTTGTCAGACACAATCTCCTTAGGCATGCCATGTAGTCTAAATATCTCCCTCATGAATATGCTGGCAATATCTATTGCCTTGCAAGTCGATTTGATGGGAACAAAATGAGCGGAATTGCTCGATTTCTCTTCCACTACCATGATGGCATCATTTTTCCTAGCCGATGTTGGTAATCTGGTGATGAAATCCATGGAGATGGTATCCCATTTCCATTTTGGAATTGGTAGAGGTTGTAATAATCCTATTGGCTGCTAGTGTTGTGCTTTAACTTGCTGGCATTCTAGACATTTATCTAAATACTCAGCTATGTCTTTCTTCAATCGAGGCTAATAGAATTGTTTCTGGTGGCCGTGACCATATTCTGATAGCCCAGATGGTCGGTGTATGGTTTCTTGTGCAATTCATCCATTATGAACCTCTTTAAGTCATCACAAATTGGAATATATGGTCTATTTCAATAAGTTAGCAGACCTCCATCTAGCATCTGGTAACCTTCATACTTTATCCCTGTAGGTTCTTGCTCCGGGTGTGAGGTCACGGTTTGGAAGAACTGTGCTTATGATATATTAAGATAAAGAATACAATTTTGATCTGTTCTCTTGGCCAGCAGATCCTCTCTCTCTATCTTTATTTCTCTCTCCTATCCTATGCACCCAACTGCAAGACTTGATCTTCGCACCCAGTTGAAGGTATTACAGTACCAGAAGGCTCTCTCTCTCAACACTTCTCTCACCCATAATACAATATTCTCCCAATGAACAATAATCGATAACAAGGATCAACCACAGTACCGACCAAACCTAGGTCCTCTTGACCTCTATTTTTACATTACAATCCCTCACCGACAGCCTCAGGTTGAAACCTAGGTTTCAAAACCCCAATTACCAAAACTCTAGGCGTCTACAACCCTAGGTCAACTTGACTCATTCTGTTAGCATTGGAAGTCACTCCTGGATTGCTTGCAGGAGCAGATCCTGACACCCATCAGTTTAATGTCACGATTTGTTTATAAAGGGGTGATCAGATGGAGGTAAAGACTTGAGGAGATATCACTCTAACTCAGGGAATGGTTCTAGCATGTATGGGACAAAGGAGGTCTTGTTCTAACTTCAGCCAGTGGGTTGATTAAAACATGAGAAGGTGGAAGAATTGGAAGAAAGGTGAACAAACAAATTTAGGCAACAGGCTTCCAGCGGTTTGCAGAGGAAAGACTCTGAAGGCAAGATCCGCTTGATTCAAAGTCTCAAGAAACTGAAAGGGGACTTGACTGGATCCTCCAATTCCAAGTCACTCAGTGTTGGGAAAATCACAAGAAATGATTAGAAATAATGTAACTGCTATAGTGATCCAATCCAACATCATCCTAAGACAACTACAACTTGACTAGACCCTCCAATTCCGAGCTGTTCTAACACAGTATAACAAAGATGTAAAAGAAACTGGCATTCATAAGGCAAGAAGTCTCAAAAGTCTATACATAACTAGAGTATCCGTGCTTCATTAAATATTTTTCAACTGGGAGCTCTGCTCAACCATCGATAGATACAAAAATGGCAGAAACGCCTACATATACTCAAAACAACCACAACAACAAAATCGAGACGCTGCATTAAACACATTACGTCTGCATGGCTTCTGACAATCTACAATTGTCATCTCTAAATGATCGTGCAACTTATGGCAGACGCAATCGAACCCCTGACAGTTCCGAGGGTGAATCGGCGTTCCTTTAATTCACTTCCAGACTTTCCCATTATGGCAGAGGCGATATATAACCACCACCAACTACTTCAATAACTGCTTCATTGGGATTGAAGATGGCCCGACCAACTTGACACTTCTACAATGTGGAAGACCCCTCGCGCTACCACCTAGATCAGCTGAACGGCCTGATGGATAGGCATGAAAGCCAGCGCGAAGGATGGGGTGCATAACGGGAGTGGTGGCACCAAAACTACGAGGGTGTGATAAGAAGTGACAAGGTGTGAGAGGGGCGACAGAGGAAGACACATGGTGGAGGGGGCAGGAGATGAGATATAATGGGCTTGCTTTTAGTGGGAGGCTGACGTGGAAAGGAGTGGGACACATGGAAAGTGGTGAGTGGATGATGAGATGGGAAAGGGACCACATGGACTAGAAGAGGGGAGATGGATAGATGTCAGAGGATGAGGAAGGGGCTAAAGGGAGTGAGCCCCATCGCACGGTCAGGTGGAGAACAGATGGCAAGATGACACGACAGGGAGGGGGCCCCATGTTGATTAAACATGGAAAGACAGAGGATGTTTGGATTTCATATGCGCCATTGCTTCGGGTGCTCTAATCATAGCCGTCAAAAAGATGCGTCCTCGATTCCGGACACCCCCCCCCCTCTGCTTAAAGGTAGAAAGGCGGGGGGGGGGGTCCAGAATAACCCTGCACACTGTTGATCTGGGCGCTTCGATCATAGCCATTGAAGAGGTGTGCCCCTGATTCTGGACCCCCCCCGCCCCTCCTCTTAAAGGTAGAAAGGTGGGGGGGCTATAGAATCCCATTTGCACCATTGATCTAGGCGTGCGAATATCTGTTTTCCAAATTTTCTGACCGCTTAATCACAAGTGCACTTGCGCCCCAGGCTTATAATAAATGGGTTGTTCACCCACTCCTTCGCATTCTAACCCCCCTTACCAGAAATTTCTATAACATTAGGCTCCATGGGGGATAGAGTCATCTATGTGATGCTCTAAGAACACTTTTGTAGATCCAGTGCCTTGCTGTTGGGCTATGGAGTCATTTATTAAGCTGAAAATAAAAAAAATATTTACAAAAACAAAAGAGCCGACTGCGGCTCATAAAAAACATTTTTTCAAGAAATGCCCATTCACTGGGCCACTAAAAACTTCTTCTCCTTCCAGATCCTGTAACCTGTAAGTGTTGTTCGAAAATACTTCAAGGATCTTGAAAGGCCCAAACCAGAGGGCATCAAACTTACTGTGCTTTCCCTTGTCCTGCCTGGGTGCATCCCATTTGAGCACCATATCACCCTGCTCGAATTATTTCTTTCTACTCTTCCTGTCAAAATCCTGCTTGATCTTCTGCTGATGATCGTAGGCCCTATTCATGACCTGCTCTCTAATCTGCTGCACTTCCACCATCTGATGAATCCTTCTGACCATATTGTCAGGCTCTCCTTCAAGGTCCTGGAGGAATTTTGCCACAGATAAGGCGAGCTCAGTAGGGAAAACGACCTTTGTTCCGTAAACAAGTTGGAAAGGTGAGATGCCTAGGGACTTCTTGGTTGTCACCCAATCATCCCATAGAGAAAATTTGAGCTTCGAATCCCAAGCCCTTTTATTGTCTTCCAGTAATTTCTTAATGAGCTTGATCAGGCTTTTATTGGAGGACTCTGCCAGTCCATTTCCCTGAGGATAATAGTGAGTAGAGTGAATTAGTGAAATATCAAACTGTTCACAGAACTTGACCAGAGGATCAGACCTGAAGGGGGGGGCGTTATCAGTAAAAATTCTACTAGGGAAGCCAAATCTAGCTATGATATCCTCCAGGAGGGTGATAATTACTTTGTGGGAAGTGCTCCTGGTGGGAACAACCTCTATCCACTTGGTGAAATAATCTGTCACAGTGAGGATCCATTTGTGCTGGCCACCTGAGGGAGGATGAATCTCTCCAATGAAGTCCAATCCCCACTGCTGAAAGGGTGCTGAAACCACTACAGGCTTTAATGGCAGGGGTTTGAGCTACTGCTTACCTGAGAACTTCTGGCATTTGATACAAGCTCTGATTTCTCTGCATACATCAGGGAATAAAGTGGGCCATTAATACCCAGCTCAGAGGATCTTATGGGTTGTGGTTTTCCATAAATGATTCCCCCCACAAAGGCCACTATGGAAATTAAATGTAACCTACTGAGCTTCTTGTGGGTCCAGGAACCTTAAGAATACCCCTAAAGGGTCCTTCCAGTACAAGGTTTGGTCGATGAGGCAATATCTTACCACCCTGAGCTTTAAAGCTCTCACCTTTCTCTTTTCCATTCCATCAGGAGGCCTCAATTCTTGCAGAAAATACAAGATATCCTTGTACCAGTCGCATGCTGCTAGTGATAGGGCGCTCTGGAAATGCTCGTCAGATGACTCAATTTTCTCGTTGATGAAGTTAATTCCCAAGGCTCTGCAATTGGATTCGGCCAGCAACTTGGCTAAACATTGCCCCTATATCAATTTGGTGGGCTTAACCTCTAGATCAAATTCCAGGATCTTGGCAATCCATTTACCTCTTCTCCCATCCAAGTCAGGTTGTATGAGGATGTCCTTCACAGAGGTAGAAGGAATGTACGCGGTGATCTTTGAGTGCAAGACATAGACTTTGAAACATTTGAGGGCTTTCACCAAGGCATAAGCCTACTTTTCCATGATCTCGTACCGGAGTTTTGCATCTCTCAATTCCTTGCTAAAGAAGGCAATAGGTTGCTCTTTCCCTTGCTCATTTTTCTGCAACAAGACTGTTGCTACTGTATCACAAGAAGCAAAAGAAAAAATTAGGAAATCTTTAGAATAATCAGGACTGATTAGCACAGGTGCCTCAGTCAATTCCCTCTTTATTTGGACAAAAGATTCCCTGGGTTCAGTAGTCCATTTCACTTCATTTCCCTTCCTGAGCATGGCTATGATGTGTTTCACCAACTCAACAAAATTTGAGACAAATCTCCTCAGAAAATTTATCTTCCCCAAAAAGGCCTAAACTTCCTTCTTAGATTTGGTAAGTGACAGTGTCTGAAGTGCTTCTACCCTGCTAGGGCCAATCCTTACTCCCTCTACTGACACTATATGGCCTAATAGATTCCTTTCCTGCATAGCGAACAAAGATTTCTTGGGGTTTAAAGATAGGCCAAACTTTCGACACTTCAGGAAAACCCTCTTCAAGTGGCAGTAGTACTCCTTGTCTGTCCTGGAGAAGACCGTGATGTCATCTAGATAGATTACCACAAACTGGTCTTTCTCCCCGATGAAGGCTATGTCCATGGCTCGTTGAAATGTTTATCTTGCATTCATCAGTCCGAAAGTCATTTTGGCATACATGAATGTGCCCCATGGAGTGGTGAAGGTCGTTTTTCCCTTGTCCTCAAGAATGACTGATATCTGATTGTAACCAGAGAAGCCATCAATCATGGATATTCTAGATGCACCAGTGACCTTCTATAATATGTGCTCCATGTTGGGAAGGGGATAATTGTCTTTCCTCGAGCTCCTGTTTAGGTTCTTGAAATCAACACAGAGTCTGATTTCCCCACTTTTCTTCCTTATCGGGACCAAATTGGCCACCCAATCGGAATATCTCAAGGGGACAATGATTTGGGCATCTAGCAGCTTCTTCACTTCTTTCTCCATGACAGGTAGCAACATGGGATTTATCTTCCTCGACTTCTTCTTGAATGGCTTAGCCTCTTCTTTCAGTGGTATCTTGTGCTCAATGACCGATGTGTCATACGTCTTGAGGTCTTTGTAGGTCCATGCAAACACATCAACAAACTCTCTCAGCAACTCGGTATATTCAACCCTCTACTCCTTGGTCAAACTCCTTGATATATTGACAAACTTAGGCTCCTTTGGTGTGCCAATGTTGTACTCAGATGTGTCAACATCATCACCTGAAACTCTCCCCTCTACTGCCACATCGTTCCCATCGAACAATCTCTCTAATGGGACCATTCCCCTCGGGATGTGATTGCTAGGCAACTGAATAATGTCACTCTTTTCTATTTTACTCAGCAACTCACCCCCATCAAACCTTTCCTTAGAGGTGGAATCTTGGTCGATATGCATCTCTGAAAATTCTTTGATAGTCTCCAAGAACTTTTTGATCTCGAGATCATCCTAAAACACCTTCCAATGTTTGACGTTGTCAGGTATGGAGGGCCTGTATTTTACTTCTACATCATACCTCAGTTTGGGCAGCAAGGGGACTTTGAAAGTGTTTGCTGATGTAGCCAAGGAATCTACCAATGTGTTCTCCTCTCTTGGGATGAAATAAATGTTAAACACTGAGAAGAAACTGTCAATTAGGTCCCATACCTCATTTCTGTAACTCCTGAGTCGAGGAGGCTTGGCCTGATAAGCGCTTCTGATCTGTTGGACTACCAAATCAGCATCTCCGAACACTACTATCTCCTGAATTCCCATTTCTCTTGCGGCTCTTAATCCTATGATAAGAGCTTCATACTCTACCACATTGTTAGTGGTTTCGAATTCCAGCTTAATCCTGCCTCGGCCACCGCTAACCTTGTCTCCTTTGCTCAATTCATTTAGCTGACTGTTCATGAGAGACTCCTCGTATGCTGGTTGAGTCAGATGAGGAAAAGGGGGAGTCTCTCTGAAGCCATGGATCTTAGGCTCAAGATCGTCTATTTCCCCTTCTTCATCTTCAGCCACAAAATTGTTCTGTAAGGGGGTCTGAATCCTTTGGTCTTCTCTGTCTCTTCCCCTTTCTCTGTGCATAGTCAAGAGAACAATATTGTTTGGCCTCCTGAAACCCCCTTTGACTTCAGTGCTCTGAGGGCCCTTGTTCATTTTCTTCCTTTCCACCTTCAGTCTCTCCATCTCTTTAGACAGAAACTTCATCATCTGGTTCAGTTCATCCACTTGAGTGTGGGGCAATGATGAGCCAGAAGTTGAGGCTTAGGACTTTCCCTTTCTTCTATCTGCGTTTTCCTTGTCCCTCAGTCTGTCAGCTGGTAATATGTTGGATTCCACTTCTATGGCTGCATCTTGCATTTGAGCTAAGGAGGTGGCTCTTCTTTCTCTCAATAAAAGGAAGAAATCAGGGTCAAATGCACCTGCATAGGAAATTTGGGCAGAGGCTTCTGAGGGCTTTATCTCTGCAGAAATCTTATTATACATTTTATTGAATCTTTTGGAGAAGTCAGAGACAGACTCTCCTTCCATTTTCTTCAAAGCCCCAAAATCTATCATGTAATACATGAAATCCTTCCTATCTCCCCACTGCCTCAGGAACACACTATCCAGGGCTTCAATTCCAGCAATAGATCTGGGGGTCAATCCTCTAAACCATTTCCTCACCTCGCCATCCAAGCTCTGGATGAAGACTCTCATCCAGACATCTTCATTTTCAATATTTAGGTTGTCTGCATAACTGTATAAAGTGGCCAGATGCTCTTCTGCAGTTATGTCCCCTTCTCCAGTGAACTTGGGCATGTATTTCAAGTAGTCTCCAGCAGGGAGAGGGTTCATGGGATGGGGTAGGATTAAAGGAGCATATATAGTAGCGACTATGGCATCCATTCTATTCAAAGTGGGATTAGCACCAAAAATATGAATATTAGGCGGAGGAGAACTAGGAGGAGAAGGAGTTTGAATGGGAGATGTCAGAAAAGAGATCCTTGAAGGAGACAATGGAGAAAACAGAGAGAGAGCTAAGGGACCTGAATGTGCAGATGCTTCTCTCTGTGTAGTAGTAGCAATAAAAGGAGGGGTGGTGAAACCTTCTGAGGCCTGAGGTCTGTACTGAGGCACAACTTCCAGGGAGGGGGGAGTGACAAGGATCTCTCTTTCTGATAATAGACCAGGAGGAGAAAACTCAGCAGGAACACTCCCGAAATTCAGAAAATGGGAAACCTCAGAGAAAGGCTGACTAGGAAGTTGAGAATAAGAAAATGGAGTTTTTACAGAAGGAGGTGGGGAAATACCTGATTTAGTGGCGAAGCTTTCTCCTTGAGGGGGATTCCCTTTTCTGATAATCACCTCCAGATTTTCTTCAGGCATAGCCAGAGACAGTTGTGGATGGGACCGCGTGTGTCTACTGCTGGAAGCCACAACTAACCTGACGGGTTCACCACAGTGGAGTCATCAAAATGGAGTCGCCAGGTGCACAGTAGAAATCTTGATAATTCTGATATCTGATGCACCTTCAGAATCAGTTAATTGTTGTTGTTCAACCCCAGGGAAAATATTCAACTTCATCCTCGGCAACGGTGCCATAAATGTTATCATCGAAAATCACTCCTGGATTGCTTGCAGGAGCAGAGCCCGACAGCCATCAGTTTAATGTCACGATTTGTTTATAAAGGGATGATAAGATGGAGGTAAAGACTCCAGGAGATATCACTCTAACTCAGGGACTGGGTCTAGCATGTATGGGACAAAGGAGGTCTTGTTCTAACTTCAGCCAGTGGGTTGATTAAAAGATGAGCAGGTGGAAGACTTGGTAGAAAGGTGAACAAACAACTTTAGGAAACAGGCTTCTAGTGGTTTCCAAAGGAAAGAATCTGAAGGCAAGATCTGCTTGATTCAGAGTCTCAAGAAACTGAAAGGGGACTTGACTGGATCCTCCAATTCCAAGTCACTCAATGTCGGGAAAATCACAAGAACTGATTAGAAATAATGTAACTGCTACAGTGATCCAATCCAACATCATCCTAAGACAACTACAACTCGACTGGACCCTCCAATTCTGAGTAGTTTTAACACAGTATAACAAAGATGTAAAAGAAACTGGCATTCATAAGGCAAGAAGTCTCAAAAGTATATACATAACCAGAGTATCAGTGCTTCATTAAAGCTTTACAATTGAGATCTCTGCTCAACCATCGATAGATACAAAAATGGCGGAAATGCCTACATATACTCAAAACAACCACAACAACAAAATTGAGATGTTGCATTAAACACATTACATCTGCATGGCTTCTAACAATCTGCAGCTGCCATCTCTGAATGATCATGCAACTTATGGCAGACTCAATCGAACCCCTGACAGTTCCAAGGGCGAATCGACGTGCCTTTAATTCATCGCCAGACTTTCCCATTATGGCGGAGGCAATGTCTAACCAACACCAACTACTTCAATAACTGCTTCATTGGGATTGAATATGGCCCGGCCAACTCAGCACTTCTGTGACATGGAAGACCCCTCGCGGTGCCACCTGGATCAGTTGAACGACCTGATGGATAGGCATGAAGGCCAGCACGAAGGATGGGGCACATAACGGGAGTGGTGGCACCAAAACTATGAGGGTGTGATAAGAAGTGACAAGGTGTGAGAGGGGCGACAGAGGAAGACACATGGCAGAGGGGGCAGGAGATGAGATATAATGGTCTCGCTTTTAGTGGGAGGCTGACATGGAAAGGAGCGGGACACATGGCAGGTAGTGAGTGGATGATGATATGGGAAAGGGACCACACGTACCAGAAGAGGGGAGATGGACAGATGTCGGAGGATGAGGAAGGGGATAAAGGGAGTGAGCCCCATCGCACGGTCAGGTGGACAACATATGGAAAGATGACACGACAGGGAGGGGGCCCCATGTTGATTAAACATGAAAAGACAGAGGATGTCTGGATTGCATATGCGTCGTTGATCTGGGCGCTCTAATCACAGCCGTCGGAAAGATGCGTCCTTGATTCCAGACCCCCGCCCTCCGCTTAATTGTAGAAAGGCGACAGGGGTCCGGAATCACCCTGTGCACCATTGATCCGGGTGCTTCGATCATAGCCGTTGAAGAGGTGCACCCCCGATTCCAGACCCCCCCCCCCTCCACTTAAAGGTAGAAAGGCGGGGGGGCTCCAGAATCCCATGTGCGCCATTGATCCAGGCGCGTGAATATCTGTCGTCCAAATTTGTTGACCGCTTAATCACAAGCACACTTACACCCCGGGCTTATAATAAATGGGTTTTCCACCCACTCCTTCGCATTCTAACCCCCCTTACCAGAAATGTCGCTAACACATTCTTTCCGGACTTTGTTAGCATGTATTTCCTTCTTCATATCCCAGTGCTCCAAGGCATCTAATACTGGATTTTTCCACTTCTTGAGTCATCCTCGGTCCATCTTCCTTACTGATCTGTGATCCTCGATCTCCTCATCCAACGACTTTATTTTCAACACTTCGCTCTATCTTATCTATTCTTTTGCCCACTTTGACCTAGTGACAGTCACTATGTGTCCCATGAAGCTCACGTTTTACCTTTTCTTCCTCATTCTTCACTTCCTTCCATAACCAAGGGCCAACACACATGATCTTCATCCCATTACACCTTAGCTCATGCTATGTACCCCCTCATGTTATCCTCAGTTTCCTCTTCCCATCCATGCCTACCCACCTATCCTTATTCATCTATTATTACATACCGAACATGCCAGTCACAATCTTCAACATCCATGTCTGCTGTCACATCCCCTCCCACAAGAATTCAGCTCAAAACCAGATGGAAAAATGCAGAGGCCACCAAGCTCCATAGGTGTAGAGTTGACTTGGGCCATCCTCGATCTTGATGAAGAAGTTATTAAGGTTGGTGGTGGTGGTTGAACATCGTTTCCACCATAAATGGAAAACCCAAAAAAGGACTGCCAGTCAGATGATTTATCTGCAAGTCCATGCTGAAATGTGATTACATTTGGAAGAGCTTGCTTCTGACAAGAGGTTGCACGTGCAGTCTTATAGGAAGAATGTAGACGTAAATATTTCAATGCGAAGTGTCGAGCACATTTATGGGATTTTCCCTGAGTCTATAGGGGTCGTTCTCATATTTTGTAAAGGGGGATGGTTGAGAAAGGCTCCCAATTGTAATTTTTTAGCAAAGCCTCCAGTTCTCTAGTTATGATACGTATTTGAGACTTCTTGTTTAATGTAAGTTAGTTCCCTTTCATACCTCTATAAAAATTGTGTTAAAACATCCGGGTATGGAAGATCCAGTCGAGGGTAGTTACGTTTTTTGTGATGTAGTTTTGATCACAGTGACATCACTGCCAGTTTTAATCAGTTCTCTGTGTTGCTTTCCTTCTAACATTGAATGAACCAGGCATGGATGATCCAGTCGGGCAGTTATTATCAAATTGTGATGTATGTTTGAGCTCATTTCATAATAATTTCATTCAGTTCCTTGAATATCCAAGTCAAGAAGATCTTGTCTTCTTATATTTTCTCTCCTTTGGTTGTTGGAAGATAGAATGTCCATAGCAGACCACTTAATTCTCCTTAAGTTCTTCCCCCTACTCACCACTATAGTGCAAATTATTGATTGAAGTTAGATCAAGACCTCACTTGCCTATCCATACCAACCCAATTTTCTAAGTTAGAGTGATATAGTCCTGAGTCTGCATCCATTAGACCTGCTTAAATTTTAACCATTGCGACATACAAACTGATGGGTACTGGGCTCACCTTTGCAGCAATTCGGGGGTGAATTCTAGTGCTAAAATTTTTGGAGCTGTTGTTGGGGATCGAATTGAATATTTTCCTTGGGATTGAATGACAAATCTTACTAGTTCTGAAGGTGGATCAGGACTTAGTACATCAAATATTGAAAATGTGCACCTGGAGACTCCAATGTGGCGACTCCATTGAGACAACTCCATTGTTTCAGTTGTGGCTTCCAGGGGCAGACACACGAGGTCTACTCCACAAATTCCTTTAGTGACACCTGAAGCTTATCCAGAGAAAATTATCATAAGACAAAGGACCCTTCAGGAGGGAACTACTACTGCTGAACTAGGTGATTATGTTAATTTTCATTATTCTCCTATAACAACTCTAGTAGTTGTTTTTCACTTTCCTATTACACCATCTTCTGGAGCTTCTAGAAGTTTAAATTTTGGGATTGTTCCTGTTGATTTCCCCTCTCCCAGTTTCACTACTCCTCCTCCCATTAAAGCTACTAGTTTTGTAGAGAGGGAAACCTCTATTTCCTTGATCCCTGAGGCCTTTTCTCTATATCTTCAGTTGTTTCTGTTTGTTCCAAGAATCACACCCTCAATCTCCCCTGTCCAAAATCCATCCCCTCTTGGTTCTCCTCCTATTCAAACTAAAATGGAAGGATCCAATCCCCCTATAAATAGAATGGATTCCATAGTAGCTTCCAGATATTCCCCTCTCATTCTACCTTAGGCTCTTAATGCCCTCCCATTTGGTGGCTACCTTAAGCAACTTCCAAAGTTCACAGGGGAGGGAGATACCATGACAGAGGAGCACCTTGCAACTTTTTATAGTTATGCTAATAACTATTTCATAGTAAATGAAGATCTGTGGATGAGGATTTTTGTCCACAGTCTTGATGGAGAAGCCAGAAAGTGATTCAGGGCCCTAAACCCTGGATCCATTGGTGGTATTGAGGCTTTAGATGATATCTTATTGAAACAATGGGGGGATAAAAAGGACTTCATGTATTATATCATAAAGTTCGGTTCCCTGAAAAGAAAAGAGGGAGAGTCTGTCTTTGACTTCTCCAAAAGATTCAACAAGATGTACAATAATATCCCTATTGAGATAAATCCTACTGAGGCCTCTACCAAAATTACCTATGCTAGTGCTTTTGATCCTGACTTTTGCTCCCTGTTAAGAGAGAGAAGAGCTACCTCCTTGGCTCATATGCAAGAAGCAACCCTGGAAGTAGAGTGTAATATATTGAAAGTGGACCGACTTAGGAATGAGGATGATAGAGTAAGAGGAAGATCTGAAGCCTCAACCTCTAGTTCTCCGCCCCCCCTCCCCCCTCAAATGGATGAAGTAACCAATTTACTAAAATCACTTTCAGCCAGGATGTAAAGGTTGGAATTAGAAGGGAAGAAGACATACATAAATCCTAAAATTTTTGATAATAGAGGCAAATTTAGAAGGACAAATAACAATGCCCCTCAGATTATGAAAAGAGAACCTCAGAATAGAGATAGGTATGATCAGAAAGTCCAAACCCCTCTTTAAAATAACCTTGTCATAGATGAGGGTGGAGAGGAAGAAAACCTTGATCCATAAATTCATTGTCTTGAAGATACATCCTCTTCTCCTCACTTAACTCAATTAGCATACAAGGAGTCTCTCATGGAAAACCAATTAAACGAGCTGAGAAAGGGGGATAAGGCCAGAAACAATTGAAATAGATACAACCTCAGGTCCAAAAAGAAAGGAGGTAAGCCTAATGTTCCTGAGCAACTTACTAGAGCAGAAAAGCCTCCCAATGATGTAGCAAGCAACAACAAGGAGAAGAAAACACAAAACCTCCCACCAGTAGTAAAAGGTCCCATCCCAAATGTAAGAGAAATTATGAAACCCCCCTCCTATTTTAACTTTGAGCATGAAATTCAAAAGATTAGGATTCCTGTCCCCCTTTCATAGCTGGTCAAACATGAGAACTTTAGGAGATCCCTATCTAAGTTGTTTCTTCCTGAACCCTCAAATCATCCCACAGACTCAATCAATTTGCAAGATGAAAATCCAACAGTCATATTAGGTATCATGGTAGAAGATATAAATGATTCATCCCATCCCTTCTACACATCCCTGAACATACATGATAAGGTACTGCATAATTTTTTGATTGATTCAAGAGCCTCTCATAATCTCATTCCTAAAACTGTCATGGAGGAACTAGGACTGGAAGTCACCAAAGCATACCATGACTTGTATTCTTTTGATTCAAGGATGTTGCAATGTCTTGGGGTCATCAAAGATCTAGTTGTGACCTTGTTTCAGCTGCCCATGAAAATTAAAGTCATGGATATTGTAGTGGATAATGTTCCCCCAAAGTTTGGTGTGTTATTGTCTAGATCTTGGATAAAAAGGCTTGGGGGAACATTGTAGATGGACTTCACATATGATACTATTCCCGTGTTTGGGGGGAAGAATAGAAGATTGTACAAAGAAGCTCAATTGGCCTATATTATTAGTGATGAATATAACCCCACCAACCATCATATATTTTCCCTTGATACCGATTTGGGATCTAACTTGTTGAGGCTCACTGATGTCCCTGAACCTCCTCTTGAAATCAGAAAGCAGTCCTTTAATATTTGTGAAGATTCTCCTCTGATTACCTCTATTTGGAAATGTTCTTTGATGGAACCTCTTCTAGGGAGGGTGTTGGTGCTAGGGTGGTCCTTGTTTCACCTGTTCAAGAAATTATATCCCTGTCATACAAGGTAGAATTTGAATCTACCAATAATGTGGCAGAATATGAAGCCCTTGTCTTCGGTTTGAGGGATGCAAAAGATACGGGGATTAAAGAGATAGTCGTGTTTGGATATGCTAAGTTGATTGTCCAGCAGATCAAAAATATTTATCATTCCAAACACCCTTGGCTCAGAAGTTACAAAAATGAAGTGTGGGAACTGATTGATAGTTTTTTCTTGGCCTTCAACATTTCATTCACTCCAAGAGAGAAAAATACAGTGGCTGATTCTTTGTCTATCTCAATAAGAAATTTTAGAGTTCCTCTGCCACCCAAGGTCAGGTGTTATGTAGAAGTGAAATATAGACCCTCTATACCTGACAATGTCAAGCATTGGAAGGTGTTTGAGGATGATCTTGAAATCAAAATATTAATAGAAGTTGTGGATGAGTTTTCTGCATTACACATTGATCAAGATCCTGGTTCTGACATTGATCCTCATGCAAATGTTTTTATGAACAATATTGTTGATAATCATATTGTTCAGCTGCCTAGAAATCACATCCCAAAGGGACTAGTCCCTCTAGAAAGGTTATTTGACATAAATTATGTGGAAGTAAAGGGTAAAATCTCGAATGATAACGATGATGTAGTTGAGTGAAATATTGGCATAGAGGAGGATCCAAAGTTTGTCAAGTTGTCTAATAGCTTGTCAAAGGAACAAAGGATTGAGTATACTGAGCTATTAAAAGAATTCATTGATGTGTTTTCTTGGAACTACGAAGAACTCAAAACATATGACACCACTGTCATTGAACACAAGATCCCACTGAAGGAAGAGCCCGAACCATTTAGGTAGAAGTTAAGACAAATAAATCCTATGTTACTGCCTATTATGGAAAGGGAGGTGAAGAAGGTTTTGGATGCTCAGATTATTGTGCTTTTGAGATGTTTTGAGTGGGTGTCCAACCTGGTCCCAGTGAGAAATAAAAGTGGAGAAATTAGACTCTGTGTCAATTTCAAGAACCTAAATAGAAGCTCCAAGAAGGACAACTACTCGCTGTCAAAGATGGAACACATATTACAGAGGGCAACAAGTGCATCCAGAATTTCCATGATTGATGGATTTTTTGGTTACAATCAAATCTCTATTCTTCCTAAAGATAGAGAAAAGACAACCTTCACCACTCCCTGGGCCACATTCATGTATTCCAAGTTTCCCTTTGGATTAATGAACGTAGGATCAACCTTTCAGCGAGATATGGACATCACTTTCATAGGGGAAAGGGACAAATTTGTAGTTATCTACCTAGATGACATTATTGTTTTCTCCAAATCTGATAAAGAACACTATTGTCATCTAAGAAGTGTCTTGTTTAAATGCAGAATGTTTGGTCTCTCCTTAAATCCCAAGAAGTCCTTATTTTCCATGTAGGAGGGAAAATTGTTGGGGCACATAGTTTCAATTGAGGGGGTCAGAATTGATTCAAGCAGGGTGGAAACCATTCAAACCTTGTCACTTCCTAGATCCAGAAAGGAAGTCCAATCCTTCTTAGTAAAAATCAATTTTCTAAGGAGGTTTGTTTCAAATTTTGCTAAATTGGTGAATCATATCACAACCATGCTCAGGAAGGGGAATGAAATAAAATGGACTGTTGAGTCTAGAGAATCCTTCAATCAAATCAAGAATGGTTTGACTGAGGCACCTGTGCTTATCAGTCCCAATTATTGCATAGATTTTCTTATTTTTTCTTTTGCTTCTTTTGATACAGTGATTATTGTTTTGTTGTAGAAAAATGCAGAAGGTCTAGAGCAGCCTATTTCCTTTTTCAGTAAAGCATTGAGGGATGCAGAGGTAAAATATGACATCATGGATAAATAAGTGTATGCCCTAGTGAAAGATCTCAAATATTTCAGAGTTTATGTTATGCATTAAAAAATCATTGCATAAGTTCCTTCAGCTTCTATGAAGGAAATTCTCATCCAACCTGACATAGACGAGATAAGGAGCAAGTGGATTTCCAAAATCCTTGAATTTGACCTAGAAACAAAACCCACTAAACTAGTTAAAGGCCACGGTTTAGCCAAGTTGTTGGCTAAAACTAATTGTAAATATTTGGGGGTTAACTTCATCAAAATTTTCTCAGAAAGTTAGCAAGATGGGTGGTCTAATAAAAATCCACAGGATATCCCTCCATTGACAGAGTGTACCTGGTACAAAGACATTGTATTTTTTCTGCAAGAATTGAGGCCTCCTGATGGAATGGGAAAAAGAAAGGCAAGAGATTTAAAGCTCAAAGAAATCAGATATTGCCTTATTAACCAGATCTTGTATTGGAAAGACCCTTTAGGAGTACTTATGAGGTGTCTAGACCCACATGAGGCTCCAAAAGTTATGCTTGAATTTCATGACAGCATGTGTGGGGAACATCACTTCTGGAAGACCACAACCTATAAAATTCTAAGGGCTGGATACTTTTGGCCTACTCTGTTCAACAATGTCTGTGCAAAAGTTAGAGCTTGCATCAAATGTCAAAAATTCTCTAGTAAGAAGCAACTCAAGTCTCTTCCATTAAATCATGTGGTAGCTTCAGGACCCTTTCAATAGTGAGGCCTAGACTTCATTGGGGAAATTCATCTTACTTCAAGTGGTCAACAAAGGTGGATATTAACTGCAACAAATTATTTCACCAAGTGGATAGAAGCTATTCCCATAAGGAGTGCTTCTCACAAAGTGATCATTGGTTTTATTGAAGATATTATGTCAAGGTTTGGTTGTCCGAAAAAAATCATCATTGATAAAGATTCATCCTTCAAGGCTGAACCATTGATAAATTTTTTTGAGAAGTTCATAATTTCACTAATCCACTCTACCCCATACCACCCCTACTACCCCCAAGGCAACAGATTAGTAGAGTCCTCTAACAAGAGCATGATAAAAATCATCAAAATATTGTTAGAGGACAACCAAAAACAATGGGATTCAACACTTAAGTTCACTCTATGGGCTAACAGAGTGAAGAAAAAAAGGTCTCTTGGTATCTCTCCTTCCCATCTTGTATACGGAGCTAAAGCAATTTTTCCCTCTCAACTTGCCTTGTCTGTGGCGAAATTCTTTCAAGACTTCCAGGGTGAACCAGACAACATGATTAGAAGGATTCTTCAGATAGTATAAGCACAACAGACAAGAGAGTATATGATGGACAAAGCGCATGATCATCATCAAAGGATCAAGTAGGCTTTCGACAAGAAAGTCAGAAAGGAAGATTTTCGGCTGGGAGATCTAGTACTAAAATGGGATGCACCCAAGTAGGACAAAGGCAAGCACAATAAATTTGAATCCTTGTGGATTGGGCCCTTCAAAATATCTCAGACAGGTCGAAATAACACTTATAGATTGTAGACTTTGGAGGGTGATGAAGTTTTTGGTGACCCTGTGAATGTCCATTTTCTGAAGAAGTTCTTTATTTGAGCCTTGAGTGGCTCCTATGTCTTTGTAAACATTGTTTTTATTTTTGTTTCCAGTTTTGTAAGAAACTCCATGACCCAATAGTAAGGCACTAAAACTGCAAAAGAGTTCTTAGCATCTCGTAGGGAGCAAGCCATCCCCCATGGATCCTAATTTTATCACATTTCTTTGTAAAGGGGGTGTTTTCCTAAGAGGGTGACCTCTTGGAGAAAAAATGGAAGAAGGCAGGCATAAAACCCACATTTTGGCTTCTATCATAAGTCGGATGCTTGATGTGACCTCTTGGTGCAGAGTGATAAGACACACACAAATCTGGACGGTTAGGATTTGTGCACCTCAAATAGACAATTGTCGATCATATCAGGGCTTAACATTCGCAAATGATAAATTTTGTAGGGCAGGTCAGGGACAAAACCATGGTTTCTTAAAGGCGCTACATGTCATCCATAGACACACATCGAGCCCAAAAGAGGGGAAGTTTCAAACCACTTTTTGTAGCCTCGATATGCACATGTGCATATAATGCCCTATCCTAGGTCGAAAAGTGGTCGCCCCCCATCTCTTCGTTCCTTTACAAATTTCCTCCACTCACCGTCCCATCGACACTCGTCCCCTTCGTGTCTCCCACCACCTATGTTATCTCATTCCATGTCATCTTTGTCCCATTACACATCATTTCATGCTATGTACCCCCTCACATTATCCTCAATATCCTCTTCCAATCTACGCTTGTCCACCCAGCCATTTTTGTCCATTATTCCATGTCGAGCATGCTAGTCACAATCTTCAACATCCACGTATGTTGTCACGTCCAGTCCTTCAAGCATCCAACTCAAAACTAGATGGAAAAATGTAGAGGCTGGCAAGCTCCACAGGTGTAGCATTGAATTAGGCTATCCTTGATCCTGATGAAGCAATTATTAAGGTTGGTGGTGGTGGTTGAACATCGTTTCCACCATAAATGGAAAACCTAGAAAAGGACTGTCATTCAGACGATTTATCTGCAGGTCTGTGCTGAAATGCGATTACATATGATGGAGCTTGCTTCTGACAGGAGGTTGTATGCACAGTATTCCAGGAAGCATGCAGATGTAAATATTTCAATGCAAAGTCTCAAGCACATTTATGGGGTTTTCTCTGAGTATATAGGGGTTTTTCTCATATTTTGTAAAGGGGGATGGTTGAGAAAGTCTCTCGATTGTAATGTTTTAGCAAATCCTCTGGTTCTGCTTATCATACGTATTTGAGACTTCTTGTTTAATGTAAGTTAGTTCCCTTTCATACCTCTGTAGAATATATGTTAAAACATTTGGGCATGGAAGATCCATTCAAGGGTAGTTACATTTTTGTGATATATGTTTGATCACAGTGACATCACTACAGTTTTAATCAGTTCTCTATGTTGGTTTCCTTCCAACGCTGAATGACCTAGGCATGGATGATCCATTTGGGCAGTTATTATCGAATTGTGATGCATGTTTGATTTTTGTTCATAATAATTTCATTCAGTTCCTTGAAGCTCTAAGTCAATAAGATCTTGTCTTTTGAGTTATTCTCTCCTTTGGTTGTTGGAATACCATATGTCCATAGCAAAACACTTCATGCTCCTTAAGTTCTTCCCCCTACTCACCACTATCCTGCAAATTACTGACTGAATTTAGATCAAGACCTCACTTGCCTATGCATACCAAACCAATTTTATGAGTTAGAGCGATATAGTCCTGAGTCTGCGTCCATTAGACCTCCTTAAATTTTAACCATTGTGACATACAAAATGATGGGTACTGGGATCACCTCTGCAATAATCCAGGGGTGAATTCTAGTGATAGCAGGTTGAAACAAGATCCTCATGCCTAGTATTATAGACTAGATAAGTATCTTCAAGACAAAGGGTTCAAGTGAGGAACAATTGACAACAATCTATATATCAAAACATAGGGTAATGATTTTCTCATTGTGCTGAGCTATGTATATGACATCATCTTCGGAAGCAATAATGCTTGGTCCGTACAATGGTTTGTCTCTGCCATGCAGTCTAAATTTGAAATCTCTATGATAGGGGAACTGCCATTTTTTCTTGGTCCTCAAATTACTCAGAGGTATGAAGGATTATTTCTTTCTCAGGAGAAATATCTAAGAAAAATGTTGAAAAGGTTTCAAATGGAATATTCTACACCTATGAGCACATCTATGGTCAATAGATGCAAGTTAATCAAGGATGATGACTCACCTGATGTTTATAAGAGTTCCTATAGGTCTATGATTGGCAGAGTATTGTACATCACAACATCCCATCCAGACATAATGCATTCTATTGGAATGGTAGGAAGGTATTAGGTCGCGCCTAAACAAAGTCATTTATTAGTTGTCAAAAGAATATTATGATATTTGAAAGGAACAATGAACTATGGCCTATGGTATCCTAGGAATATGAATTTTCAACTATCACTCTATTCAGATGCTGATTGGGCTAACTGCGTGGATGAAAGGAAAAGCACAAGTGGTGGTGCATTCTTCTTAGGAGATTATGTTGTAGCATGGTTGAGCAAGAATCAAGGCTTCATTTCCTTATCAACTACAAAATATGAATACATTGCATCTGCTACTTGTTGTACCCAAGTATTATGGATGATTTAGACACTTGCAAACTTGGAGGTAAATTATAATGCATCGATCCCAATTCACTATGATAATACTAGTGCCATTAGTGTGTCAAAGAATCCTGTATTTCACTCCAAGACCAAGCATATACCCATAAAGTATCACCTTTTGAGGGAACAGGTGACCAACACTTTTGTTTCTTTGCATTATATTCCTTCCTAAGATCAGATTGTTGATATCTTCACTAAAGTGCTTGCAAAGGATCAGTTTGAGTATCTACGCCAGAAGTTGGGAGTGACCCTGTTACCAAGTTAAATAGTATATATGATTAGGGGGAGAGTGCTCCTAGTATATTTTATCAGGAGGAGAACATAGTCACTCTTTGTTCTCTTTGACATTGATGTCGAAGGGGGATAAAAAGGTGTTGTTTGTATGATACAGTTGGAGGTCTAAGAAGAATAGTGCATCCTTTCAAGGTTGCCATCAATGCCAAAGGGGGAATTTGTTGGCATGTTTACAGGAAGAATGTGATCATTGCTTGTCATTGATGGAAATAAATAAAGTGGAAAGAATAGTAGTGAACCAAACCTTGAGAGTGCACAAGACAAGAAATCTTAGAAGAGATAGTAGGTTCAAGAAGTGTAGACGAGATCCAAGAGACGGACTTGCAAGAGGAGAAAAGGTCAAGACCTTTGAACACTTAGAAAAATTTCTAAGTCAGAGAGATCAAAAATCTCAAAGGAAGAATGACAGTGGTCGTTGGATTTCCAATCCTGAATAACCAATGACTGTTAGATCATCATCTAGTGACCAAAGGAAGTACAGAGGAGAAGTACATATCTGATATGTTGGATCTAAGAAACGAGGATCAACATTCGTTGGATCCATAAATAAATGCATGAAGGTTAAGCCTTTGGATGAGCATAGGATATCAGAATTGTCAAAGTCCCGAAATTCTGAAGTAAGCAGGGACCATCCATCGTCAAGACTGACAGGTGGCACACAATCCTCAACTCTAGAGAAAATCACTTCGAGGATTTTTTAGTTTGAGACTTGAAAAACTTGAAGTCCGGAGAGCTGGAGAGCCAGAGTAAATGACAGTTGTCAGATCATTTTGAAGTGGAAGGACAAGATAAGATATAAAAGGGGCATCATAGAAATATCGAGCCATTAATCTAAGAAAATGATCAATGAACAACATTTAGTTTAGGTCTAAAAGTTACGAGGATATTATTGTTGGGGAATTCTCACTTCGGAAGAATTGGCAACTTGAAAAGTCAAAATACCCAAAGTCCTGAAGGACGAAGTCTTGAAGTGAATTAGGATACATTTCATCAATACTACGTAAGCAAGGACAGGTGGTGCAATCAGACAATCACAAGTGTCAAGTTGATTGGGCATTTCAGGTATGTGCAAATCACAAATCTGAGTGACATGTGGTAGCTACTAGGCTCATGAAATGACATCAAGTGATGTCACTCCGGGATTTTTACTTCGGGATATTTAGCACCAGCACTTGCTCGAAGTTCTAAAGTCCCGAAGTGGTTTGGGGATGTCCATCATCGAAAGGGATAGGTGGCGTGATAATCACAACTTTGGAAGTTTGTGGATGGGGGGAATGTGAAAATCACCGAAGACAAATCTCGATCATTGACCATCAAGGGGAGTACGTGTCAGTTGATCTAAGATTTCATAGAAATCTCACTTAATGATTTCCAGCTGAGACTTGAGAATTTCGAAGTCCGTAGACGCGAAAGGATCGTGACCAATGATCTGAAAGGGACACACATCAGTTGACTGTTAGCTCCAGGGAAAAGAAAAGGAAGGTTGAAATGTTGGAAATTCGAGATTTATGAAAACTGAATACCCAAAAGGATCGTGACCGTTGATCCAAAAGGGACACACGTCAGTGGATTTTCAGCTCCAGGGAAATGAAAAGGAAGGTTGAAAGGTTGGAAAGTTGAGATTTCTGAACCCCAAATACCTGAAGGGATTGTGACCATTTATTCGAGAAGACTACACCTTGTTAGATTGTGGACTCCAGGTGAAATGCTCCGGGATAGCAAACGAGAGTTTGAGAATTTAAAGTCCCGAAGGCTAGACTCGTGGAGGAGATCCTAATCATAGATTAAGGAGGATAGGTGTATACCGATCATCCACTTCAAAAGTTTGTCATACAGAGGAAAGAAGGTATTGAGACTTGAAACTCCCGGAGCCTGGATCACGAAGTACATCACAGTCGTTGATTCAGCAAGGACAGATCTGAACCGTTAGTTTAGGAGCACTGTCAAGATCGTGAGATCGTTGGTTGCATTGCATTGTAGGGATTGAATGTGCATGAACATTAATGAATTGAGGGTAGGCCACAATCGAAACCATGGTTTTGGAGAAATGACACCTGGAGGCTCAAGGTAAATTGCAGGAAGAAAAATAGTTTGGTCTAAACCACCTTTGGAAGCGCCCATAATTGCATGGTCACATGAGCTCATCACCCAAGGTCATATCGATGGAGGAGCTAGCATGTTGCTAAGATCCACTTCATATTTTAGGAGATTAGGAGTTTTAAGAGTCATCGTGACTCACAATAGATGAACATAAACGTGAAGTCTTGAAGTAATTGGCCTCAGGTCACCGCCGAAGGTCACGAGAAGGAAGAGGCTTAGGAGCCAAAGGAGCCAAAACCGACTGACTATAACTGCTAGATAAGACGAAGAGTTTTGACTGACAGAGAAACAAAAGATTCTCAGGATAACTACTAGAGAAGCCAAATAACCTTGAATAATGGCCAAACAATATTAAGAGTTCAAATGATGATCAAGAAGATGACTCAACATGTGAATGACATGCATAATAGAGAAGAGACAAAGTGTCTTTTCTAGAGTGAGGCATGTGGGTAGGATGAGACATAGTGCATAATCAAAAGTGGATATTGGTGGCACAGTGAAGAGTATGCAGAGGAAACACAGATCATAAAAGGAAGAAGAGAAGATCAACAACAGTAGTTGTTGATCGTAGAAAGAAAAAGAGCAGAGCATAGAATCTGAATGATGCAGAAGGAGAACAAAGTATAGAAGCTAAAGAAGGCAGAGGATTCATGGAGTTGTAATAGACCATATCAAAGAAATATCAAGTAATTAAAGTTTTGTAAATCATGGTGGTAGGGTGGTGCTAAGGAGGATTGCAATCCTCTAAATTTCAGTTGGTGGTAGAAGATATTCTAGGAGTTGGTGCTAGAGAAACCTAGGAGTTGGTGCTTCCATCTAGTTGGTGCTAGAGAAATATGAGAGTTGGTTCTCTCTGAAAGTTGTATCTTTCTATCATAGGTTGTAGCCTCATATTTGAATTGGATCTCAAAGAATGTGATGTACATGAAAGTTGGATCTTGATTGACATCCTAAGAGGAAGAGGTTTTCTCCCTTTATAGGTTTCCTCATGAGAAATATGTGTCTCTGTGTATTCTGTGTGATGCATCCAATATTGTTTATCTATTCATGTTAAGTTATCAGTAACACATTAAATAATAATTTAGAAAGATTCATAAAAGAACAAAAAATTTTAATCTTATATTATAATTAATTCACCCCCCTCTCTCAGTTATGTTTCCAACAACCATAGGGGGTTTTTTCCCACTAGCAGAACTTTCACATATAGGAGAATTACTTTCGACATCATTAATGCAGAAACCACTTTCCAACAATAATGGATATTTCATTTTGAGGGTTGGCTAATTAGAATGTACTTGTGTATCTAGACAATGTGATTATTTACTCTAAAAAAAACCCATCCACATTCATAATATCAAGCATATCTTTGTGATATGTCATAAGTATGGAATATCATTGAATAATTATAAAAAAAAAAAATATTTGTTGTTATAGAAGGAAAAACATTAAGACACATTACCTCCAAACAAGGAATTCAAATTGATCTCAAATGAACCAAGTTTATCACTCAATTTTCCAACCTACTAGAGACACGAAACTCCATTGGTACAAACCTTAGTAGGCATCAACCTACTCTTACAGATCTTCGTAGACACCAATCTACTGGAGACGCCAATCCCCACTGCTAAAAACCAACTTAGCAAGACACACCAATCTCTTTGTTTGAGTGGAACCAACCTTTAAGTTACAATTTCTTCTTTAGTACATATAACATATTCAAAATATGAACATTAAAATTACCTTCATTGGGTCTACTTGGTACTTTTTCCTTCACCAAGTTTGAAAAAAAATTGAATTTCCAAATGAAATTTATGGTAACTTTCCCAAAGATTGTTGTTTTTGGTCTCTTCCCAAGAAAGAAATTGTACATAATTCCACATATCCAATTTTTCAAATAGTATTATGAAAATTGAACCATTTGAAAATTCCCAGAAAAGAAGTTATAGACAAAATGCCAAAATGACCTATTTGAAACTGATGTCAGGAACATTCATGAACCCTAACTTCCAGAGGGAATATATCAGAGAGTATGTTAAGAACCAAATATCAAGATAGCATAGAAAAACCTCAGAATAAGTACTAAACACCTTGAAAAAGATAAAATTTTAGATAATAAGCCTCTTCGAGGGAGAAACCTCCTTATACACCACATAAGTTTCTAAATACAAGATGATTCCAAATGAAAATGTCTCCTTGGTATATATAGGAGACTAGGAGGTACAATTACAACTAATGGACCCAAGATGACATAAATAAAATAACATTACTAATGTAATATTCCCCAATTAAAGGGTAATGTGCCACTATTTAGGGCTTAACATGCCCCTCCCCTTGAGACAAGTGTTGTCAAGAACACTTGAGTAATTATGGATTCTTTTGTATAAAAGACTCATCTTCCCAAGTGGAATATTGAAAAGGAAGTCTCCTCCACTTAATGAAATACTTTGAAATGGATCTATTCCTCAGTGGGAAAATTCTTGTGTCAGTGATGGCTTAAGGATCCAATATGATTTTTCCTTCCTCGTCAAGTTTTGGTAATATAGTTTGAACTAGGATATTGTCACGTATAACCTTGTTTAAGCATGAAACATGGAAAAATGGGTGTACTCATGAGGATGCAGGAAACTCCAATTTGTATGCCATAGTACCAATATTTTTCAACACCTTATAAGGGCCATAGTACTTTGGTGATAATTTATTATCTGTATTGGCTTGCTTGAGGTACATCTGTTTGTATGCTTATAGTCTTAAAAACAACCAATCCCCTACTTCAAAACTTATTTCACTACGATGTTGATCTACTTGTTGTTTCATGCAATTTTGTGCCATGGATAGCTTGTCCTTTAATACTTGGAGAACTTTTTGTTGATGCTCGATGTGATCTTCCACTGTTTGAACCTTATATTTTTATCTTATAGAAGAAGTGATGGAAGAAGGGTGGTATCCATAGAGTGCCATAAATGGTGTCATTTTTGTTGTAGTATGAAAGGAATTGTTATACCACCATTCCGCCAAGGGTAACCATTTGAGCCATTGTGTTTGTTTATCGAAGACAAAGCAACCAAGGTAGCCTTCCAGACATTTGTTCACTATCTAAGTTTTCCCATCAGATTGAGGATGATAGGATGAGCTATGAGACAATTGAGTACCCAAACAAGAAAATAATTTTGTCTAAAGGAGCTATTGTCTCATTCTGTAATTGTATCAGTTCAAAGTTTGATTTCTATTTTGTGATTCAAATCTCTTTTACAATAGCCAAGGATAAATGCATAAGTGTGTTAATGATTTCATGATTGTTTGTGTATAGAAGACAAAAATTTCAATTAGTTATTAATGATTGTCGTTATGATTTCCATTTCTAAAGTTATTGCTTGACAGTTCCTTACATTTTCATCTGCGTTGTTCCTTTTCCTTAGATTTATGATTGCTATTCCTTTCGGTTAAAGTTACAATAGTTGTTCCTTTCAGTTAAAGTTACATTAGCTGTCCTTTTTTATTAGATTACAATTTTTGTTTCTTTCTATAGATAGAGTAATTTGTTATTTCCTTTCCAGTAATCAGAATTCGTAATTGATAGTTAATTTTGCAAGTCCTTACTTAGATTCAATTACTGTTTTTTAGTTAAGTGAATTCAATAGATTAATTAGTTCTTTTCCATTTTACAACATCTTAGTAATCAGACTATTCCATTAGTTCTTAGAATCTTTGGTGAACAGTTGAGGAACTTGATTATTGATGAACTCAGATTTGGTTTAGCTACATGGTTTTAGGCTACCTGCATAGACTTTGCTGATATTCTTGAGATACAAGATGAATCTCCGGGTTGATAAATTAATGCTAAACTAAGGTTGTTTTTAGGACATATTTAGACACCATAATTTTGGCATCGTTGCCAGGGAGAATGTCAAAGGTAGCATAGGTTGTGTCTCTGGAGGACCAAGTATTGAAGATGGAAGGTAAGAACCTATGCAGGTAATAAGTAAAATGCTTATGCCAACGCTTACCTCCAGTCAACACTTAAGAGGCTTTGTAGGTGCTTTCTTTTGTTGAAATTTCTTTTGTTTTTGTGTTAAGTGTGTATGAATAGAAAGAAGGATATTGAAAAACAAAAACCCCCACCAAAAATTACCAAAACCAAGGGTTCGGTGATCCCTGGAAGAAGCAGTTTCATAGACGAAATCATCAAAAAGGGTGAATCTCAAGCTTCGGTTGGACATAGGAAAGGACCCACCTGAATCCCTCAGGTAGTAGTTTCACCAACTACGGCCCATGTTGATATTCATAGAAAAACTAAAGGGACTAAGTAGAGATTTCATAATACAGATATCCCACCACTCAACCCCTTAGAAGAGGGAAGCTCTAATAATCTGGAGAAGGAAATAGGAGAAACTAGCAGGGTTGCAAAAGCACACCCACCATCACCACCTGACCCTGAGTCTTCTGCGAAAGAAGAAGGCATATCCAAAATCCCATATAAATGGAGTGCATTCAAATTCCTTTGAAGACCAAACAATCGACAATTTCAAATAGAATACCCGGATCAAGAACCTCTTGAAATTTTTTCACACATTTTCGATCAAATGGCACAACCAAATCAACAACAACCCCATACCTCCACGCTGGAGTATCCAATAGTTGATCCAATTTCCAATGCCCCCATGAAAGAAATCCCCTTACAAAACCTGCCAACCTTCCATGGACTGATTTCAGAAGACCCAGATGCATTCCTATTTGAATTTGATGTCCTATGTAGAGGGTATGATTACACCTCTGAACCCCAAAAATTAAAACTATTCCCCTCTACCTTAAAGGTAGCAGCCCTATGCTAGTTCATGGGATTGGGAGGTGGAACCATCGATTCATGGGACCAGATGAAACAAACATTCTTGTTAAAATATCAGGATTATTGCAGAATGAGAGACCTAAAAGATGAAATCTTTCAAATGACGATGAAAGAAAATGAATCATTAGAAGAATATGTCAAAATATTTCAGTATAATTTGCAAAGATCACCCTATCGTACATTACCAGGTTAAGTACTCAAAGAAACTCTGATCAAAGGCATGAGAGATGAATGGGTAGAAACATTGAATTTAATGGGGAAAGATGACATTTATTAGGAAAATTATGAAGATATTTTTTTATTGTGTATTAGGTGCTCACGAGGAAGTACACAGACCAGGTCATGAATGGGGACGTCCCTCACAAGAAATAATAATATCTCCAATGGGGGTGTTATGCGAGCTGAATTCAGTAATCTCCTAGAAAACTTTAAAACAAATATTTTGAGAATTCTGACTACACAATTGGATGTATTGTAGGCCAAACAAAAAAAGGTAGAGGCAGAGAAGACCTTGGCTATATTTTTCCACAGGTGTAGAAAGAAACATGGTCCAAGGGAATGCCCCTTGGATATAGTTAGGGTTTGCGCTATTTGCACCAAGGATCATGACACAGATGAATGCCCATCACTCCCTGGATTGAAAGTTGTATTCAAAGAGACATAAGAGGAAACAAAACCATTATATCTGATGGCTCAACACTGTCAGTGGCATTCCCATCCTCAAAATACATTTTAGGACCCTTCCTCTTTCTTTCCTGGACAGTACAATCAATAGCAGAATCCTACACAGTATAATCAACAACAAAATTTTGGCATCACATGGAAGGGTCAACCATTTACTAATCAAAACTGGTAGCCCCAACTATACCCACATGTAATTCCTACCTGGCCAAACCAGCCTGCCACAAACCCCAACTGGAAAAATCAACCAGCTACAAGTTCTAATTGGCGAAATTCACAACACCCCACCACATCTTGGCAAAATTCGAATAATACCTACCCTCCACAATGGCCTAACTCGACTACCCAAAACCCAAATTGGAACCAGAATTGGAAGCGCTCCATGGGGATGAATAACCAACCTATGAGAATGATCTCTCAAACCCAACCTCCGTTACAAACTCCACTCCCATTGCCCCAATCACAATTGCACCCTCAATTACCTGCCCAACCCCACCTGAATCCCAATAACAGACCAACTCAACTCATCTAGATTATGGAAAGTGGAGAAGGGGAAGTCAATCTAGTAGGGTGCAATGAACTTCAGTTAAGATCAGGGTGCATCATCTTCCTCGAACAAAATGACATTCCCCAAGAATAGGGGAATGAAAAGCAACCATCAATAACACCCTCGACTGTGGTGATAACATAAGAAATTAGGCAAGGGAGGAACACAATCTAATTACAAGACTCTGATAAGGATGCAATTCCCTCCCCTCCATTCCATGAAAGACTGATGATAGCGAAAACCACCGTATATCCTGACTTCGACATTGTAGGGGAACTCAGTAATTTATACATCAAAATTCCACTCCTGCAAGCCCTGCACGACATACCGATCTATGCAAAGATAATCAAGGAGCTATATGGGGGGAAGCCTGTCAGAAAAATAAAAAATTCATCATCAACAGTTCATGTAGTGGGAGCCTTATCTGATCTATTTTGGGTAGAGAAACACCAGTTAAATATGTAGATCCGGGGAACCCCATAGTAACAGTTCAGATTCAGGGTTGTTCCTTTCCAAATACCCTAGTTGATTTGGGGTGACCATCAATATTCTAACTATGGAAACCTACAATGCCCTGGGTCTTCACTCTTTTGACCCAACCACAATTATGTTTCAATTGGTTGAGTGAACAGTGGTCAAACCACTCGGCACACTACATGAAATAGCCATTTCAGTTGATTCTTGGGAATATCCCATAGATTTTCTCATCATCAACCCAAGAAGTGGACTTGAAGGGAATCGATTGATATTGGGTAGACCATGGCTCATGACAGATGATGCATACATAGGATGCCAATCAGGTACAATGACAATTGCTAGAGGAAGGGTTACAAGGAATCTCATCTTATATCCTCCAGCCAAACCTAGTCCAATGATCGTACACCCGCAATTCCCACCACCATGATATCCCGAGAAGGATCTCCGTGCCCCACTCACGATGGAAGAATCCCTCAAGAACAAGAATTAGCTAGAGAATCATGTAATCGATGGGTTTATTAACAACCCAACCACTGTAAGTAACCCAACATGCCAGATGCTCCAAGATGTTCCAGACTGTGAGGCACAAGGAGACTCGCTGGAAGATTTAATGGAACAACAAATTCCGACTACCGTTGTTCACAACACCAGATCCGTTGAGATTGCACCAGGGAAGTCTATGAACATTAATGCCAACCTAGAAGAGCAACAACAACAAAATATAATCCAAAATCTCTCTAAATACCAACAAGATTTTGCCTGGGAGTACTCTGATATGAAGGGTATTGATCCACAACTCTACACACACCACATTTATATTGAGAAAGATGTCCGACCTATCCGACAACCGCAAAGAACATTGAACCCCCACCTTAGAGATATTGTTAAAGCAGAGCTACAAAAGCTATTGGACGTAGATTTTCTATACCCTATCTTAGATAGTCGATGGGTTTCCCCATTAGTCATCGTCCCAAAGAAAAATGGGAAGTGGCGAATCTGCGTTGATTACAGGGAACTAAACAAAAATACTCAAAAATATCATTTTCCATTACCTTTCATCGATCAAGTCCTGAATACCTTGACAGGGAAGAAATTATTCTCTTTCCTAGACAGTTTTAGCAGCTACAATCAGATCTAGATTACCCCAGAAGATCAGGATAAAATGACATTCACATGTCCCTGGGGTACCTTTGCCTACAAAGTATTGCCCTTCAGACTTTGTAATTCTCTTACTACATTCCAAAGGGCCATTCTGAGCATATTTAGTGATATTATTAATGAAGGGCTTAAAGTCTACATGGATGATTTCACATAGTACAACGATGGCTTCGATCAAGCCTTGAATAATATGGAGAAGGTATTGGAATGGTGCATCTCTACCAGGTTATGTTTCAACCACAAAAAATGTCACATGATGATGACAAAAGGTGTGCTATTAGGGAATTACATTTCTGCAGATGGAATTAGAGTAGACCCAGAAAAAATTGAGGTAATTCTTAATCTACCTACTCCACACACAAAAATTGAGGTACGTAGTTTCCTTGGTGCCTCAGGATACTATCACAGATTTATGCTAAATTTTTCAAAAATCATTGCGCCTTTACATGCTTTGACAGGTAATGTAGAATTTCAATGGTATGACAAATGTGATGTGAATTTTGCAGGACTCAAGAAACTGATCTCAACAACGCCAGTGTTGAGAGGACCTAATTGGAAAATACCATTTCAAATTTCCATCGATGCCTCAGACATTGCCATAGGTGTTGTTCTGGGACAGGAAGAAGAAAAGAAACCCTATGCCATTTATTTCATTAGAAAGAATCTAACTCTAGCCGAACTTAATTATATAGTAATAGAGAAAGAGTTCTTAGCTGTTATACATGGCATCAATAAATTTTGTCATTATATAACAGGCTATCTAGTTATCCTGTATATTGATCATTCTGCCATTAGATATATAGCTAATAAATCAATTACTAATGGACGGGTCACTCGATGGTTATTATTATTGTAGGAATTTGATATCACCATCAAAGATCAACCTGGGAGAGAAAATCTTGTGGTAGAATTCCTATCCCGCATCCCAAAAATAGACGACTCATTAACAATTGAGGACCAATTCCCAGATGAGCATTTGTTTGTTGTCGACACAAAACCACCTTGGTACTAATGTAGAAAACTATCTAGAAGCGGGAATATTACCGACACATTTATCATCAAAGGAAATACGACTGATCATCCAGCGTAGCGCATGATTCACTTGGATCAGTGGATATCTTTTCCACACAGGAGTTGATCTCTAGATTCAGCGATGCATACGAGAGGATGAAATCTATGACATACTGAAAGAAGGACATGACAAACCCTGTGGGGGGCATTTTTCATATCACAGGACTGGACACAAAATCTTATAGATGGTCTATTACTAACCCTCAATATTCATAGATGCCAAGAAATATGTTTAGACATGTGACAACTGTCAGCGGATGGGGAAATCAGGTCAGACTGATGAAATTCCCTTGAAAACACAACTAGTCATAGAACCACATGGTTAGATTCATACTACATCAGGATCGGTAAGAAGACCCTGGGTTGAGTCATCATAGTGAAGTTGTTGTCATCTTCACTGATTACTGGAGGAGAGTAATCAGTGAAGTTGTTGTCATCTGGATCGTGGATCTTTTGAGCAAGGGTTAGGCAAGGAGAACTTGATGAAACTGCTACATTCCATCTATGGCTGTAAGTAACGTTTTGTCCTCATTAATGTAATATGCTTGGCCTATTTCTTTCTAATTTGTGTTTTACATTACATGAATTTGTCTCTAAGTAGATAGGTTTTCTTTGAACTAATCTCGATAGAATAGGAAGTGGTTGTACTTTGTTTTTCTATAGGTCTTATCGAGGAGCTCAAGATTGGAGTTCAACTCAGAGAGTGCAGGGACAAACACTAGTAAAAGGTACGTCTTTCCTCCTTCCTCTTCATACATTAGTTTGTGTAGGCCTAAAAGGAAGTGAGTGACCATGATAAGCACTTTCTGTCTTAGAGTTAAGAGTCTAGCTCTTTGAGGAGACCTACCTGTCCGTAGGGAGATTTTCCTTCAATAGAAACTACCGACTCCACTGGGGAATCGAATCGAAACTTTTGGTTTTGATTTTTCCTCATAGACCTTGTCTTACCCTTTGTTTTTAGACCTTGTTCACCCCACTTGTTTGATTTCCTATGCTGATTGACTCTTTACCCCATCACATTCATCTTGACTGTCAAAATTTGACTGCAATTTTGGGATTTTGGACATTTTTATGAGTTTTTTAAGCCTGGTGCCCCTGTGCCCATGTTAGTAGAGCGCCATCACTCCTTGAAACCCTCAGACAAAGATTTATAATGCTCCGGTGGCCCTTACACGAGAGCGACAACCCCTTTTTGCAAAAAATCTTTTCAAAAATTGCATTTTTTGAGGTCCAGACCCTATTTTTTCACTTGCTAAGATTCTTTGTGAGTCAATGCTTCTTCCCATTGAACTTTGACATCCCTCCTTCTAAGAAATAAGCACTTTGATGTTCAGATTTGGTGGCCTTCTTCATTATTTTTTGAGTTTTTGTTGTTGAGAGCTTGAAATCAATCCACTGCTTTCTTCTCTCCTATTCGACTGAGTGGGAACTCTGGTGAAGGGCATCAGGAATCTGTGAACCATCTTATCCGGTTATTTGAAGTCATCATTCTTAAACATCTATATTTTGTGTGAATTGTTTGATTTTGCTTTGTTTTCTCTTGTCTTATGTTTGCTTCTTGTTTCAATGATAGCAAGAGGGTGTGTGTCATGTGTGCGAAATCCGATCATACTTGTCTGAATCTCCTTTATTTGAAAGGATAGTTGGTAGGAGAAGTTTTTTTTTTTGCATTGAATTAGTCATCATTTGCATACAAACAACCAAGATACATTTCAGTGCTTGATTTGCATATTATAAGGCGTTTTTAAAAATGTTTTAGCATTGCATTGGATTCGATTGAGAACCGATTGATTGAAGACGTTTCATATTAGTGTTTGAAAGTGAAAACAACTCCTTATCTTTCCCTTAAATAGGCGTTCATTGAAAATAAACGATTTCTTATCATATTCTATGCATCTTTTTGGGCATTGAGTCATCATTCCATGAATTTCACTTTCGTGCACCCTTTGAGTAAAGAATAGTTGTAAAACGAACGCTAATTAAAAATTATCTAGAACATTTTTGTTTTTAGGATCTTCTACCAATAGTAGAGTAGGGTTATCACTTTGGATTAGGCTGTGAGTACAACTCTCCAAAGTTTTTCAAAACAAAAATTAGCATCCCAAGCTAGGGAGAGTCAAATCCAATTGTCGTTTTGGTTTTTTGGGATCCCCCTCTCACACAGGGGTTACACACGAGGTCGCATTCGGGAAAATTACGGAGATTATCCCTCCGTGGTTCAATTGTTTATAGTGCTCAGATCGTATATTGGGGGTCGCTTGGAGGTATACCCACGATTATGTGTGGGAGCCTCTCGGGTTGATTTTAGACTTGTTATCGTGCCCATATGTTTCAGATCAGACTATTGACTTTACCCACCCAGGGACTCACTACGAATTGGTGTCTTTAGTTGCCATAATCTTTAGGTACTTACACAAGGTGATAGTGAAGGGAAGTCTCACTATACCTGGAACATACATTGGTCAAACTCACTCGGGCTCCTTGGAGGGTAAATCCACAATTACTGCGTGGAAGCTTGCACCAAGGTGAAAGTCTATTAAGCAGGTCGCCATTGTAACTGTTCCACCATATCCTATCCCCTTCTCAACTTGATCACATGATGTTGGATTTCATCACCAACTAGCATGATCATCGAGAGAAGTTTTTGTCTGCTTGGTTGATTCCTAGATTTTATTAGCGCATGTTGTTTATTTTTGTTAGTTGGCACTAGATTTTCAGTGTGTTCTGTTTTTCTCCACAATTGAGCCTGTAGACGATAAAGGTCTTCTTCGATCACATAGGATGCAAGGGATGCCTCCGGAACACTATCAACCCTTACCTCCTAACCCTTCAGAAGACAACTACTGTAGAGAGGTAGAAAATCCATCTGACGCTGGAAGTGCTATTGCTCCTCCATTAGATAACCTAGAAGACACTTTGGTTACGGTTGAGAATCCCACTACATTTGTGTCTGTAACCCCTCTCAAACCACTTTTGGTTCATCTAGACTCCCTTGGGAACGTCATAGACGAAGAGGTCCCACAATTACCGGAGAGGATCTTTATCGAAACATATATGGGATCCACAGAACCAATCTTTGGTGACGAGTATAGGACTCTTGTTCATCCTAGCACCGTAGTAGAAACCAATCCCACGCCTTCCCATTCTGTATGGAGGAATTCATCGGGACGCGATATCTATGAACATTTTGAATCCTTTCAAAAACCCTTTCAACCTCATGACCCTCCTAGTGAAATAGGACCATGCGGTCAAACCCTGAATCACTCAATTGATAAGGTTATTAACCCTACTGCTACACCAGCACAAGTCCATCCTAATGCTAGGCTCATCACCTCTACTCATTCCCAAAGCACTTCAATATCTACCCCCATTTCTACAAGCTTTTACTCTACAGCTCCACATGTTCCACATGATCCTGCTAGGACATCTTCTCACCTAAGAATAGAGACCCTTGCTGGCCAAACACAACCAACTGGAGGGAAACCACCATCCAATGAATCGTTTCCTCCTGGAGGACTACCTTTCCATGGCAGTCCAACCCCTCTCGGGGGACATTCCCCTTTTCATGCTCCTCCCGGAGGGTAACCTCTATTTTCCAGTCATACCTCAGTCATAAATCCACCACTGGCAGGGGGGAAACCCTCATTTTCTAGACACCCTTCACAATCCTAGGGAGTATCTTCAGGAGGCATTTTTACCCAACCCCACATTGGGGGGCACTTGTATAATAACCCACTAGGAGGAGTATCCAATCCTATCCCTTCTAGAACATCTTATGGGAAATCTTATCCGGGCGGCATCCCAAACACCACCTGGAGTTATCCGGGACCATAGTCTTATCCTCCTCATGGGCGTCATGTGTATCCACCTCCAGGATCTAATCCTTACTATTCTCAAGGGGAAAATGCTTATCCTCCTCATGGGAAAATAAATCACCCAGCCTATAATGTTTAGAACCCACCGGGTTATGTCAATGTTTCTCATACACCATCGAATCCTTCTTATCCTAGCCAGAAACAACCGTATGTAGGAGGACCTACTGGTTACAACTATCCACCTAACCCAGACTATGGTCCTACTGATGTTCCTATGCTGCACCAATATCATTCTCACATTAATCGACAACTACATTTCCTTGCGACTCTGGATCTCCCAAACTTGTCTCCATTAACTAAAGATCCTATTTCTCATTCACTTGTTTGGCCAGTCATTCCATCTAAACTTCCTTCTGATATTCTAAAATTTGACGAAAACCCTGGAGAAGATCTGAACAACCATGTGATGACTTTCCATTTGTGGTGTTCATCAAACTCCCTCATGGATGATTCTATACATTTGTGTCTTTTCCAGGGAACACTTACCGGTTCAACAACAAAGTGGTATATTGAACTACCATGTGCTTCTTTTCATGATTTTAATTCCCTTTCCATGTCTTTCCTCACACAGTTTCAACTGCCTATTCGCTACAAGATAGGTACAGAACTCTTGACCTCCCTTCATCAAACTAACTATGTGGATATCTTTGACCATATTCATGAGTGGAGGTGACGACGAAGGATGATCAAGGCAGTCATTCCTGACATACTATTGGCAGAATGGTTTACTAAATCACTGTTACCCCCGATCGCTTGCGATGTCGCTATGGGTGGTGCAGTCACAGAGGAACAAGCCATCACTCGGAATCAGTATTTGGATTTGGTTTATTCCCAATATGGTACTTTGTATGATTTACTTTCGAATGCTTCTCAAGCTAATATCGATCATTCTAAGCCATCATCCTCATCTCATGCGGATGGTATTATCAGTTCTGTCAAAACTCAATCTTTTTCAAATTCAACTACACCCTCCTCTACCTCCCCCAAAAATCAAATCTCTGAGGTGAATGAAGTTCAATCTGCCCCTTCACAACAATCCAGAGGTAAGAATAAGACAAAGAATAAATAAAAAAAAATCATGAACAACCCAAAAACCAAACACCTGCTACTGAAAAGAAACCACAACGGAAACTGAAATTCTCATGTATCATTTGTGGTGATGATCACTACACTTGAGATTGTCCACTTCGCAATGAAGTGGCCAAAATTTTCCAAGGAAAGTCACAACCCGCTGTGCTTACTCAGCCTTTTCCACAGCAACAATCCATGGTTGCTCAAACCCCCTCTCCTGGGGGAAGTTCTATTGAACCTAATGATGAGGCCTCGTTGAGTGCACATATTTATATGTTTAATGGGATCAATTTGACCACTCTCTCTAAGACCTACGACACACCAGGTAACCCTGACAAAGGAAAAGACACCAACAGTGCCGGTACTTTACCGGATCCATCATCGTCCTCCGTTAGTCTTCCATCGGTTAATCCTCCATCTAGACCACTTAAGATTGAGAAAACCACATTCGAATCTATCTTACGCCCTCCTAAGAGCACTATCCACAAATCTACCTTTAATCCTAGTTCATGTGTTGCCCAAAACTACAACATTGTTGAAGATTTGGCTCAAGCACCGTGTGCTATGTCTGCGTTAGAAGTTCTACAAAACTGTCCTAGTCAACGTAGAGCACTCTTGGCCACTCTTGGCACTGTTGATCCTGAGTCATCCAGTTAGATCATGTTTAACCTAGACAATTATGCGTCTCGACTCTCCCACCAACTTGCTTTCCAAGTTGATGTTGTTGTTCACAATCAACAAAGCCACCAAACTATTCTGGATGAGGGAGCCTCAACTTGTGTCATGTCTTTGGCGTGTTGGAAAGGTTTAAAATCACCAGCACTCAACAAATCCCCAACAATGTTACGCACCTTCGATGGGTGAGGTTTTCATCCCCATGGGATTTTACAGTCCCTGCCCATCCAATTGGGTGGAAAAACTGTTACTGTTGATGTCGAGGTGGTCGATGCTCCCCTCGATTACAACTTGTTACTTGGAAGAAGTTGGTTTTATGCTATGACTGTCGTTGCCTCGTCAGTTTCCCGATGTGTCCAATTTCCTCATCAGGGAAAAATTGTCACTGATGATCAGTTGGATTTATGCACAATCGATGCTTGCATTCATTCTACCAACAATATTCCTTTCTTGGGAGACCACAAGATCACGTATGAAAGTGTTGGTGTTGGCTTACTAAAAGATTCTAGTCTCATGGGTACCTTCCCTACACCACTTCCACTGACTACACATCATATTGCCACCATCAATATGATTTCAACCATGGCTTATCAATCTTTGGAATCATCTGACCCTTGGATTGTACCTTATCCATTGGAATTCGATGCACTAGGTGACACTGTGCCACTTAGTCCAGCCGAAACGTCATACATTTCTACCCAATCCGCTTCTCCCTCATTGAACGACCAACATCTATTGGCTCCTAATGTTTCCTCGATGCAATCATGGTTGAGTTCCTTGTTATCTGCAATCCACTACATTTCCCCAACTTTTCCTTCAGATGAATCTATTCCGGAAATGTTTCGCATTGACAAGTTACCTCGGGATAATAACCGTCACCGATCCTCTTTTCTTCTCCCTCATGAAGAAATTCAGGCAGATATACGATCTATCTCCCCTCCTGATGTCGATTTTCTATTGTCTCCCATGATTTCAACTTCCGATGATTTGGATCCGATAGTGGACATGGTGATTTCTATAGTGGACATGGTGATTTCTTCGATAGGATTATTGGAGCCTAATCTCCTTACTCCTATCACGACCCTCAACATGTGTACCTTCTCGAGTGATTATCTTCCATCCAGTGAAGATCTCCTGGAGGCCATGACCAAGTTTTGTCCCTTGACATGGTATCCTTCCAAAACGTTCTTCTGTTGGAAGCCATGATCAAGAAGTAGTTACGAGCATAGTTTCTCTTCTCTGTGGCAAGCTCGTTAAAAAATGAAATAGAGGCCTTGAGCATAGTTCTTTTCCTGTGTCAAGCTCACTAAAAAATGAAACAATCACCTCTCTTGAACCTTATTTTCATCCACCCTTCTCCTTTTTCTCATCTACTCGATAAATTGGTGATGACCTCGGAGCCAGTGAATGAATTTAATCTTGGAGGGCATGTCTCCAGCCTTTGATGATCTTTCTGGAGTTAATCCACTAGCTTTCAAGCTGGCGGCATACTGATCTTAGTCTTTGTTCTTTCTCGTGCTCGTAAATACATGAGAATGCATCTGGGTAGACTTTTATCTCTATTTCGAACCTGTATGGATACACAAAAAAGGAACCCCCTAGAGTCTCCTTTAAGCTCTTTTCAAACTCTCTAAACATGAAAAGATCGTCGAGTGATCTTTCTTCCTTTCAAACTTGTTAAAAGGTTCGAAAGGGCGTCTTTTGAGTGATAATTTATCTCTTTTTCATCCTTGCGAGACTAACATTATGAAAAAGGACAACACTAGAGTCACCTTTAAGTTATTTTCAGACTCTCTAAAGATGAAAAGATTGCCGAGTGACCTTGTTCTCTTCACGCTCGTTAAAGTATTTAAAGAAAATGTCTATTGAGCGATAGTTTATCTCTTTTTTGGTCTCGTCAAACTACTTTACGAAAAAGGAACTGAGATAGTTCTCTTTTAAGTGTTTTTCCATACTCTATAATCATGAAAAACCTATGAGTTTTCTGTCTTTGGACTCGCTAAACAAAACATCGAAAGGTCCATACGGGACCGAACTCTTACTTCTTCTAGTTCATTAAAAAGGAAGAAGGACTTACCAAAGGTGAGTCATATCAAGCATGTGTTACCCTCCTTAAGCTTGTTAAATTAAAAAGAGGTACTCATCTATCTGGATGGGGAAAAATTTGAAAGAAGCAAGCCAAGCAGTTTTTGAGAACATTACCAAGTAACTCTTAGAGTCGCCCTTGAACATGGCACTTCGTCTTCGCGCACATATTAATCCACTGAACCTATGCACTGAGCCAATCCTTTGAGTTTCTTTCACTCCTCTGGGTCACCTGACGTAAGTCACAGTATCCACTGCAATATCAAGTTTTGGTCCATGTCATGTTTCTGCTGTCGTATCTCAGTGTTCAAGGGAAGTATCCACCTTGAGAGTCATCCGTCACAAATATCTTGTCTCAATACCCATGTCAATCCATTTTCATTTGATCTACCAATTACATCTCTATGTATGTTTCGTTTCATTAATGGGGGATAGATCAAGGCCCTCCTTTGACGAGCCTATTCCTATCAACTTCAACACATTATCCAAGAATTAGACTTAGAAACTAGTTAGTACTTTGGGACCTACATGCCTCAATGGCATGCCTCCTCACGTCCGACAGCGGGTTTACATCATTGACCTCTGATCGGATGATTCCATGAATGTCTGACTTCATCTCATCCATTCACATTCATTGGAATGTACTAGGGTACCCTGGGAATCATTGACATTAATGGTGATCTCCCTCGTGCTTGTTAACGGTTTACATCATTGATCGGTAATCAAGTGGTTTCTTCCATGTTTGACATTGGGACATCTATTCACATGGTTATATTTGTACTACATCAGAATCGATAATAAGACCCTAGGTTGATTCATCACTCTGATATGTACTTTGCCCAGGTTGCGAAGGCGTTTCTCTTAAACAGTGGCACATATATTGTCACATAGATCCACTTTATATTGGTCATGGCTATGTCTTGTTATCTCATAGATCCACTGTGTATTCTTCGTGGCTATGATCAGTTCAGGTCATAAGAGTATAGATCCACAATGTATCCTTGGTGACTATACCTTTTATTAATACAATTATGGATCCACAGTGTATTTTATGGTGGCCATATCTTGGAAGTCTTGATCACCCAAGCATAGGTATGTCTGCCTTGGGTTTGAAACATGTCATAATATTTGTTGGATGTTTGTGTTCAGCTTCTGTCAGTTTCTCTGTGTCTATACCCTTGCTTTAAAGTCTACAAATCATTTCAGTTATCAGTTCTCATCTTCTAACTTCATACTTTGGGAGGAAATTTGTTACACATCAACATTACTCACTTCAATAAGTGTCGCAAGTGTCGCATTTTGCTCACAAGTGTCACAAATGTCAAGCAAAGCATACTTCCATGATGCATATGTCATACTTATAATGACATCAAAAAGACACTTAAAACACCTCAAACCCTTGATTTGGAAGAGAAGGAATGGTTAACTGGGCTTATGAACCTCTTGCCATCTGAAAGAACCCAAAAAAATGAGTTTTTGGAGGAGAGCGCTCCCCTATACCTCTCTCAGGAGTGATGGCGCTCCCCTATACACTATCTGGGAGCGTTATAGCACTGCATCAACCCTTTTGAAGGAGAACTCCTACTCTCTGGAGTGTTGGCGCCCCCCTAAAGCCTACTTGGGAGCGTTATAACGCTCTGATGGCCCTTTTGAGGGAGCGCTACCTATTCTGTGCAGTAGTTGATTTGTTGAGAAGAATGGGGGAATGATATTTTCACTCTTGGAAGGCAGTTGGATTCGAATCCTCAATCAAGCCATGATCTTAAGGCAGATCCCTAACTGAAGGAGGAAAATCCTCAACTCACCCCAAAGATATCTCAAGTAGTTGAGCCTCTCTAAGGCTATATAAGCAAGCTTTCTCATGGTTAAAAGGGAACCTGAATGAAGAATCATACCAAACTTATGATCTCATAAGTGGTATTTGGGAGAAGGGAAGAATTATAAGCATAAAACCTATGATCTCATAGGAAACACACAGTGAACTGGAGGAGAGTAATCAATGAAGTTGTTGTCATACAGATCGTGGATCTTTTGATCAAGGGTTAGGCAAGGAGAACTTGATGAAACTGCTACATTCCATCTATGGCTGTAAGTAACGTTTTGTCCTCATTAATGTAATATGCTTGGCTTGTTTCTTTCTAATTTGTGTTTTACATTACATGAATTTGTCTCTAAGTAGATAGGTCTGCTTTGAACTAATCGTGATAGAATAGGAATTGGTTGTACTTTGTTTGTCTACAGGGCTTATCGAGGAGATCAAGATTGGAGTTCAACTTGGAGTGTGTAGGGACAAACACCGGTAAAAGGTACATCTTTCCTCCTTCCTCTTCATGCATTAGTTTGTGTAGGCCTAAAAGGAAGTGAGTGACCATGATAAGAACTTTCTGTCTTAGAGTTAAGAGTCTAGATCTTTGAGGAGATCTACCTGTCCACAGGGACATTTTCTTTCAACAATGGGCATTGGACTTCGTTGGCCCCTTTAATCCAAAGTCAAATCAAAAGGCTTATATTATCATTGCAATGGAATACATGACCAAATGGGTAGAGGCAGAAGCTTTACCAAATGCAACAGAAGAAGTAGTCATCAAATTCCTTTTCAAATTGTTTGTACAATATGGACTACCCAGAGAAATAATTACTGAGGGAGGGTCATAATTTATAGGCCATAGAATCACCGCCACCCTGGACAACTATCACATCAAGCACAAAGTTACTTCTCCATACCACCCACAAGAAAACGAACAAGTAGAAATCACCAATAAGGTCCTAAAGGCAATTTTGATGAAGACTGTCTCAACAAACTGACAAAATTGGGCTACTGAGCTCCCAAATGCCTTATGGGATTATCATACAACCTAGCATAACACCCCTGGATACTCTCCTTACCATATAGTCTATGGTAACGAACCCATCTTCCCAATAGAATTCGAGATCAAGACCCTAAGAATGGCCAAGGAAATTGGACTAAATCTTACAGAAGCACATAAATGACACCTACAACAACTCAACGAATTGGATGAAGCACTCTTGTATACTGTGGAATGCACAACTACTATCCAGTGATAGAGAGAAACCTGGAACGACAAGCATATCAAAAAGAAATCATTCAAGAAAGGCCATTGGGAACTCCTCTATGATTCCATATTTCAGGATTTTCCTGGGAAATTACAGACACGATGGCTAGGGACATATGAAATTAATGAATTCCATGATAATGGAATGGTTACTTTGAGTGCCATCAATGGGTTTGGATCACTCTTTCTAGTCAATGGACATCGGCTGTGACTTTACCACCAGCCACCTTCAAAGATTCTTTCTATCAAGAAGTAAGCAAAAACCCTATGGTGCAGATTTTGGTTGGCTCGGAAGGTAACCCATCCACCCCAACTCCATAAATGATGTATTTTGTTTATATTGTACATATTGTACATAGTTTTCCAACTGAATGGTTAGTTTTTTTTCTTCATTTTATAAAAATTCATCTAGGAAACAAGAATCAGGACAGATAACTACAATTAGCACCTTCTTCTATTCCATACTCCCATTTTGTTTTATCACACAGACTCTATCTTTTACATGTTCATAATGATGCGGTTCCTTCCTTGTGTGCCTACTGTTCCTTTTTGAAACGGAACAACTGTTGTTCGCTTTCATGTGCGCCTGTTGTTTCCTTTTGAACGAAACAACCGTTGTTCCTTTTTTCTCAACTGTTGTTCCTTTATCACATGACTGCTATTCCTTTTTGAAATAGAACAACTGGTGTTCCCTTTCTCACATGCCTATTGTTTCCTTTTGAATGGAACAACTATTGTTCCTTTTCATGCAACTGTTGTTCCTTTTCACACACCTGTTGTTCCTTTTTGAACGGAACAATTGTTGTTCCCTTTCTCGCGTGCCTACTATTCCTTTTTGAAACAGAACAACTATTGTTCCCTTTCTTGCGTGCCTGTTGTTTCCTTTTGAACAGAAAAATTATTGTTCCTTCTCGCGCAACTGTTGTTCCTTTCTCGCGCACCTACTGTTCCTTTTTTAAATGGAACAACTATTGTTCCCTTTCTCGTGCACCTATTGTTTCCTTTTGAATGAAACAACTGTTGTTTCTTCTCGTGCAACCACTGTTCCCTTTTCATGCACCTGTTGTTCCTTTTTTTTTTAACAGAACAATTGTTGTTCCTTTTCGCGTGATTGTCGCCCCCTTATTTACCATTCAAATGCTAGCCATTCCTCCGGAAGTGCGGCTTTCATCAATTAATTTTAACCAGCACTGTTTCTAATCATCATTACAATGATCTGTCATTATTTTTTCTATCGTCCCTCACACCTTATCAAAAAAAAAATTCCGTGGAATAATCTCTCCGAAATATCTTAAACCTTGTTCATAATCAATTTCCATCTTAAGTTGTTTCTTTTCCTTATATATACAAATATACCTGAATGATATTCTACCTCTATATTATAAGGAGCCTTCAACACACTTTTACTTGGGATCTTTACACTTCCTTATACCATCCCTTACTCTTAAGGAGTAGATGAGCCTCCCTTTAAAAAAATTAAATATATATATATATATATATATATAATAAAATTTTCCCATAGAGAATGGGGGGTCTCATCACGAGCCAACCTACCACGATCATAGGGTACTAACGTAAGTGACATTCCCACTATGGCTACCACACCAGGGTAATGGCCTTCAACATTTTCTTTTGTCAAAGGACAAGAGGTCTCATCACGAGCCAACCTACCACGATCATAGGATACTAACGTAAGTGACATTCCCACTATGGCTACCACACTAGGGTAATGGCCTTTGACATTTTCTTTTGTCGAAGGACAAGAGGTCTCATCACGAGTTGACTTGTTCACTTAAGTTACAATCTAGTGAGTGGCATTATCATCATCTGGCTACCAAACCAGGATAATGGTCCTTTTGGAAAAAGATGATTCTCATGTGTATTAAGGATAAAGGCTCATATAAGGGTTAAAAGGCAACCCTGCCAAGGCTATGGATGCCTGCCAGCAACAACGGCTTTGCCTATGGTATGGAAGATTATTTCAAAGTACCAAGTTTCTACATGTCTCTAGATCTCCTTTACTCAAATAATGAGGCTATCATATCAGTTATACTCAATCACCTAGAAAAGTAACAATATTATGTTATGTGGACTATTAAAAAAAAAATGAACAGATTTAATTTATTTTTGATTGATTTCTCCATAAATCATTTTTTTTGCACATAGGTGTAATAAATTTACAAATCCCACACATCAAACAACTAACGTTTAAATGATTTTTGGTGGCATGTGTCTTTTTGAAAATTATATATGGTTAGCCCCTACTGGCAGCGGCAATGAAATCATTACCTCTCACTTGGAAATAACTGCACTCATTTCTTCCGCCTACACTGACGATCGAGGATGACCTCTACATTAATGAGGGGGATGCTTGGAACACTTCTGGACTAGCTGTAATGATTGCAATAAATATAAAACCGACGTATTTATACATTTTTTGTTACTGATATTTTCCATTTTTGGCATCTTCTTCTCCAAAGCTGGTCTAACCAAATTTGTAAATAGGAATGATAGTCGTTCTTTCTTTCTCATAGAAATATGGGTGGCATAAGTGTACACATAGAGGTGATAATACTCCAGGTTACAGAACAGGCAAGATAAATCCTACATCGCCTAGGGTGGACCGAGTACTTCAACCGCTTGCAAGGTTATGACACAAACATCACGCTCGAATTCTTTCAAATACTGCAAGGAGAAATCTCCATGGTGCAAGGCATACAAATCTATGTTACCCCAAAAATCGTAGTAGAAGTCACAGGCCTCCCTAACATAGGAATTCAATGGATAGGGAAATACACGAAGATGAGGGAAGTCGTGGAATCTTTCACAGAACCTAGGGAAGAATTGGATAAAAAAGGAAAGGGACTTAATCCCAGTACCCTCAGTGAACCGTGGAAGGAATTGGCAGGGATAGTTCAGTGGTACATCACCTGTGATGAACGATACGAAGTAATTTGACCTCGCCATCTCAAATTGTTGGCAGCCTTGAAACAACGGTTAGTACTTAATCTACCTTTCTTCCTGCATACCATACTACATGAAGTTGCCTTAAGAACAAAAAAGTCCAAGGATCCTATTACTGTCATTAGCCACCACAGATTAGTAAAAATAATAGTGGATAAAGCATTGAGTCAAACTTAGTTGACTTGGGAGAATCTGATTGAGGTCAATAGACCTCCACAACTGGAGCAGGTGACCACCACCCAAAGAGAAATTCCACCGCGTCAAACCAAAATTGAAGTAGAACTTGCTCAAATCACTGAGGCCTAGACCTCACAGGAACAAGCATTAAAAAAAAGAAAGAAGAGAACAATGGTTGTTCTTATATCCCCCCCTAGGACAAGGAAGAGAAGAACACAAACTTAGGAAATAGCTGAAGCAATTCAGGATGCAATAGAGCACCTTGAAGAAATTTAGAGTTTCATAGAACAACCTTTACAGGAAAATGTTCAAGCAATTGAGCAAGCAGAGTAGATAGCACAAAAGGATAATCAGAGAGACACCCAACCTGCAGTAGAGCACCTGACAAGACACTTTTTGAAGAGCTATGAGATAGAAATAACTCAGGTTTTGGGGAATTTAGGAACCTTAATTGACAGAGATGGAAATAATCTGGAAAAAGACCAAGCACCAGCCTCCTCTTCAAAACCAACTGAAGACTTTCTCGATGTTGAAATGTCTTTTTCAGATGACATAGCACAGGAGGAATTTACTTTTGAAACTGGAGATCGTCTTGGACAACCAGAGCACTTGGAAGGAACATAGGGACAACCATCTACTGAATGAAATGAATAATACCTTGAGATCCCTCATAAATAGAAATCAGCCAAAAGCCAGAAACAAATTAGGAAGTTAAAGAAAGAAAAACAATTGTTGAATAAAAAGGCTAAGAGGGTCGTGGTATTAAAGCAGAAGATGGAAAAACTCAAGGAGATCATCAAGGAATTGAGGAAAAAGTTAGAACTAGTAGAAAAGATCCACAGAAGAAAGAAAAACAAAAAGGGAAGAATGCAAGGAAGAAATCCTCTTCCTAAGAAAGAAGCTAGTACAACTTCTGTAGGAATACAGACAGACCCTAAGGAATTAATGGTAGAAGAAGCAGTAGTTCAGGACGAAGATGTAATTCTTGTAGAAACACAAGAGATGGTTGATGTTGGGATACATACAGACACTCCAATTTTAGAGGAAACAACTCAACTCTTTGTGCAAAATGATACTATTAGGATACTGGAGGAAGAACTACTGTGGTCTCAACAAGCCCTGATTCAAAATAGAGGTGAATTACTAACGATAATAGAGCAATCCCAGGAATAGAGTACTATCATGAATAGATTGGAAGCAGAGCTTGCATAGACCCAACAAGCAATAATTCGCTCCAAAGAAGAAATGAATGAATATCAAGCATCCCAATCTCAGGCACAAAGTGCCATCATTCATAAGCTAAAAGAAGAATTGGGACAATCCCAACAAGCATTAATTCACTCCAGAGAAGAAATGAATGAATACCAAGCATCTCAACCTCAAGCACAGAGTGTCATCATCAATAGACAAACAAAGAACTTACATAAGCACAACAAGAATTGTTCCAACACCAACATGAAATGGTAACTAGAACTGAATATCAAAGGGTTGTTAAAGAATTGAAGTACATGACAACAACAAAGGGTGAGACTTATGCTTCACTTACCAGAGCCCAAGAGAAGATCAAAAAGGTGAAAACCCAATTGGAAAAATCTTTGGAGAAAATCAAACACATTTGTGATGTCTACTCTGATGCCATCAATTGAAGAGCCCCTACCACTAATTATGTTGTATTCTTGGTGGAACGGTATCTATTGTTGAGAGTAAAGGCCATCAGAGTAGGTAAACCCATTTCATTTTCCACTGTTCCAGAATTTATTTCATGTTTCAGGTATCAGGAAGAGAAGGTACAAGACCTTCTGTGTGAATTATATTTCCATAATCTCATTTTGGAAGACGTTAGAGGAGACAACCCTGGCCTCTTCATAGGGGACATACAGTTCCAAGAATTCATTTCCTTTACTAGGAACTAGGTCATATGGGGTACGTCTCACAAAATGTTCATAAACAGAGAAACTGGTTTAGATCTTTGGATTAGACGAGAGCCTCCAAAATCCCTCTCAGCCATCATGTGACATAAGAACTTCATGAAAAGGGTAGGGGTTGTGGACTCATTGGCTCCTATCCATTTACATGGCATCCATTCAGGTATCACATATTTTAGAGAACTCAAGGAAGAATCTCTTGCTGCTTCCAAGCTAAGATGGGATGCATCCTCCGATGAGGTTAAAAGTAGAGAGCCCTTTGGATATAGGAATTTCTTTGCAGAAACCTTCAGAGTGGAAAGGTATTCCAGACTACTCCAAGAGGAAGGAACTGCTTGGATGGGATGCAGGTATAACCCCCCTCTCCTCTATTTTCCTCCATAAACTTACCAGAAGGATTATCAAATTAATAAAAAGAGATAGGACACTACTTTTGTTGAAATCAAAAGAAACGATGGTTTCAAGAGACCTGGTGAACCAACTTTTCATCCCTACAATATAACTGTTTTACATGAAATACTCTAGCTTTCATGAGGACATACAAGAAGGTAAGCTGGGGGGTATGTTGGGTTATGAAAAAGGTATAAATATCTTCCCGTTTCCCACAGTTTATGATATGATTTTGATTGATTCTTTAGATTGTTAGGGATAGATAGGAAATAATATGATTAATATGTCTCTTAGGGTTTTTATTAAAGTTTTATTAAATATATTCTAATTTATGATTGGAATGGTTTGATTTTGTTCCTGAATTGGATAAATAACTGTCAAAGATAACCAAAGACATTTTGGCTATGCGCAAGCTAGTGAAGGTTGAAGACTTTTTTGGCGCAAAGCAATTTTGAAAATAATGCATTGTCTATATTGTAAATTTATAATAGTAAAGAAATCTTGAGGATATTTCGATCATCAGGATAGCTTGATTTACCCAAACTATTGTAATATATAACAGGGTAATAGATCCAAAAAAGAGGAGAAAAAAATGCATTCAAGTATTTAGATTTAGAATTTCTCTGCACAAGCAGTTTTGTAAATGTTTTACCAGCCATGGAATCAATGAAAGTTTTGAGTGTTTTTATCATTTCTTTTCTTTGAGTTTCTCGTAGTAGTACTTCTGAAGACCGAGGGCCCAGTTTGAAGGAGCTACTGTCTCATTCTGTAATTGTATCAGTTCGAAGTTTGATTTCTATTTTGTGATTCAGATCTCTTTTACAATAGCCAAATATAAATGCATAAGTGTGTTAATGATTTTATGATTGTTTGCATATAGAAGATAGAAATTTCGATTAGTTATTAATGATTGTCATTATGATTTCCATTTCTAAAGTTATTGCTTGACAGTTCCTCACATTTTCATCCGCGTTGCTCCTTTTCCTTAGATTTACGATTATTGTTCCTTTCGGTTAAAGTTACAATAGTTGTTCATTTCGGTTAAAGTTACATTAGCTGTCCTTTATGATTAGATTACAATTTTTGTTTCTTTCTATAGATAGAGTAATTAGTTATTTCCTTTCCAGTAATCAAAATTATTAATTGATAGTTAATTTTGCAAGTCCTTAGATTCAATTACTGCTTTTTAGTTAAGAGAATTCAATAGATTAATTAGTTCTTTTCCATTTTACAACATCTTAGTAATTAGATCTCTATTCCATTAGTTCTTAGAATCTTTGGTGAATGGTTGAGGAACTTGATTGTTGATGAAATCAAATTTGGTTTAGCTACACGATTTTAGGCTACCTGCATAGACTTTGTTGATATTCTTGATATAAAAGATGAATCTTCGGGTTGATAAGTTAATGTTAAACTAAGGTTGTTTTTAGGACATCTTTGGACACCAACACTTGTGATGAAGTCCATGGAAACCTCCTCCCAACACCATCTTGGGATGACTAATGGTTGTAAAAGACTTGGGGCCTTAATTGTTTCCACCTTATTTTTTTGGAAAGCCAAACATTGTGCTATAAACCTTTGAACATCAGTTTTAAGGCCATCCCAAAAAAATTCCTTCTTGACGCTATGGTAGGTTTTCAAAAATCTTGAATTCCCTCCAACTAGAGAGGTGTGCAATTCCAATAGTACCTTTTGTTTGAGTTGGGAGTTATTACATAAATATAAGTGATCTTTGTACCTTAGTGAATCATTTTCCCATGTAAATGTATCTGATGCAATGTTATCCTGCTACAACCTTTGAATGAGAGTCCACAGATTTTCATCATTCTTCCATTCATCCTCGCTTCTATTATCTAATCAGGTTAGATAATCAAGATAGCACAAAGAAAGGCCTCGACATATTCATACTTTATTGAGAGTGCATCTTCCACACCATTTTCCTTCCCTTTTTTATAGATGATTTCAAAATCATAGCCCAATATCTTGGTAACCAATTTTTGTTGTTCTTTTGAATATAGTATTTGTTCCAAGAAGAAGTTAAGACTATCATGATATATTTTGACCTTGAAGTGCCTACCTATTAGGTAAGAGCACCATTTCTTCAATGCATGTAGTATTTCCATCATTTCCTTCTCATAAATGGGTTTGTTTAAGTCCTTTCCCTTGAGTGGCCGACTTTCAAAAGCTAGGCGCCTTCATTCTTGCATTAGGACAACACCAATGCCATTTCCTAAGGCATCACATTCCACAATAGATTTTTTTGTGAAGTTTGGTGTGGTCAAGACAAGAGATTTACACATCACCTCTTTAAGTTGTTCAAAATCTTTAGTTTCCTCTGGATTCCATGACAATGCATCCTTTTTAGTTAGTGTCGTTAAAGGTGTTTCTATTCTCCCATAGTTCCGAACAAACTTGCAGTAGTAACCTGTCAAACCCAAAAATCCTCTAAGATTCTTCAATGTTTTGGGAATCGACCAGTCCATCACGGCCTTAATATTGTTATGGTCTACCTTGAAACCTTCATGAGATATAATATGACTCAAATACTCTACATCCTTCACCCCAAAGAAACATTTGGATGGTTTGGCATATAGTTGTTGCACCTTTAGTAATTGTAGCACCTTGTCAACATGTCACACATGATCCTCCCAAGACTTTCTATAGATTAGTATATCATCAAAAAATACTAACACAATTTTTCGAAGGAATGGATTGAAAATGGAATCCATCAACCCTTGGAATGTGGAAGGTGCATTTGTAAGGCCAAAAGGCATGACCAAAAATTCATAATGGCCTTCATGAGTTCAGAATGCTGATTTTGGGATATCTTATTCCTTCATTCTAATATGATGACACCCTGAATGGTGATCCAACTTTGTGAAATATATTTCTCCATGTACTTCATCTAAGAATTCATCAATGACAGGAATGGGAAACTTATCTTTAATAGTAATCTTTTTTATCTCTCTATAATCTGGACACATACACCATGAGCCATCTTTCTTGAATACCATTACCATCGATGCAGAGTAAGAACGTTGGTTGGGTCTAATAATTCTAGCCTCTAACATTTATTCAACCATATGCTCAATTTCACTATTCTAGTCATATGGTTATTTGTATGGCCTGATGTTAGGTGGCACACTTCCAGGAATTAGGTGAATATCATTATCATGATTTCGAGTGGGTGGAAGAACTTTGGGAATATCTTCAAATAATTTGGAATTCTTATCCATGATCCCTTAGAGATCTAGGGGAATAGATGGCTTAGATGTTTGAACATCTAGTGAGAATAGTTGTGCAATTACACCTTGATGCCCCTTTTTTAATAATTATGTCATGCCATTAGAGTTTATCACCTTACTGGGTTTCCATGTGATACCTCTTAACTCAATTACTTTTCCTTCCAATGAAAATTTCATGAAAAGTTATTGAAAATTAAAAGCCATTGTTCCTAATTATTGTAACCATTGGATTCCTAGTACGACATCAACACCACCCATGGGTATAGAAATCATTGGAATATTCATTACATATTCCCCAATAGTAAGATTTATCTTATTACATTTTCCTGAGCAATTGATAGTTCCTCCATCTGCAATCATTACTTGAAGCTCTGGTGCTGGATATATAAAGAAATTGAGAGCTTTGGATAATTTATAGTGAATGAAGTTATGAGTACTACCAGAATAAATTAGGCCTATTAACTTTTTCTTTTTGATATATCCTTATATCTCGAGGGTTTGAGGAGTGCCAATTCTAGCCAATGCATTACACAATATCGTGGGAGTCAACTCTTGAGAATAAATCACTTCTACATTTTCATCTTGAGATGGTTCTTGTTCTTCTTCCTCTTCACAATCTATGTAGAATAATTTATTCTCACCACACTTATGTCCCTTATTGTACTTACTATCACAATTAAAGCATAAACCTTTTTCTTTTCTTTCCTCCAATTGTTGAGGTGTCAACCTTGTAGGTTGAGGTGTTTTAGAAGAAGCAACATTATTCTCTCGATAGATGTTAGGAGTGTTCCTTATAGTAGCCATAGCCATATTTTTACTTTCAACATTTCTTTCCACCCTAAATTCATTCTCCAATTATTTGGGTTTCCAAAGGCAAACCTCATGTTGAATGTTATCCCTTAAAGTTCCTATGAATACATCAATCAAGTTCTCATCTGGAGTATCTGTTACCTTTTTATTTAATCTTTTGAAGTTCTCTATGTGCTCTATAACTGAACCCTTTTGCTTGAGATTTATCAATTGGATAAAGAAGGTATTGCTCCTTGTATCCTCATAGAGTTCTATCATTTCTTTCGTGAAAATTGTCCAAGTAACGAGTGATTTGCTAGAACAAAGCCATTGATACCACAAAAATTGATTGGGTTCTAAATATAAAGAATCAATTTGTACCTTTTGTGTATGTGGCACATTATGTATATCAAATAATTGCTCCATCTAAAGTATCCATGTGATTGGGTCCTTTCTATCAAACTTCCTTATATCGATCTTAGGAAAGTGGTTTGTCTTCAACCTAAGTTTAGAGTTTCTCCATTATTGATTCATCTTCCTTATGTTCTCATCATGAATTTCATGGGATAAATTTTCACTTTCAGGTGTCCTCTCTATTAGGAAATTTTTCAATCCTTCCATGATCTCCCTTTTTAAACCATCCATCTTAGTATCCATTATTACCTCCAACTTAGCTTTTGTTGAATCCATCATCCCTTGTAGGTAATATTTTGTTATTGTCTTCTTTTATAAGTCATTTATGTCCCCATGCATTTCTTCACCTTCATCAAGAGTCCAAGTAGGACTCTCTGGAGGCTTATTTGGTGTAGAATTTCCCTTTTTTAGTGGCATGTTGGCCAAGTATAACTTTAAACCTTGATTTTGAGGTGGTTCTACTAGACAATCTTTCATTTTTTGTATCTCCAAAATTTTGTCCCTTATGGGTATGAAAATTTATTTTTTGTAGTTCTATGATATTTCTTCTCTACAATGCCACAGGTCTGATCAAAATTGGATGTGCCAAGTGGTATTTTTGGTAACTTCCCCACAACTTGTTGATTTTTGGCCTTTCCAGTATATCTCACTTATATAGAGTGCCCAACAAAAAATAATTGATATACAATTCTGAAAATTGTACCAGAAATACTACAGAATGTCCACTATCCAATGCAACTAGTCTCATGTAATTTGGATACTCAAGGAAGAATTTATGATTTATTTACCCAAAAAACCTTCTTGAGACTAGTCAATAGGTCTATTCAGATACCCTATATTCCACAGGGTGTATCTACAAATGTAAGATGAACCAAAATATGAAATTTTTATCATAGATGCCTTAATAATTTATGTGAATATCCTCCAGATTTCAGAGTCTAGAAATTTACAGAAATAATTTCATAGCGAAAATTTTGTGATGACTAAATTCATGATGATTCCAGAACCCTATCTTACAAAGGATATATCTCCGAAAGTATAAGGCCCCAGGAGATGAAATTTGAACCCAGTGTAACTTGACCTGTCTACTAAATATCCTCTAAGGGGTTCCTTCTGAAACGTCATAGAAAAAACATTATAGAAAAAATTCCAAGGTGTCTCAGATGTAGCAACGAAACCCCAAGCTCTGATACCAAATGTTAAGAACCAAATATCAACATAGCATAGAAAAACATCAGACTAAGTACTGATCGCCTTGAAAAAGATAAAATTTCATATAATAAGTGTCTTCAAGGGGGAAACCTCCTTATACACCACAGAAGTTTCCAAATACAATATGATTCCAAGTGAAAATCTCTCCTTGGTATATATAGGAGACTAGGAGGTACAATTACATCTAATGGACCCAAGCCAAAGTAAATAAAATAACATTACTAATGTAATATTCCCAAAATAATGGGTAATGTGACACTATTTAGGGCTTAACAGAGTATAGAGAACCAATGTATAAAATTGTTACCACATGTATCCATATATGTTTCCTTTGTATCCTCAAAATTTCATGGTTTGAAACATCCTAGAAAATAAGTTATAGCAAAAATTCCAAACTAACCTATTTGAAACTAATTTCAAGAGCATTTAGGCACCCTAAATTCCATAGGGAATATCCCAGAAAGTATAGAGAACCAATGACTAAAATTTATATCACATGTATTTCAATCTCTTGCCTCCGTCTCCTCAAAATTTCATGGTCTGAAACATCCCAAAAAATAAGTTATCATGAAAATTCCAAGCTGAACTGAAGCAAATTTTGAAACTCTCCCCTTTAGGAATGATATCCTATCTTTGCTCATTCACTTATTCAAATTGTATTACATTTTTCACCCACCCATTTTCTCTCAATACTTTCTATTTTTATACTTGATCATAACCCTTCATGAAGGGACATGTTAATTCAAAATGACATGACACCCATTAATTAAATGATTAATTTTATTTTATTTTTATTTCACTTTTACAAATACCAATGTAAAATACCATGGGCCTCCAAACCCTTATGTTTGGAACCACCATTTCACTTTTATATTTTCACGTGCACCCCTTTTTTTCAATATAATTGTAAACCTATACATAAATCAAACATGTAAATTATGTGTGTATTTGTAAAGCCGTAATATGACATTAATGACAACATTAATCCTTTGACATCAATGAAAATAGTTCCAACAATATCCCCTTTTGTCATTGATGGCAATCCTACAACAAAACACATAGTCCACCAAGCATAGAAAGAATTTATCCTTGTCTGCAACCCTCCCCTTCTCTTCAATTCTCCCCCTTTGAATTAAATGACAAAGGGATGCTTCCTCTAAGATTGTTCTTCTCCTTAATCACTTAGTGAAGATATGGATATCACTCCCAATTTTTGTATAATATATTCAAATGTCTCCTTGGGAAGGGGTTTCATGAAAATATTCACAATCTGTTCTTTGGTGACAATATATTCCAACTTGACATTCTATTCTTCTACTTGTTCTCATAAGAAGTGATACTTGATTGGAATATTATTTGTTTTTAAGTGCATAATATGATTCTTTGAAATATTTATTGCACTTGTGTTGTCACAAGTTATTGATATTGGATGATCATATTCTACCTTAATATATTTCAATGTCTACTTCATCCAAACAACTTTTGTGCAACATGATGTTGCTGATATATACTCAACCTCTGCTATGGATAGAGAAACTAGACTGTTGCTAAACAAAATTCTCCTCCACTTGTACTTTTCCTATCATCAACATTTCTTTCCCAATCCACATCCGTATATGATATTAGAGTGAAAAATTCACCTCTTGAGTACCACAAGAAAAAATCTAAGGTGCCTTTTAGATATTTGAATATTATTTTTCACCGTTTGCACAAGAGTTTCTTTTGGTGCATCCTGAAACCATGCAAACATTCCTATTCCTTGCATAATGGTTGGCCTTGATTATGTCACATATAGTAGGCCACTAGTCATTGACCTGTACAATGTTTGATTTTCTTCTGGAGATTCATCATCTTTGCTCAATTTACAACCCATGTCCATGAGTGTGTTGATTGGTGCACAATCTTCCATTCAAAACTTCTTCAACATTTCCTCTATATACATGGTTTGTTAAATGAGTATGCCTTTATAAAATTGAGAAATTTGTAAACCAAGAAAGAATGACAATTCACCTAACATAGACATCTCAAATCCCTTTGGCATTTCTATTACAAACTCTTGGCACATTTTATTCATACCACCTCTAGAAATGATGTCGTCTACATAAACCACAACAATCAAATGATTTTTCCTTACTATCTTGATGTAGATATTACTATTAAAAATTCCTCTTTTGAAGTCTTGTTGTTTTAAATATTTGTCAAGTCTTGAATACTAGGCTTTGGGAGCTTGTTTTATCCCATAAAGTGCTTTCTTCAATCTGCATACATGATCCTTATTTCTTGATAATAAGAATCCTTTTGGTTGTGAAATGTATACTTCTTCCTCTAAATTTCCATTGAGAAAGGAAAACTTGACATCCATCTCAAAGACTTTGAAGTTCTTGAAACATGCAAATGCCAAAGACATTCTAATATATTCTAGTTTTGTAACTGGGGAAATTTACGTTTCCTCGAAATCAATACATTCAACTTGAGAATAGCCTTTAAAAAAAAGTATTGCTTCATTTATTATTACTTTTCCATATTCATTCAACTTGTTCCTAAAATCCCACTTGGTGCCAATCACATTTTTATCTTTTCGTATTGGAACAATTTCCCATGTCTCATTCTTCTCAATTTGATTCAACTCTTCTTCCATGGAATCAATCCAATGCTTGTCTTCGATAGCTTCTGTAAAGTTGTAAGAATTTATTTTAGATAGAAAATAGAAGTTTGCATGTTCTGGTCCACTTGGTAATATTCTTCTAGTATGCACTCTCGTATCTTTATCACCAAGAATTTGATTTTTTGAATGATTCTTTTGGACAAATATAGATGGTTACTTTGTATTTTGATGCTCTATTTATTCTTCTTCTTATTATTATTCGTTTCATCTTGGCTCATTTTTTTGAACACATTCTTTCACCTTATGATTCCCCGCTTCATCCACTTTCACATTGGCACTTTCTACGATTTTACCCAATGTTTTATTATAAAATCGATAAGATTTACTTATTGATGAATATCTAAGAAAGATGCCTTCATAATATATGGATTCAAATTTTCCCAAGATCTACTTTTATGTATCACTCGCTTCTGAAAACTTTCAAGAATATAATTTTTTTGTTCTACCCTTCCATAATTCATAAGTTTTTGTTGTTGTTGTTGACTCTGATTTTCCTTCTATTCATAATGTAGATTGCGGTTTTGACTTCCTCTCTCCAAAACATATATGATATCTTAGCTTAATGTAACATTTTTATATCCATATCTTGTACTATTTGATTCTTCCTTTATACCACTTAATTTTGTTGGGGAGTCCTTGCAGTTGAAAAATGTCTCTTTATTCCATAAATCTTACAAAACTCTTCAAATTTATTTGACCTAAAATCACCTCCTCTGTTCGATCTCAAGAATTTTATTTTCAAATCAATTTCATTTTCAGCCAAGGCTTTGAATGATTTGAAATTATAAAACATATCATATTTTTCTTTTAGAAACATAACCCATGGAATTATAGATTAATCATCAATGAAAAACATGAAGTAGTTTTCACCTTGAAGACTTTGTGTTCTTGTAGGGCCACAGAGATCTGGATGAACAAGTTCCAATGGCTTCATGTTTTAGTACTCCTTTGATTTGAAGCTTGGTATTGTCTATTTTCCATGCTAACATTTCTTGGAAAGAGTGTTTGAAGGTTTAGAGATCTTTGGCATGTCTCTCACTTCTTGTTTAGTGCTGATTTTTACTAGATTATCAAATCTCACACAACCCATTCTTCAATGCCATAACCAAATTTCATCCATTTGTACCATATATCATTTTCCTCCCTTGAACTCATTAAGGATATATACATTATTTGAGGTTCTATACGCATTTTCCACTAGTCTTCATGACCCTTTCTTCCTTATCATACAAACTTTATAATGACATGTGATATTGTGTCCTTGATCACACATTTGACTAACAATGAGAATAGTGTGTTTCAAACCTTCAACATACACACCATTTTCTATTTTAGTGTTTACATTATTGATACTAAGAGTACCTTTTCTAGCTATCCTTGTGGTAGCATTATCTCCAAATGTCACACTATCTTCGTTAACTTCTTTCAAAAAGAGAAACTTTCTCTTGTCACATATCATGTGGCTTGAGAATCCACTGCCAATGTTGATCCAGATTATTTTCGGCATGAAATGAGAGCGGAGATATAATAAAGAAATGCACAGAGATATTGCAGATATTAAATAATATAACATAAATGTATCAGAGATGCAACCATAAACACAGATATATAGTAATACATGATTTCTATTAATCAAAGAAATGTATAGAGACTGTAAAAATACAGAGTGAAAGACTCGCTAGAATGGTGGCAGCTTATCTCTGAGAAGAGATGTGGCAGCTACTCGCATTCACAAGAAGATGATAATAATGAGGCTCTGAAGGCCTTTTTACAATAAATGGGACTGTCAAAATTCCTAAACATCCAAAAACCTAACCCTAGGAGATGAAGCGCCAAAATTCATGTGGGCCACGTTTGGGTAAGTGAGTACATCAACTTCCCGGGGTCGTAACTTTTGCATATGATCTTCGTTTTAGGCGTGTGATAGCTTGTTGGAAAGGTATCATTGAGGAGACTCATTTTGGGGGCTCAATCATGCCTTCATCTATCATTGAGAACCTATATCTAGAAAAACCTTCATTTAGGCTCTCAAAATGGCCCCGGAAGTTAAAACCTACTAAAAATAGTAAATTGCCAAAATTGCGAGAAAACAGTTTTGAGCCAGTCGGAAAAGGTGGGTGGCCACTGATATCCACCTGGATTAATCCTCCCTCCTTAGGAAGCAATGGTATCCATTGCGTTGAGTTCCCGGGGGAGAGGGAAAAGCGTTTGTTTGATCTGCATCTGAGTGAGCTACTTGTATTGCTGGAGACGTCGCACTGCTTGGTTTGTGGAAGTCTGTCATGAACCTGTTGAAGTTGAGGCTGTTAAAAAAGTCGAGCTACATGAGAGGAAGGTGTGCAGAAGGAATTTTTGTGCTTTGTTGCAACCTTGTCGACCTGCTTTTTTTGGATAGAAGGTGCAGGGGGCGAAACCGTAGTGGTTGCAATGTCCTTCTGTTCCCCTTTCGAACAGATTGTGAAGAAGCTGAATTTTGCAGTATGAGATACTACCTATGGTATTTTGTAGAGATGACCCCCCAAAGTAACAATGAAACTATGGGGTCGAGACTCATAAACAACATGGTGCTTACACATATATGGTTGGCCCAAGATAACATCATAGACATCCAGTGGGGAAACATCATATAATACCTTGTCCTTGAAGGGCTGGATGTCGTATGACAATCGACATTGTTGGTTGACACGAAGATCGTGTCCTTGGTTTAGCCACCCGATGTTGTATGGCTGAGGGTATGGTGTTGTCGACAATTCCAACTGTTTGATGACCTCTGCTAAGATGAGATTCTTATGGATTCCACTATCAAAAATAAAATGCAGCAGGGTCCCCTTCACCCACATCTGTGAATGAAAAAGGCACTCCCCCTCTTAAGGATCTCTTGGTTCTTCTGGTTGAATTGTTGCAGTCGCAACAATAGTAATGGGGTCTATGTCGATGATCTGTCTTTTACCATTATTTTCAGAATCAGATTCTAAATCAAGGTTTGGCTCCTTGTCTTTGATCTCGGCCACCAATGATTGTTTTGAGATACATTCATCAGTGTTGTGCCAAGGGATTTTGTGGAACTCGCACCATTTTCGTGTGTCCTTCTTTGTCTTCCCGTGACCCTTCTTTTCCTGTGCCTTGGACTGGTTTTTGGGAGACTGTTTGTTCGGGCTGTCTTTTTCATACTTTGGTTGTTGTGGATTTGCAGACCCAAATTCTCGTTTGTTCTGGTGCTTAAATTCCTGCTCAATTTTAACACCATATCGATAAGCAACACCGAGTGATGAGATGTCCATAAAATCCATTTAAGTTTGGATGTATCTGTGTAGAGCCCCACGGTATTTCAGAACCAAATGTCGCTCGGAGTCTTTGATACCCAGCTTGGTGCACAAGGTATGGAAGGTATTGGTGAACTCCAAAACTGCTTGGCCCCTCTCTTTCCATAGTGTGGTCCATCTTATGTACTGGTCCTCATAGTTTCCAACAGGGAAATACTGTTCCTTTACCGTATCCACAAAAAAATCCCAAGTGGGATCGGCCCCATATAATCCAGACTCCTCTGTGGAACTTTACTCCCAGTAAGTTTCCCACCAATTTTTGACATGAGGGAGAGCTTTAAGCAGTGTGAAGGTGATATTTTCTTTGTCGAAAAAATTGTGAACAGAGAAATAACCTTCTAGCAGAGTTAACCATTTTTCTAGGGCTTCTGCATCTATCTATCCTTCAAATACAGGAATATAAAAATTAACTTTTACCTTGAAAGGCGAGGTGCCTTCAAAGTGGTCGCTTGATGAATATGCGCCTGATGCTATCGATAGGAATTTAAGGATGTGGGAAAAATTCTCCATTATTTCGTCCCTCTGTCGCGTGAGAGCTTGCTCAAGCAACAGATTGATAGGATCGTCTGTTGCATTGATTTTCTTTTCTTCCGCCATTGAGGGTTTCTTGGGAGTGTGAGAGTGATTTTATTCAAGAGAGACAAGCTCGAGACCCAAATTTCTATACTCGAACCTCGTCGGGGACATGCACTGAAAAAATGATCAAGAGCAACTTGCTCTAATACCACTGATCTAGATTATTTTCCGCACAAAATGAGAGCGGAGATATAATAAAGAAATGCATAGAGATATTGAATATATTCAATAATATAACATAAATGTATCAGAGATGCAGCCATAAACACATATATACAGTAATACATGATTTCTATTAATCAAAGAAATGTACAGAGACTGTAAAAATACAGAGTGAAAGACTCGCTAGAATGGTGGCAGCTTATCTCTGAGAAGAGATGTGACGGCTACTTGCATTCCCAAGAAGATGATTACAATGAGTCTTTGAAGGACTTTTTACAATAAACGGGAATGCCAAAATTCTTAGACATCCAAAAACCTAACCCTAGGAGATGAAGTGCCAAAATTCATGTGGGCTCCGTTTGGGTAAGTGAGTACATCAACTTCCTGGGGTCGTAACTTTTTGCATACAATCTCCGTTTTAGGCGTGTGATAGCTCGTTGAAAAGGTATCGTCAAGGAGATTCATTTTGGGGGCTCAATCATGCCTTTGGCTATCATTGAGAACCTCAATCTCGAAAAACCTTCATTTAGGCCCTCAAAATGGCCCCGGAAGTTAAAACCTGCTAAAAATTGTAAATTGCCAAAATTGCCAGAAAACAGTTTTGAGCCAGTCGAAAAAGGTCGGTGGACACCAATATCCACCTGGATCAATCCTCCCTCCTTAGGAAGCAATGGTATCCATTGCATTGAGTTCCTAGGGTAGAGGGAAAAGCGTTTGCTGGATCTACATATGGGTGAGCTGCTTGTATTGCTGGAGACGTCGCGTTGCTTGGTTTGTGGAAGTCTATCATGAATCTATTGAAGTTGAGGCTATTCAACAAGTCGAGATACATGAGAGGAAGGTGTGCACAAGGATTTTTTGTGCTTTGCTGCAACCTTGTCGACCTGCTTCTGTTGGATAGAAGGTGCAGGGGGCGAAACCGTAGTGGTTGCAATGTCCTTATATTCCCCTTTCGAACAGATTGTGAAGAAACTGAATTTTGTAGTATGCGATACTACCTTGCGGCACTTTTTAGGTGGAACAATAGTTGGAACTACCTCTGGTATTCTATAGAGATGTCCCACCAAAGTAACAATGAAACTATGGGGTCAAGACTCATAAAAAACATGGCTCTTCCACATATATGGTTGGCCCAAGAGAACATCACAGACATATAGTGGGGAGACATCACATAATACATCACCCTTGAAGGGATAGATGTCGTATGACAATCGACACTACTGGTTGACACGAAGATCTCATCCTTGGCTAAGCCACCCGATGTTGTATGGCTGCAGGTGTGGTGTTGTCGAAAATCCCAACTGTTTGATGACCTCTGCGGAGATGAGGTTCTTCTGTCTTCTGCTATCAACAATAAAATGTTGTGGGGTCCCCTTCACCCATATCTGTGAATGAAAAAGGTGCTCCCCCTATTCAGGATCTCTTGGTTCTTCTGGTTGAATTGTTGCGGTTGCAACAATAGTAGTGGGGTCTGCGTCGATGATCTGTCTTTTACCATTATTTTCAGAATCAGATTCTAAATCAAGGTTTGGCTCCTTGTCTTTGATCTCGGCCACCAATGACTGTTTTGAGATACATTCATCGGTGTTGTGCCAAGGGATTTTGTGGAACTCCCACCATTTTCCGGTGTCCTTCTTTGTCTTCCCGTGACCCTTCTTTTCCTGTGCCTTGGAATGGTTTTTGGGAGACTATTTATTCGGGCTGTCTTTGTCATACTTTGGTTGTTGTGGATTTGCAGACCCAAATTCTGGTTTGTTCTGGTGCTTAAATTCCTGCTCAATTTTAACACCATATCGATAAGCAGCACCGAGTGATGAGATGTCCATAAAATCCATTTAAGTTTGGATGTATCTGTGTAGAGCCCCACGGTATTTCAGAACCAAATGTCGCTCGGAGTCTTTGATACCCAGCTTGGTGCACAAGGTATGGAAGGTATTGGTGAACTCCAAAACTTCTTGGCCCCTCTCTTTCCATAGTGTGGTCCATCTTATGTACTGGTCCTCATAGTTTCCAACAGGGAAATACTGTTCCTTTACCATATCCACAAAAAAATCCCAAGTGGGATCGGCCCCATATAATCCAGACTCCTCTATGGAACTTTACTCCCAGTAAGTTTCCCACCAATTTTTGACATGAGGGAGAGCTTTAAGGAGTGCGAAGGTGATCTTTTCTTTGTCGGAAAAATTGTGAACAGAGAAATAACCTTCTAGCAGAGTTAACCATTTTTCTAGGGCTTCTGCATCTATTTGTCCTTCAAATACAGGAATATCAAAATTAACTTTTACCTTGAAAGGCGAGGTGCCTTCAAAGTGGCCACTTGATGAATATGCGCCTGATGCTATTGGTAGGAATTTAAGGATGTGGGAAAAATTCTCCATTATTTCGTCCCTCTGTCGCGTGAGAGCTTGCTCAAGCAACAGATTGATAGGATCATTTGCTGTGTTGATTTTCTTTTCTTCCGCCATTGAGGGTTTCTTGGGAGTGCGAGAGTGATTGTCTTCAAGAGAGACAAGATCGAGACCCAACTTTCTATACTCGGACCTCGTCGAGGACATGCACTGAAAAAATGATCAAGAGCAGCTTGCTCTGATACCACTGATCCAGATTATTTTCCGCACGAAATGAGAGCGGAGATATAATAAAGAAATGCATAGAGATATTGTAGATATTCAATAATATAACATAAATGTATCAGAGATGCAGCCATAAACACATATATACAGTAATACATGATTTCTATTAATTAAAGAAATGTACAGAGACTGTAAAAATACAGAGTGAAAGACTCGCTAGAATGGTGGCAACTTATCTCTGAGAAGAGATCTGACGGCTACTTGCATTCCCAAGAAGATGATTACAATGAGGCTCTGAAGGACTTTTTACAATAAACGGGAATGCCAAAATTCTTAGACATCCAAAAACCTAACCCTAGGAGATGAAGTGCCAAAAGTCATGTGGGCTCCGTTTGGGTAAGTGAGTACATCAACTTCCTGGGGTTGTAACTTTTTGCATATGATCTCCGTTTTAGGCGTGTGATAGCTCATTTGAAAGGTATCGTCGAGGAGATTCATTTTGGGGGCTCAATCATGCCTTTATCTATCATTGAGAACCTCTATCTCGAAAAACCTTCATTTAGGCCCTCAAAATGGCCCCGGAAGTTAAAACCTGCTAAAAATAGTAAATTGCCAAAATTGCCAGAAAACAGTTTTGAGCCAGTCGAAAAGGTGGGTGGCCACCAATATCCACCTGGATCAATCCTCCCTCCTTAGGAAGCAATGGTTTCCATTGTATTGAGTTCCTAGGGGAGAGGGAAAAGCGTTTGCTAGATCTACATCTGGGTGAGCTGCTTGTATTGTTGGAGACGTCGCATTGCTTGGTTTGTGGAAGTCTGTCATGAACCTATTGAAGTTGAGGCTATTCAACAAGTCGAGCTACATGAGAGGAAGGTGTGCACAAGGAATTTTTTTTACTTTGATGCAAGCTTGTCGACCTGCTTCTGTTGGATAGAAGGTGCAGGGGGAGAAACCGTAGTGGTTGCAATGCCCTTCTGTTCCCCTTTCGAACAGATTGTGAAGAAGCTGAATTTTGCAGTATGAGATACTACCTTGCGACACTTTTTAGGTGGAACAATAGTTGGAACTACCTCTGGTATTCTATAGAGATGACCCCTCAAAGTAACAATGAAACTACGGGGTCGAGACTCATAAAAATCATGGCGCTTCAAAATATATGGTTGGCCCAAGAGAACATCACAGACATCCAGTGGGGAAACATCACATAATACCTCATCCTTGAAGGATGGATGCCATATGACAATCGACATTGTTGGTTGACACGAAGGTCGTGTTCTTGGCAAAGCCACCCGATGTTGTATGGTTGTGGGTGTGGTCTTGTCAACAATCCCAATTGTTTGATGACCTCTACTGAGACGAGGTTCTTCTGGCTTCCTCTATCAACAATAAAATGCATCGGGGTCCCCTTCACCCACATCTGTGAATGAAAAAGGCGCTCCCCCTCTTCAGGATTTGTTGGTTCTTCTGGTTGAATTGCTGCGGTCGCAACAATAGCAGTGGGGTCTATGTCGATGATCTGTCTTTTACCATTATTTTCAGAATCAGATTCTAAATCAAGGTTTGGCTCCTTATCTTTGATCTCGGCCATCAATGACTGTTTTGAGCGACATTCATTGGTGTTGTGTGAAGGGATTTTGTGGAACTCGCACCATTTTTCAGTGTCCTTCTTTGTCTTCCTGTGACCCTTCTTTTCCTGTGCCTTGGACTGGTTTTATGGAGACTGTTTGTTTAGATTGTCTTTGTCATACTTTGGTTGTTGTGGATTTGCAGACCTGAATTCCCTTTTGTTCTGGTGCTTAAATTTCTGCTCAATTTTAACAACATATCAATAAGTAGCACCGAGTGATGAGATGTCCAGAAAATCCATTTCAGTTTGGATGTATCTGTGTAGAGCCCCACAGTATTTCAGAACCATATTTCACTCGGTGTCTTTGATACCCAGCTTGGTGCGCAAGGTATGGAAGGTATTGTTGAACTCCGAAACTTCTTGGCCCCTCTCTTTCCACAGTGTGGTCCATCTCATGTACTGGCCCTCATTGTTTCCAACAGGGTAATACTGTTCCTTTACCACATCCACAAAAAAATCCCAAGTGGGATCGACCCCATATATTCTAGACTCCTCTATGGAAATTTTCTCCCAGTAAGTTTCCCACCAATGTTTGACATGAGGGAGAGCTTTAAGGAGTGCGAAGGTGATCTTTTCTTTGTCGAAAAAATTGTGAACAGAGAAATAAGATTCTAGCAGAGTTAACCATTTTTCTAGGGCTTCTGCATCTATCTGTCCTTCAAATACATGAATATCAAAATTAAATTGTACCTTGAAAGGCGAGGTGCCTTCAAAGTGGTCGCTTGATGAAGATGCACCTGATTCTATTGGTAGGCATTTAAGGATGTGGGAAAAATTCTCCATCATTTCATCCCTCTGTCGCGTGAGAGCTTGCTCAAGCAACAGATTGATAGGATCGTCTGCTTCGTCGATTTTCTTTTCTTCCGCCATTGAGGGTTTCTTGGGTGTGCGAGAGTGATTGTCTTCAAGAGAGACAAGCTCGAGACCCAACTTGCTATACTTGGACCTCATTGGGGACATGCATTGAAAAAACAATCAAGAGAAGCCTACTCTGATACCACTGATACAGATTATTTTTGACATGAAATAGAGTGGAGATATAATAAAGAAATGCATAGATATATTGCAGATATTCAATAATATATCATAAATGTATCAGAGATGAAACCATAAACATAGATATACAGTAATACACGATTTCTATTAATCAAATAAATGTATAGAGACTGTAAAAATACAGAGTGAAAGACTCGCTAGAATGGTGGCAGCTTATCTCCGAGAAGAGATGTGATGGCTACTCGCATTCGCAAGAAGACGATTACAATGAGGCTCTGAAGGCCTTTTTACAATAAACGGGAATGAAAAAAGTGTTATCATTGAAATTTCGTCTGCACATGGCGACAAGAACTCCGCATCGTCAAAACAAGACTGAATTCATTCATGGCACATGATTAGTTCCACAGCATTGCAAAAGGGTAAAAAACTATACAAAGTAACCAAAAATTGAAGGGCGCTTTACAGAATCTGGGTGCATGTTCATATGCGCAGAACAACAACGTACAATGCGCGCATGCACGCATGATGCGCAGTTGTTGAGCGAAAAACCCGTGCACCTGCTAAACGACGCATTTATTGAAATTGGTTGGCCTCCCAACCACTAATGGATCAGATCCCAAGTCTATTTGACACCAAATCCGAGCTCAATCCGCATGGTGGGCTGGTCAAAGACCTAATTGAGCCCTGAAGAGCCTCTTTTCACACTCTAAAGAGGTTACATAATCACTCAATCCTGGGCTATAAAAAGCCATGAATAACCATCATTTTCTCAAGGAATTCTATGTATTGTTATGCTGCTAAGATTTCTAAGGACTCATTCTTTGGCAAAAACACATTTGGCACCATTTCATAGGGCTATCCACCTCTCTCTTGAGTGGATATGCTTGGAGTTCTTTCACCATCATTCTCATATTTCTCATTGTAAGGAGAGCAAGTTTTGAGGGCCTCAAGAGCCTTCCATTGGAGGAAGAAGGGACCCAAGTCCCCTTTCTTCATTGTGCCTTTAAATTTCATCAATAGATCAGCTTATACATTGGTGATATTGGTCCATTTGTATTTATTTTTCATTTTTCTATATGCTCATAGTTTTAGTTTGTTTTTTGTTTATAGTTTTTTTGTTTCTCTTTCTAACCTTTCCTTTTACAGCTGTCATGCCTAGCAGAGCCCAACTAGGCATGTAAGCACTCTCAATTTTATCACAAGGTGACGAGTAGAGTGCAAACTGATTGGCGACCATACTGGGGAGTTGGTATCAATTCCTCCCTCATTTGGGTTTATTTTGCTTTCCTTTTGATTTCATTAACTTGCATGTACACAAACCGACCTCTGCCGACCTGCTAACCAGTCAATTCACAAGAGATTTGAGAGAAATCCATCTGGATTTTTCTTCTCGGCCGTTTACCATAGGCGCACGGCTTTTCCACCCCACATGCACGCATCGTGCAGGCATGCACCTGTGCAACAGTCTCTCTCTGCGCACATGCGCTTTCGGCCTCAATTATACTAGCGCGCATGCGCTCTGTGCGCCTGTGTATGAACCAGTGGGCACGCATTTGATCTTAATTTCACATTGTAAGGTCTTGGATGTGGGGAGAATCATTTTCCTTCTTAAGAATGATGATATGCATGCTCTAAATACTGCACCACTTAGACCCGTCAACTTATAAAGGGGATAGTCAAACAAACATAGGCACTTAGGTGGATAAAAAACATTTTCCCTTATTTTTCTTTTTGCCACGTGGATGGCTTGATTTGATTTGTAATCTAAGTTGGACAATCATACTTAATCACACCTAATTCACATTTGGGACTAGAATTTGAGAGTAACAATCTTGAGTATGCTCTTCTCTTGTGCCATCAAGCGATCTTGAGAACCAGAAAAGGATTGCGAAAACGATCTCATCTCCCTTAAACAAAAAATTCAAAAACTTTTAGGAGAGGACAAAGGCCCTTTTGGGACCCCTCTTAGTTTCATTTTTCAAACATCTCTTAAATTTTTAAGAGCCCATACATGCCCACATGTCACAAAAGTAGGATAGTGTTTGAATTCCTGCTTTCTTAGATCAAAAAACTAGGAGAGTTTAAAAGTTTGTAACGGGCCCACACATGCCCACATGTTCAATCTAGGATAATTTCATGCTTTTTCTAGATTAACTCACACATAGGGAGTTAAAGGATAGTAAAGGACCACAATTTCCACATGCTAGTCTCCTAGGGCTTTTAAAATTCCGAAAGGTTGTACCAATGACATCTAGCTTATTTAGGTAATCAAACTCTTGTAAAGGACCAAGCGATGTCCACATGTTGCAAGGTGACATCTAAATAACTAAAATTTGGTACACTTTCACTCACACACAAAAGCCACTTTCTCACTCACATAGCCTCATCTCGAAACGTGGTGGTCTAAGTAGGTCTCCTCAAAAGGGATTCTGAAAACACCCCATCTTTTCTTGATTGGACTATCCACTCCCACTTTTAATCAAACGAGGTTGGTTTTCACCCCCAGCCTCACAAAACAACTTCATCTAAAATATTTATAACAAATCACTAAGTTGTCCTCCACATGAGGTGCCAAAAGAAAATTTTAGTCTAGGTAGGATTTCGGGGGTAGGCATCCAAATAACCCCCCGTTATCTGGTTCTCACATTTTCAAACATAGAAGTTGACAAATAGGGAACTTCAAATCCTCCAATTCCAGTGTTCCAATCACCATAAGGCAGGGATATACCCATGAAGGGTCGAAGGCCGAGGTCCGGTTGTTCTGTGCGTCCCCCCTTGAGTCACCCACCTCTTGGACGGGATCTAGCCCGTGACCCATTTCTTAGGCCGAAAATCTAAATGCCGCACTTGGACCGAGGTACCTAGTGACCAACTGTAGGACATCTACCCAGGTGGCGATTGTGGGCTGCAATCACACCTTGATTGGATTTTTTGTGGCTAATGGGAAGTATCGCTAGCTCTTTCGGGATATTGCCCCCTCTACCCCTCATTATAACCAGTTATTTCATCCTTCACTAGTTTCTCTTCTGGTGACTTCAGACCCCACTATTGAGAGCTATTGGAAGGTCCAGTGCTTTTTGAGAGGAAGGATGTTACGTCTTCTAGGACACGAGCATTTGGTTTCTTTTGATTCCCCCACGCGGACAAAACCCTCTTACCCACATATATGTTTCTTTCTCATTTATGTATGATGCACATCTGATTACAGGTTGACTTTGAGATATATTTGTGTAAAACAGTCATAGCAAAGACTCTTGGTTCTATATTTTCTCTCAACACTTGTTGCGCACATTTTCACAATTAGTCTGACATCATAGGGGAACCACAGAACCCCCGTCGTTCACGATGCTTGCTCAACCTTCCTCCTATTTTAGGGGAGTATATGGTTGTACTCGTTCAATGGTACCTCCTTCACACACTCCTGTGAGTGCTACCATCTTAGGATCAGCTTTGCTTGGTTCTACCTTACTTGGGTCCACTTCCCAAGGTCATACAGTCACTCGCTCTCCTTTGCACGGAAGCGGGGGACCCACTTCCTCTCAAGGAGGGAGCACCAACCCACCTAGTCCCCATCAAGGGTCAGGTTCACAAAATACGATGGCTGGAACTAACATTCCTACCCCACTACAGATGCCATACTTTGCCTCTCTCAACATATCAGATCTTACCAAGCTCACTAATGATCCTATATTGCATGATGCTGCATGGCCTGCAATGCCAACAAAACTTCCTTCAGATATCCCAAAGTTTGAAGGAAAGGCGGGAGATGACCCCACCAATCATGTCATGACCTTTCATCTATGGTGTTATTCCAATAGCATTATGGATGATTCCGTCAGACTGCGATTATTTCAACGCACACTTAGAGGCCCATCAGCCAAATGGTATGTCGAAGAAAAATCAGGGTCCCATACGACCTTTGAATCCTTAGCCAAAGCGTTCTTAACTTTCTTCCAACTACCCATCCGCCATGACAATGGTCTAGAACTACTATCCAATTTCAAATAGACCTTAGCCACCCACATCGCTGACCACTTTCATGAGTGGCGTAGGCGACGTAGTTTGTGTAAAGCAGAAACCACCAAACAACAATGTCTTGATCAGTTTCTTAGATCACTTGTCGCTCTCCTTGGTAAGGATGTCGCTTCCACCTTCCCACAATCTGAAGAGGAAGCCATTAGCAAGGCTAAAAAATATGACCTCATTTACGTACAGTCGGGATACTTGTACACAGTACTTCCTGATCTTCCAAAACCTGTGCCATTTGGCCAGGACAAACCTGGAATGTCTCACTCAGCAGACGGACTAATAGGTGCCACCACACACCATGGTCCACAACCCCAACAACCACTGATGTATGGAACACCTCAATACCCGCCGACATATGGGGGAACTCCTTATTTTCCCCTGCCCCCTTATCAACAACCTTACCCTGTTGCTATACCTCCACCCATTAGTGGACCACCACCGACACCTCCTATACATCCACCTGTTCCCCCAAATAGTGGTACTTCCTCAACATCCGCTTATAGTACTGGTGAAAGCACACAACCTTCCTATGTACCTTACGTATCGACGCCACCACAAAATCCTTATTTTTCGTTTCCCGGTCCTCCACAACCCATAGCTCCCCCACACCCACATGTGGGGATAAATTTTGTTCAACCGTCGGCTTCTCAACAATACCAAAATTTTGAACAATTGAACACATCGAACCCTTCAAACAATGCTAAGAAGAAAGGACAGAAAAAAAATAACAACAACCCTGGTCAAGGCGGGAATCAACCCCCACAGCATCAACCCACTAGGGGCAACCAGAATCAAGGGAACTAAAACCCCCAAGGGGGCAATAACAAAAACAAACGCCAAGGGAGAAATACTGTTAAAACCATTCACCCGTGTGCTCTTTGTGGCATGTACGGTCATTACACTCACCATTGCCCCCAAATCGTTGATTTCAAAAGGCTGAAAGAATCTGGGAACATTCCCCCTTCCCCAGCGCAACCTGCCCCTCAGCAGGCACAACAACAATATGCACAACAACCCCCTCCCGCCATACTGCAAAATCCTATCCCACATCAAGGTGTCATAAACACCCAATAGGACACGTAGCATCCCCCACCTTAGGTGGGCCAATACCATAACCCCAACAGTCTAGTAGAGTGAACAATTCTCCTCACCAATGAGGAAGAAGTTCTTTTGCAAACACACAATCGTCAGTATCCTACAACAACTAAGTCTACTCCCATCCCTTCAGAGACAAAACCTACACCAATGGGACCCCCGTTGATGATCCCTCACCCTTATGCCGAACCACCATTACGCATCCCTCACATCCCCTTGCGCAGGTATGCTCACAATCCACGGGCTAGGGCAGCACACAACTACAGCTTGGTAGATGACTTAGCACAATCCCCGGCTGCCATGTCAGTTCTGGAAGTCCTCCAGACTTGTCCTACACAGCGGAAATCACTACTTTCCACCTTGGGGGCAGTCGACCCTGCCGATACTCGACTCATCACTTTTGACCTTGATAGCTGTGAACCTCATCTTCCCGCCGCAGTCGCTATTCAAGTACCAGTAAAAATACGAAACATCACCGTCCATCGATGTATCATCGATGAGGGAGCATCTACATGCATCATGTCCAAAATAGTATGGCAGAAGCTTGGTTCCCCAGAACTTATACCATCCTCCATCACATTACGAGCTTATGACGGGCGACCATCATCTCCTGAAGGGCTCTTCCAAAATGTCCCTGTAGAACTCGGGGGAAAAACTATTCTCATTGACATTGAAGTTATCAATGCTCAACTTGATTACAATATCTTGTTTGGACGTAGCTACATGTATGCTATGAAGGCAGTGGCATCATCAGTCTTTAGGACAATCATGTTCCCCCACAACGGGAAGATTGTGACCATAGACCAAGTCTCACATTATGAGCCAAACCCATCTGCCAATCTCGATAACATTCTTCCTCTTATTCACACCAACAAAGACGCATATCCACTCATTGAGATGGGTCCTGGGATTTTCAAATATCCAGCCTTGTTAGGGACATACCATGGAGAACCACCACTTCTTCCCCCTAATCAAGTATGCATCATCTCCTCTAAAGAAACTCACACGGGGGATGTTCATCCTCCTCAGGAGGCTTCAGTCATTCCTGACGTCTCAACAGTCGCAACATCACTCCCACAGGAGCCTCCTACGAACTCATCAACCCCCACAGTCCATGAATCCACACCCCCTTAGGGGCCTCATCCCATTTGGGAAACAGTTCCCCGACCCCTCACTCAAATTCCCTTATTTTACCCTCCACCCGGTATAGAAGCGTTCCAGGTAGCCGCAACACTCACACTACCCAATATGGTGTTAGCAATCCCAGTGTGGTACTTACATCCACCTGAGATGGTCTCTCTCCCATAGGAAGGACTCCCCATGACGATTCTTGTCCTCACTCCCACTACCTTCACCACCCCCCTACTCCCTACCCCCTGTTACCGCAGGGGGCAGGAGAAAGAAGCAGGAGCCCTCAACTCCACTTCCTCTGCGCATCTCACCACCTTGCGCATTGTGTGACAAAGAGGGTCACCAAACCAACAACTTCCCATCATTATCGGAATTACAGAATTTGATTCCCCCCAATCCAACCCCCACACCACCCATTACTACTGCTTCCACTCAACCTTCCAGTAGTAAAGGTTTGAGGACCAAATTCGTGTGTGCCATTTGTTCTGAGTATGGCCATTACACCCATCATTGTCCAGCACTGTCTCATTTTCGGCAGGCATTAGCTATCATAAGCCAAGACTTTCAGAACAACCCACGCCCTGCCACATCCTCCACAACAAAAATCACTGACATTCGCTATGTCACCACTTCCGTCAATGAACGCATGAGATTCCCTTGCTCTCTTTGCGATTCATTGGCTCATTTCACCTACCAGTGTCCTATGATCATAGAATAATTGCAATGTCAATTAACCCTTCTGCACCAACCCGCAGAGGCACTTATTGACCTTACTTCGCTACTGGCAGATCTTCACATCATTTCCCCTGAGCCTGAGGCACTCCCTACGCCTCCATGGTTATTAGATGACGTCTTTGAGGATTTACGCCACAACCCACCCAACTCTCCTGCCCATTCCTCTATAGAGACTCTCCATCCCAACACCATGGGTACCCCTCAGTACCTAAATATATGGTTTATGTCGAGTGAACCCTCACCCTCCCCTAGCATTTCCCCCTATGTTTCTTCAGCAGGGGGCAACCATACTGTCACTAAGATCACTCCTCATGATCCATTATATTCCCATCGTTTCCAATACAACGAAGACATATTGGAAGAGCTACAACGCCCGGACTCTCCCTGGGACGCACTACATCATCATGCACTCTTCCTTCCGCAGGAATCCCTTATGCCTCCTAGCCATAATCCCATTTATGCGGTCGAAACCAAAGATTTTATCCAACCCGAGCCTATCGATTGGTTCAACAATCCCATTCCTGCACCCTATGCTTTTGAAGAAGGTAATCTGGCCAACATTTCCCCCACCATCAAAATCGACATTTCCATTAAAGATGGCATTGTCGAAGAAATCATCATTGGAGCATCTTGCACTCCTAAGGAAATCACGTCATATAAATCCCTCTTCCAAGAATATCGGGATATCTTTGCCTGGTCATACACATAAATTCCTGGCTTAGACCCATCCATTGTCGAGCATCGCATCGACACCTGGTCGGACATCACACCAGTTCACCAGAAACAACGACCACTACACCCAGCCAAAGCCGCGGCTATCAAAGCCAAAATTGACAAATTACGTATGGCCAGCTTTATTTACCCCATCGCTTACACTTCATGGGTTTCCAACCCTGTACCTGTCGACAAAAAATAGGGCACCATTCGTGTTTGCACCGACTTTCGTGATCTCAATAATGCATGTCAAAAAGACAATTTTCCAATTCCCTTTATCAGTCAAATTATCGATGACTGCACCGGCCAAGAGGCTCTTTCCTTTATGGATGGATTCTCTGTCTATAACCAAATCCAAATCCACTCAGCCGATCAATATAAAACCGCATTCATTACCCCATGGGGTACGTTTTCCTATCGTGTCATTCCCTTCAGCCTAAAAAACGACGGCGCAACTTTTCAACGGGCCATGACATACATCTTTCATGATCTGGCTGCAATCATCCTCTCCTACTTGGACGACCTCACCGCTCGATCTAAGAAACGCACTCAGCACCTCGATGATTTATGAATCATCTTCCAACAGTGTCGTCAATACAACATCTGCTTGAACCCTCTCAAGTGTGTATTTTGTGTCACTGCCGGGCGACTCCTCGGTTTTATTGTTTCCCAAAGTGGTATTACCATAGACCCCCTCAAAGTCCAAGCCATCACCGAAATTCCACCTCCTCAGAATTTACGACAATTGCAAAGTCTACAGGGAAAAGCTAACTTTCTGCGACACTTTGTTCCTGATTATGCCATCCGCGCACATGGTTTCCTTCGCTTACTACGTCACGAAATCCCTTTTCACTGGGACGACTATGCCCAACAGTCGTTTGACGATCTTAAAGCAACGCTTTCAAATGAACCTTTAATCAGTGCACCTGACTATAATCACGACTACATTCTCTACATATCAGCATCAACTGTATCAGTAGCCAGCGTCCTCGTCCACCTCGGAGATGACAATTGTGAACACGTCATTTACTACATCAGTAAGAACCTCTCAGGGCCACCCTTGAAGTATAAACATGAAGAGAAACTTTCTCTTGTAGTTGTCCTTGCAGTTCAGAAACTGCGCCACTACATTCTGCTTCGCACCACCAAGGTCGTCGCAGATTCCAACCCTATGCAATACTTGCTCATTCGTCGCCAAGTTAATGGCAAATTCTCTCGATGGATCCTTATCCTTCAAGAGTATGACCTCGATTTCTCAACACCTAAGAGTAAGAAGGCCCTCGTTCTCACTGAACTTGTCATGGCCCTTCCCTCCGACACCACTAGTCCCCCCATCAACACTGACTTTCCTGACGAACATCTCTTTTACATCACCTCAGATGATCCTTAGTATGGCGAACTCCTCGTCTACCTACGAACTCAAAAGTTCGGTCAGCACCTATCACGAGATGATCATCGGCGTATTCGCCATCAGGCCCCCCGCTACCTCCTCATCGGTGACATCCTATATCGGCGGGGCGTTGACACCATTCTTCATCGTTGCCTGACTATTGAAGAAGACGACAGAGTCTTAAACGACTGCCATAGTGGCACATGTGGGGGCCATCTTTCAGGCATCTCCACTGCTCAGAAGATTATCCGAGCCGGTTATTTTTGGCCTACCTTATTTCACGATTGCATTCATGCCGTGAAATGATGTGAGCAATGTCAGCTCTACGCCAACAAAGCTCGAGCACCACCCGCTCTTCTTCACCCTGTCATTACCGCGGGCCCCTTTTGTAAATGGGGCATCAAATTTATGACTTGTAAACCCCCCTCCAGCAATGGTTACAAGTACATTGTTGTCGCCGTCGATTACTTCACCAAATGGACTGAAGCTATGACCACTTTCAACAACATCGTTGACACTGTAGCGCGCTTCTTCTTTAACCACGTCATCTCTCGTTTTGGCGTACCACTCCAACTTGTTTCCGATAATGAGAAACACTTCGAGAATGAGATCTTCGTCGAACTCTCTTCTTGGTTAGGATTCTCCCACGAGTTCGCCTCACCATATTACCCTCAGTCGAATGGACAGGTCGAGGCAGTAAACAAAGTCCTCAAGACCATGTTACAGCGCATGGTTAATAAACATAAAACCAATTGGCATCATATGTTATTTTCCATGCTATGGGCTTACCAAACGGCAGTCAAGACCACTATGGGTTTCATGCCATTTCATTTAGTCCATGGGGTCGAGGCAACTCTTCCCATCGAGTGTGAAATCCCCACTCTTCACACCACAATTGATATTTTACCTGACACTGCTCCAATGGAGCAGTGCTTGCTGAACTTGGAGCCGCTGGATGAAGATCGTCTATCTTCATTACAGAACAATGAGGCAGCGAAGAAACGATCCAAGGCTACCTTTGATCACCATGTCAACCTTCAATCATTCCGCGAAGGCGACCTTGTCTTGGCCTATGATATCGCTCATGATACCTATGGCCATGGAAAATTTGAATCACTTTGTCATGGCCCTTACATCATCCAACATTGCCTCACCAAAGGTGAATACATCCTGGCCTCCCCTGAAGGCCTCTCACTCAAGGAACCCGTCAATGGGTTGTACCTCAAGAAATTTTATGCTTAGAAGTAGTCAATCTACTTTAGGTTACTTTTTCTTGTTTAGTGTTTTTAATCTTTTTTCTCCTACCCTTTCATATAAACTATCCTTTGTGCTATTGACAGATGCTTCCTCCAATAGCCTACCACATTGGTTACACTGACAGCGCCAGCCGTTCGACACAAAATCTCGCTTCGTCAGCTTGGGCTTTATATACCCCCTCACATGAAATGCTACATTCAAGCGGCATATGTTTGGGACCAGCAACCAACAACCAAGCTGAATACATTGTTTTCATTGGCCTCCTAACCGATGCCTAGAATCATCATATTCGTCACCTTAGTGTCCTCCTCGACTCACAACTAGTCGTTCTCCAGCTCAACAATGTGTACCGTGTACGCGATCCGTGCCTCTTTTGCAAATACCTGCAGGTTAGATTATTATCTCGACATTGATTCCATTACATTTACACATATTCCAAGAGAATTAAATCAAACAACAGATGAAATAGCTAACATGGTGTTAGATTGGCATATATCACATCAAGCTACACATACATAAACCTCTCATACATCCTATCACAACATATAGATATAATAGGAATCATCATCATCAACACAAAACACATGTAAAACAACATTTGGATCTCAAAATATGTATACTCATGTATATATATATGGACCTATCCGGCCACCCAAATGTTTACATACAAAAAATACATCGGCCCGCAGGCCCGTGCCACATCTCGGTACAAAAATTGGCTCACCAACCTATCAAAACTGTATACAAAGAACATACATACATCAGGGTGCCTCTATCGCACCCCCCGCTGCTCCTTCCTTAGGAGGAGGTGGTGGCCCACCCCCACCTAGCCCAGGTGGTGGTGGTGGAACACCTGCAGGCCCCTCCTGCCCCAGTGGCATGCATCCACTCGTCATCGTGGCGAGCACAACTACTTGTCGCACTATCCCCCACCATGGTGGCAGTAGTCCAATACACTGCTCCAGGAACCCCTCATCCTGGATACGGATCCACATGCCCTCAGGCACGTCCTGTAAAACCGTCTCTAAACGACGGGGTATGTCATCAAAATCCCCTCCAGCCACCGCCAGAGGAGCGTGCGATGGCCCTGCACCAAGGTCATCAAAACAATGCCTCTGCACCGGTCTCCCGGGCTCTGCTGGTCCCCCAGCAGCCTCATCCCGCTGACGCCTCCCTCTACGCAGTGGTCTCTCCCGCTCTCACTGAGATGGCGCTCTATACAACTCCACCTCGCGCCCGCGAGGTGCCAAATCTGCACATGCACAAAGCAACAAACAACAGATCGTATCAGTGTCTATACTCATACATATGAACTGATATATCAAAAGCTAACATAAATCCAAACATGCAAATACACAACATACCTCGATGGTCGAATACCTCCCTTAGAGGCAATACCATGTCCGGGTCCCTCCGGAAGTCCACCCCATCATAAGGGAACTGAAGTATGACTTGTGGCATCTGCCGCCATATCTGTGTCGCCTACGAAGTAAAGTAATGTCCGCCTTTGCCACCACCATGGCGAACCAAAATCTGAGACCACCACCTCAGTCGAGGCTCTCTCACCCCAGGCGCCTCTAGAAGAACCCTCGGGCGCAGCATCAGCACCCTCTCCAAGAAATAAGCCACTAGGATTGAGCCAAACACGAAATCCCCGGCACCTGTGGACCGACAACGGTCCAACTGCGCAATCATCCGTGCATTCAGTGTCAAACCCCAGGCGAACCGCTCATGGCCCACCACCACCCTCTCCATCAATAACAGCTCGCCACCACTGAACCGGTGTGTCGCCCGTGACCCATACACCCGAACAATCATCACCGCTATGAAACGATGCAATAGGGCATCTATACCACTAACGCTCACTACAGTCCCAGACATGTAGTGCTCACCTGAGCAATATCGCTCGGCGACCTCCCGCAGAGATGTATCCCTCGACAGCACAGGCTCTATCGACAGCGGCATTCCTCGGAAGGGGAGTCCAGTCAAGAAGTATATATCCTCCACCGCAGTGAAGGGGATATGCTCGCCTCGCACGAGGAAGTAGTGCAAATCTGGGCTCCACATCTGGAGCAAGAACTGGAGTAAATACTCCTGTGCCCGTATCAACGGGCACTCAAAAAACTTTAGCAACCCACTGGTTTCTAAAGTCACTCGAACCGTTGGATCTGCATTGGCCACAGCATCTCGCAGCTGTGACCAATCTCGCTCATGCCATCGCACATCCATAATCACTGTTGGTCACCTACACACAACACAGAGTCCTATATCAGCTTATGCAACCATCCAATGCATAAAAAAGACTCCCTTTTTACCCTTCAAACTTGCCTCAAAGGCGCGGTTTCACCACCCACAGGCGCACACACATGTGCACCTGTTCACTATACAGGTGCACACGTATGCACGCCTGTTTTTCTTACAGGCGCGCTCAAGAGCGCGCCTGGTTACACTACAGGCGCGCGCTAGCGCGCGCCTGTCAAAATCACAGGTGCGCTTTAGTGCGCACCTGTTCACCCCACAGGTGCACACCCGTGTGCACCTGTTACCCCCACAGGCGCGCCCCTAGGGTGCGCCTTAATTTCCCCCTCACACGCACCACTGCGCGTTTATTCAGTGGACAGGCGCGCACCTATGCACACCTTCCACTGAATCGCCCGCGCATGTGGGCCCACACCCTACCCAAAACCCCCTCTAAACCCCTGTACGCCCCCCCGTACCTACCCTGCCCAAACATTAGAAACCTATTTCTAGGCAGGACAATTAGACCACTAACCTGAAGCTCGCACACTGTTAATCGGATACCTTGTGCTCCCTGAATCACCCAATTTCCTCTGAATCTGCTCGAAAACTCACTGTAGCAGCAGGTACAAATGAGGTGGCAATGTGGGCCCTACAACTATATATAGGCCTTTTTCCAAACTTCCACTCAACATTCTGGGAGCCCATGGTGTCCATTTGTCAAACCGTCTTCAGCCACGGGATCAACATCGCGCCGCCTACGTTACAGGTGTCCTTGGGCCACTTTTCTTCCTAGGCCCCCGGGGTGCCTTTTTTCCATATCATGGTCAGGTACGCACACGCATAGTCACATTTGTCAGATATAGGCTCATATCTTTAATCCTCTTCAGATATAGTTCACTTTGGGTATTTGGTTGTTCTGTGCGCAGGTACTTGGTCATCAATCACCGACATCATCCCTTCAGGTATATATATTCAGCACTGGCATGTAGTCTCTCCTGCTGTATTGCATTTACATTCCCAGTCACACCCTCTGATATTGGCCTCTAGGATACCCATTCCCGGCTCTGCAGTACTCACACCTCCCTTTGCATCTTCAGTACTGTAGCCTGGTAGCATTCTCACCCACATGAGTTGTCCCATTCATAGCACCTTTTGACACTCATGTTGTTCTTCATTACCCCTTAGGGATGGGAGTCCCGGTAGTCTTTCATCATGTTGCAGATCAACCACATACTTCTTCTCCTCATTTTGCTAGCTTCCCATATGGACTCCTGGCTCATCGCTTTATGGTTATGTTATTTTTACCTCCACCTCCGCAGGATCACGAACCCACCATTTCATCCACCATCAGTTTGCCCATCTGCGAACCTATCTCCATTTCACCTACCTCATACAGAAACTCACCACAGGGGCCCCCACCCTTCATCAGGTTTCCAAGAAATTTCTGTCCTCCCTGGGGTACTCATTTTATACTGGGGCACCCGTTTCTGTATTTGTATATTTTTCCCAAATTATTCATTATTTATTGTACAAACGCCTTTGTTTCCAGTCATTACATTTTCTTTTGTCATCACCGTTGGTGACTTACTTTCTTTTGGCTACACGCAACCCATGTCACCCTTGGTTGGAGCATTTATTATCATCTACCCTTGCCGGCATCGTCCATATCTTCAGAGTACTCCACAGGTCACTTAACTCTACCCTCTGAGTTTGTTCACTTTGTCCCGCCTCTGGCACAACTTATCCTCGGTCTTGGCGTCCCCCTGACACTCGACCTTGTCACATGGTTGCGGACACTGTTTAACTCATACATCCTCCAGCTAAGGGCAGTCTTGAGTCTTCCCACTTCTTGAATTCGTCCATGTACCTCTACCACTTTCTCACCTCAGTAGATTCCATGAAGCCCTTTGCTTCTGGGAGTCGCGTCCCCCTTTTTGTCGACATCAACACAATTTTCCAGAAGGGCGACAGTATCTTGATTCTCATTTTCTATTCAATGAGCGATCTCGGACGACACAGGGGGAAACACCATTGCCCCCTGCTGTCGTTGACCCCCATAACATTCGACACCAACACTTTCTCATGTGTCGGTGTGTCTTACTTTGCGACTATTGCAGTTATTATTATTATCATTTGCTGAAGACCTCTGAACTTGGCAAGGCCATCACTGCCCGCATCATTGTCGCTACTTGTGACTGCGACCATTGCCTAGCGTTTAGAGTAAGTTCCTTTGCAGAATTTTCTTCTTCCTTTATCATTATCGCCCCCAAGGGCACTGCAGTTGTCTACACCAACACTTCCGTCATCTTTTTTCAGAGTTACATAACATGAGCATGGGGCATGCCTGCCTCGTTTGTACACAGTTGTATATTGTTCGGCACCTTCTGGAAGATCGGGTTCTACAGGTTCCTTTCTTCTCCAAAGGATTTCTCTACACGGTCCCACTCTTGCTCTCCCTTACAACACCATTCTTAGTAAAAGAAACATTGATGGATTTCGGCTATACGTATGCTCCTAACCTCATCCATCAGGGGGCATCTCTTATCACTGAAATTTCATCCGCACATGGCGACAAGAACTCTGCATCGTCAAAACAGGACTGAAGTCATTCATGGCACAGGATTAATTCCACAGCATTGCAAAAGGGTAAAAAACTATACAAAGTAACCAAAAATTGAAGGGTGCTTTACAGAATCTGGGTGCACGTGCATATGCGCGGAACAACAACGTACAATGCACGCATGCGTGCACTATGCGCAGCTGTTGGGCGAAAAACCCGCGCACCTTCTAAACGATGCATTTATTGAAATTGGTCAGCCTCCCAACCACTAATGGATCAGCTCCCAAGTCGATTTGACACCAAATTCGAGCTCGATCCGCATGGTGGGATGGTCAAAGACCTAATTGAGCCCTAAAGAGCTTCTTTTCACACTCTAAAGAGGTTACATAATCACTCAATGCTGGGCTATAAAAAGCCATGAATAACCATCATTTTCTCAAGGAATTCTATGTATTGTTATGCTTCTAATATTGCTAAGGACTCATTCTTTGGAAAAAACACATTTGGCACCATTTCATAGGGCTATCCACCTCTCTCTTGAGTGGATATGCTTGGAGTTCTTTCACCATCATTCTCATCTTTTTCATTGTAAGGAGAGCAAGTTGTGAGGGCCTCAAGAGCCTTCCATTGGAGGAAGAAGGGACCCAAGTCCCCTTTCTTCATTATGCCTTTGGATTTCATCAATAGATCAGCTTATAAATTGGTGATATTGGTCCATTTGTATTTATTTTTCATTTTTCTATATGCTCATAGTTTTAGTTTGTTTTAGTTTGTTTTTTGTTTATAGTTTTGTTATTTCTCTTTCTAACCTTTCCTTTTACAGCTGTCATGCCTAGCAGAGAAAAACTGGGCATGTAAGCACTCTCAATTTTCTCACAAGGTGACGAGTAGAGTGCAAACAAAAAGTCTTAGACATCCAAAAACCTAACCCTAGGAGATGAAGCGCCAAAAGTCATGTGGGCTCCGTGTGGGTAAGTGACTACATCAACTTCCCGGGGTCGTAACTTTTTGCATACGATCTCCATTTTAGGTGTGTGATAGCTCATTGGAAAGGTATCATCGAGGATATTCATTTTGGGGGCTCAATCATGCCTTCAGCTATCATTGAGAACCTCGATCTCGAAAAACCTTCATTTAGGCCCTCAAAATGGCCCCGGAAGTTAAAACCTGCTAAAAATAGTAAATTGCCAAAATTGCCAGAAAACAGTTTTGAGCCAGTTGGAAAAGGTGTGTGGCCACCGATATCCACCTGGATCAATCCTCCCTCCTTAGGAAGAAATGGTCTCCATTGCGTTGACTTCCCTGGGGAGAGGGAAAAGCGTTTGCTAGATCTGCATCTGGGTGAGTTGCTTGTATTGTTGGAGACGTCGCGCTGCTTGGTTTGTGGAAGTCTGTCTTGAACCTGTTGAAGTTGAGGCTATTCAACAGGTCGAGCTACATGAGAGGAAGGTGTTCAGAAGGATTTTTTGTGCTTTCCTACAACCTTGTCGACCTGCTTCTATTGGATAGAAGGTGCAGGGGGTGAAACCATAGTGGTTTCAATGTCCTTCTGTTCCCCTTTCGAATAGATTGTGAAGAAGCTAAATTTTGCAGTATGAGATACTACCTTGCGACACTTTTTAGGTGGAACAATTGTTGGAACTACCTCTGGTATTCTATAGAGATGACCCCCCAAAGTAAAAATGACACTACGGGGTTGAGACTCATAAACAGCATGGCGCTTCCACATATATGGTTGGCCCAAGAGAACATCACAGACATCCAATGGGGAAACATCACATAATACCTCATCCTTGAAGGGTTGGATGCTTTATGACAATCGACACTACCGGTTGACACGAATATCTCGTCCTTGGTGAAGCCACCCGATGTTGTATGCTTGCGGGTGTGGTGTTGTCGACAATACCAATTGTTTGATGACATCTGCTGAGATGGGGTTCTTATGGATTCCGCTATCAACAATAAAATGCAGCGGGGTCCCCTTCACCCACATCTGTGAATGAAAAAGGTACTCCTCCTCTTCAGGATCTGTTGGTTCTTCTGGTTGAATTGTTGTAGTTGCAACAATAGTAGTGGGGTCTGCGTCGATGATCTATCTTTTACGATTATTTTCATAATCAGACTCTAAATCAAGGTTTGGATCCTTGTCTTTGATCTCGGCCACCAATGACTATTTTGAGCGACATTCATCGGTGTTGTGCCAAGGTATTTTGTGGAACTTGCACCATTTTTCGGTGTCCTTCTTTGTCTTCCCGTGACCCTTCTTTTCCTGTGCCTTGGACTGGTTTTTGGGAGACTGTTTGTTCGGGCTGTCTTTGTCATACTTTGGTTGTTGCGGATTTACAAACCGGAATTCCCATTTGTTTTGGTGCTTAAATTTCTGCTCAATTTTAACAACACATCAATAAGCAACACCGAGTGATCAGATGTCTAGAAAATCCATTTCAGTTTGGATGTATCTGTGTAGAGCCCCACGGTATTTTGGAACCAAATGTCGCTCGAAGTCTTTGATACCCATATTAGTGCGCAAGGTATGGAAGGTATTGGTGAACTCTGAAATTGTTTGGCCCCTCTCTTTCCATAGTGTGTTCCATCTCATGTACTGGTCCTCATAGTTTCCAACAGGGTAATACTGTTCCTTTACAACATCCACAAAAAAATCCCAAGTGGGATCGGCCCCATATATTCCAGACTCCTCTATGGAACTTTGCCCCCAGTAAGTTTCCCACCAATGTTTGACATGAGGGATATCTTTGAGTGCGAAGGTGATCTTTTCTTTGTCGTAAAAATTGTGAATAGAGAAATAACATTCTAGCCGAGTTAACCATTTTTCTAGGGCTTCTGCATCTATATGTCCTTCAAATACAGGAATATCAAAATTAACTTGTACCTTGAAAGGTGAGGTGCCTTCAAAGTGGTCGCTTGATGAATATGCACCTGATGCTATCGGTAGGCATTTAAGGATGTGGGCAAAATTCTCCATCATTTCGTCCCTCTGTCGCGTGAGAGCTTGCTCAAGCAACAGATTGATAGGATTGTCTGCTCCATCGATTTTTTTTTCTTCTACCATTGAGGGTTTCTTGGGTGTGCGAGAGAGATTGTCTTCAAGAGAGAGAAGCTCAAGACCCAAATTGCTATACTCGGACCTCGTCAGGAACATGCACTGAAAAAACGATCAAGAGCAACCTTCTCTGATACCACTGATCCAGATTATTTTCGGCACGAAATGAGAGCGGAGATATAATAAAGAAATGCATAGAGATATTGCAGATATTCAATAATATAACATAAATGTATCAGATATGCAACCATAAACACAGATATATAGTAATACATGATTTCTATTAATCAAAGAAATGTACAGAGACTGTAAAACCACAAAGTGAAAGAATCGCTAGAATGGTGGCATCTTATCTCTGAGAAGAGATGTGACGGCTACTTGAATTCGCAAGAAGATGATTACAATGAGGCTCTGAAGGCATTTTTACAATAAATGGGAATTTCAAAAGTCTTAGACATCAAAAAACCTAACCCTAGGAGATGAAGCGCCAGAAGTCATGTGGGCCCCGTTTGGGTAAGTGAGTACAACAACTTCCCGGGGTCGTAACTTTTTGCATACGATCTCTGTTTTAGGCGTGTGATAGATTGTTGGAAAGGTATTGTCGAGGAGATTCATTTTGGGGGCTCAATCATGCCTTCGGCTATCATTGAGAATGTTGATCTCGAAAAACCTTCATTTAGGCCCTCAAAATGGCCCCGAAAGTTAAAACCTGCTAAAAATAATAAATTGCCAAAATTGCCAGAAAACAGTTTTGAGCCATTCAAAAAAGGTGGGTGGTCACCGATATCCACCTAGATCAATCCTCCCTCCTTAGGAAGAAATGTTCCCCATTGCGTTGAGTTCCTGGGGGAGAGGGAAAAGCGTTTGCTGGATCTGCATCTGGGTGAGCTTCTTGTATTGCTGGAGACGTCGCGCTGCTTGGTTTGTGGAAGTTTGTCATGAACCTGTTGAAGTTGAGGCTATTCAACAAGTCGAGCTACATGAGAGGAAGGTGTGCAGAAGGATTTTTTGTGATTTTTTGCAACCTTGTCGACCTGCTTCTGTTGGATAGAAGGTGGAGTGGGCGAAACCGTAGTGGTTGCAATGTCCTTCTGTTCCCCTTTCGAACAGATTGTGAAGAAGCTAAATTTTGCAGTATGAGATACTACCTTGCGGCACTTTTTAGGTGGAACAATAGTTGGAACTACCTCTGGTATTCTGTAGAGATGACCTCCCAAAGTAACAATGACACTACGGGGTCGAGACTCATAAACAACATGGCGCTTCCACATATATGGTTGGCCCAAGAGAACATCACAGACATACAGTGGGGCAACATCACATAATACCTCGTCCTTGAAGGGATGGATGCCATATGACAATCAACATTGCTGGTTGACATGAAGATCTCATCCTTAGCGAAGCCACCCGATGTTGTATGGCTGCGGGTGTGGTGTTGTCGACAATCCCAACTGTTTGATGACCTCTGATGAGATGAGGTTCTTCTAGCTTCCGCTATCAACAATAAAATGCAGTGGGGTCCCCTTCACCAACATCTGTGAATGAAAAAGGCACTCCCCCTCTTCAGGATCCGTTGGTTCTTCTGGTTGAATTGTTGCGGTAGCAACAATAGAAATGGGGTCTGCGTCGATGATCTGTCTTTTACCATTATTTTCAGAATCAGATTCTAAATGAAGGTTTGGATCCTTGTCTTTGATCTCGGCCACCAATGACTATTTTGAGTGAAATTCATCGGTGTTGTGCCAAGGGATTTTGTGGAACTCACACCATTTTTCGGTGTCCTTCTTTGTCTTCCCGTGACCCTTCTTTTCCTGTGCCTTGGACTGGTTTTGAAGAGACTATTTGTTCGGGCTGTCTTTGTCATACTTCGATTGTTGCGGATTTGTAGACCCAAATTCCCGTTTGTTCTGGTTCTTAAATTTCTTCTCGATTTTAATAGCATATCTATAAGCAACACCGAGTGATGAGATGTCCAGAAAATCCATTTCAGTTTGGATGTATCTGTGTAGAGCCCCACGGTATTTCAGAACCAAATTTCACTCAAAGTCTTTGATACCCAGCTTGGTGCACAAGGTATGGAAGGTATTGGTGAACTCCAAAACTGCTTGGCCCCTCTCTTGCCACAGTGTGGTCCATCTCATGTACTGGTCCTCATAGTTTCCAACAGGGTAATACTATTCCTTTACCGCATCCACAAAAAAATCCCAAGTGGGATAGACCCCATATATTCCAGACTCCTCTGTGGAACTTTTCTCCGAATAAGTTTCCCACAAATGTTTGACATGAGGGAGATCTTTAAGGAGTGCGAAGGTGATCTTTTCTTTGTCGGAAAAATTGTGAACAGAGAAATAACCTTCTAGCAGAGTTAACCATTTTTCTAGGGCTTCTGCATCTATCTGTCCTTCAAATACAGGAATATAAAGATTAACTTGTACCTTGAAAGGTGAGGTCCCTTCAAAATGACCGCTTAATGAAGATGCGTCTGATGCTATCGGTAGGCATTTAAGGATGTGGGAAAAATTCTCCATCATTTCATCCCTCTGTCGCGTGAGAACTTGCTCAAGAAACAGATTGATATGATCGTCTGCTCCGTTGATTTTATTTTCTTCCGCCATTGAGGGTTTCTTGGGTGTGCGAGAGCGATTGTCTTCAGGAGAGACAAGCTTGAGACCCAACTTTCTATACTTGGACCTTGTCGGGGACATGCATTGAAAAAACGGTCAAGATCAGCCTGCTCTGATACCACTGATCCAGATTATTTTCGGCACGAAATGAGAGCGGAGATATAATAAAGAAATGCACAGAGATATTGAAAATATTAAATAATATAACATAAATGTATCAGAGATGCAACCATAAACACAGATATACAGTAATACATGATTTCTATTAATCAAAGAAATGTACAGAGACTGTTAAAATACAGAGTGAAAGACTCACTAGAATGGTGGCAACTTATCTCTGAGAAGAGATGTGATGGCTACTCGCATTCGCAAGAGAATGATTACAATGAGGCTCTGAAGGCCCTTTTACAATAAACAAGAATGCCAAAATTCTTAGACGTCCAAAAACCTAACCCTAGGAGATGAAGCGCCAAAAGTCATGTGGGCCCCGTTTGGGTAAGTGCGTACATCAACTTCCCAGGGTCGTAACTTTTTACATACGATCTCTGTTTTAGGCGTGTGATAGCTCATTGGAAATGTATTGTGGAGGAGATTCATTTTGGGGGATCAATCATGCCTTCGACTATCATTGAGAACCTCGATCTCAAAAAACCTTCATTTAGGCCCTCAAAATGGCCCTAGAAGTTAAAACCTGCTAAAAATAGTAAATTACCAAAATTGCCAGAAAACAATTTTGAGGCAGTCGGAAAAGGTGGGTGGCCACCAATATCCACCTGGATCAAATGTACCATTGTTTTCCTTTGTTTTGAGCACGAAGGGAAGTTTTCACAAGCATATATTCCTCTTTATTCTACTTTTCTTGATCTTTCTTCCTTTTCAAACTCCCGTGGGTTCTTTATTTTGTTTGGAAAGGGTATCCAATTCCTTGTTTTATCTAGAAGTTTCCACTGGGTCACTTCTACAAAAACGTACTATATGACCATAGTTTTTTCACTTATAACATACAACATTGTAATCAAATAATGGATAAAATGAATTATGATTTCTATTTTATAACCCATAAGTACTTCTTTTGTTCCATACATAATTGTTTATTGCATGTTCTCTACAATATATTGATTTATGACCAAAGTGATAGAAAGAAAAAAAATAAACAAGGAAAGAGTTTCGGTATCGAGTTGTGTGAGTCCATCTTGGTGGGAAATATCTTTTGAATCTATCCTTGTTGTTGTTGGGAGGAGTGATAATTTTCTATGGAACATCATTTTCTCTCTTCCTATTTTTCTTTTCACTAAAGGAGATTTTGAGCACATCAACATATCTTTTAAATTTTCCTTCATTTACTTTCTTCGGTGACTCTATAGATTTTTAATATTATTTAGTGGTCATTTGAATATTATCATATCCAAGACCAATTTTAATAAGTGGTGAACTTTTGAATTTGATTTTATCATCTAATATTTCAATGCTCTTTTCAAACTTCAAGCTTCTATTCAACTGAGTAGTTGAATTCTCCAATTCCTTTCTTAAGGAAACAATTTCAACATCCATCTTCTCACAATTTTGTTCCTTTTCCTTCATCTGGATTCTTATCACTTATTTTGTCCATTTTTCCTCTTATAGTTGAATATTTAGGCTCATAATAATCTTCTTTGTTTCTTCAAGGCTTTGTGACATTTTTATTTTTTCATCACAATCCTCCTCTTCATATTTTTGTAGTTGTTGCTTTTGTTTAAAATTCTTTTTCTTGAGATTCTTTATTTATCTTAAGGCAAAAATGTGTTCTTCTTCAAGATCCACTTATTTATAATTTTGTGATATTTTGTTCCTCTTCTGAATCCATCATTTCTTTCCCTTTGTATTCATTTTCCAAAGTATCAATCCTTGTTTCCATTTCCATGAAGATATTTTCCTCTCTATCACTATCAAAGATATTTTCACCACTCTATACAGAAGAGTCACTAACCCATTTTGAGTAGAGACTCTTCTTTTTCATATAAGTGTTAGTCTTTTCATGATTTTTCTTTTTTTATTAATGATGTTTTCTCCCTTTCCTTACATTATGATCTTCTTCATCATTACTACATTTATTTTTTGCACATGGACACTTAACAAAAAATGTCCTACTTTTCCACAATTAAATCATTTAAAGGGTAGGTTACCTTTATATTTTCTAAATAACTTTTTGATTTTTCTCACAAAATGTGCTTCCTTTGTGTCTGATTCATAGTTGGAACAATTTATTGATTTGCGTTCTTTTTTCTTCATCTTATTTGAAGCTTTGAAGGTGGATTCTCACTTTGATGGATTCTCTTTCTTAGTCCTCATTTCATATGCTGTAAGAATCTCATGCAATTCATCCATTGTCAATGAAATAAGATCCTTCATCTCTTCAATGGAGGAAACTTTGGCATCAAATCTTAAAGGAAGTGAAATTATTACATTTTTCACAATCACTGGTTCTTCAATCTTTTCACCAAGTAGTCTTATGGTGTTGAAAATTTCATCCACACAAAGGAGATAAGATGCAACACTTTCTTCATATTTTATTTTGAGACTCTCAAAATATATTAAATGAGTTTGTAGTTTTGATTTCTTAATCTTGTCACTTCCTTCATATATGTTTTGAATTTTTACCCAAATTTCCTTTGTCATTCGCAATGCATTACCTTGACAAACTCTGATTCTAACAGACTGCACAAGATGTGATTCATGGATTTTGTAGTATTTTCACTAGCCTTCTTTATAGCATGATATGATGGTGGATATGTTGGAGATTTATAAACAGTCACAAAAAATTGCCAAATATCAAAACCAAGAGACTTTAAATAGGTTTTCATCCTTATACTCCAGAAGGAATAGTTTGTTCCATCAAACAACAAAAACCTGTTTGTGGAGAAACCTTCTTGACCAGCCATGTGTGCTCCCTAGATCTACCTTCCAGTGGTTAGAATGTTTCTAAAGTAAATTTATATGACACCAATTGTTGAGCACACAATTATATTGAGAAGGGGGTGTGTGAATCAATATAATACTATTAATTTTACTTTTTGAAAAAATCATCAACCATAGGAAAACAATCACATATGAGATCTATTAAATGCAAAACATGGAACACAAGATTTACATGGAAACCATTCATGAGAAAACAAAAAAATTTGAAGCCCTAAATCATGGCACATTAGCCCTTTGTTGGGGCATATTAAATTAGTATTTTTATTTTATTTATGTCGTCTTGGGTGTATTAGTTGTAATTGTACCCCCTAGTCTCCTATACATACCAAGTAGACCTTTTCATTTGGAATCATCTTGTATTTTTGAATTCATGTGATGTATAAGGAGGTTTCTCCCACATAGAGGCTTATTATCTGAATTTCTCTCTTTTTCAAGGCATGGAGTACTTATTCCTAGGTTTTTATGCTATTTTGGATATTTGGATCTTAACATTTGGTATCAGAGCTAGACAATCCTTAGGATTGGCTTCTTCAAAACATGTTTTCTTGGAATTTTTTCTACAACTTATTTTCTAGAAGTGTAGAGGAGACATATAGAGATAAATTGTGTCCAAATTTTAGATCATGGTGTGATATTATTTTGTAGATACATTCTATCCAAGTTAAGGTTTTTGACTAGTCCTGAAACTAGTCTGAAACATGTCTTCTTAGAGTTTTCTCTCCCAATGTTCTTCGGCTTGGTTTTTGGTTCTGAATTTTTAATAGTATGAAGGATGAATAGTGAAGTACCCTGTGTTAAAATTTTATCCCTTAATTCATTGTACTGTGAAAGTTATTCTTTGAGGAAATTAGGGTTTTTGGCTTGTCCAAAATTCATTCTAAAACAAGTGTTCTTGGGAAAATTGTTGTATCTGAGGCTACAAACATCCAAATTGAGTGAGGCATATTCCATTGGTTAGTTTATGGACCAAATTATTACTATTGAAAATTTAAAGGTCTGAAGTGAAGATAGTGGCACGAGGCCAACCATACAAGTTAGCTCTCCAGAAAAGGAAAAAAAACAACACATCTTAGGAAAGTTATCATAAAATTCTCTTGGAAAATCCAATCTTGGTCTAATATGTGGGGTTGTAATGAAGACACATCATGATACCTTAGGCAAAAAAGTTAAAATCATAAAGGATGAAATTGAAGATATATGTCAGAAGAAAGTTCGGCTAGCATAATAGTCTCAAAACGAGGGTTTAAAATGTGCATTTTGTTTTTGAACATTTGCACATCTTTTGACTAGAAGATCCAATTGGAGTGATTCAAAAAGTGGAATAAAGTGGGATAAAAGGAGTATCACATACATTTGAGAGGAACGTAGGGATTTTTAGGTATAGACTTATTATGACGTCTCTAAATGTAGGAATTTTTGTTACTTGTCAATCGTATAACCCGAGGATTGTGTGGTTCTTACATGTACGTAGAGTATATTGCAAGGACCCTTTTGAATGGTTTCATATTAGATAACACTACTATAGATTTGAGATCCCACACACCTGGAGTATATTGAGAACCCCTAGAATCTTGTGACCAATTGGGTAAGCCATTTGGTTGTCTTGTTGCTATAGTACACCGAGAAAAACACTCGGGGAGATCACTCTCTAGTACTTGGGTAGTCAGATAGTAAGGCTAAGGGCATGGTCAAGACTCCTTAGTTAGTGCCCTATGATATTGGGATGAGTACTATTTTTGGACCCCAAATGTATATATGAGAGCTATAAAAGATAACACTCCCTTGTTTGTGAGGACCTCTGCTTAAGCCAAGTAGGAATTTCTACCTTGTAGTGATACTTGGCCAAAATTGCACCAAAAAAGGGAAATTATAGACCAAATAAGCCTTCAATCGGTAATACTTGGAATCTTGACGAATGTGAAGAAATTTGCAAGGACATAAATTATTTACAATAGAAGGCAATAACAAAATATGGACTACAAAGGATGATGTATTCAACTGTAGCTAAGATGGATGTGATAATGGATACTAATATGGATGGTTTAAAAGGGGAGATCATGGAAGGGTTGAAAAATTTGCTAATAGAGAGGCCACTTATAAGTGACAATGTATCCCATGAAATTCATGACGAGGACACAAGGAAGATGAATCAAGACTGGAGAAACTCCAACTTTGGGTTGAAGACAAACCACTTTCCTAAAATCAAGATGACGAAGTTTGATGGCAAGGATCCAATCACACGAATACTCCAGATGGAGAATTTCTTTGATCTACATGATGTGCCACAAAAAAAGAGGTATGAATTGTGTCCTTATATTTAGAACCCAATCCATTTGTGTGGTATCACTGGCTTTGTTCTCTCAAATCACTTGTCACTTCAAAAAATTTCACGGAATAAATGATAGCACACTATGAGGATACAAGGAGCAATAACTTCTTCAACTAATTGATAAATCTCAAGAAAAGGGGTTCAGTTGTGGAGCACATTGAGAAATTAGAAATCTTGAATATAAAGGTAACAAATATTCTCGATGAGCACTTGATTGATTTTTTCATAGGAACTTTCTCGAAGTGAAGATAGTGCCACAAGGCCGACCATACATGTTAGCTCTCTAGAAAAGGAAACAAATCAACACATCTTAGGAAAGTTATCATAACATTCTCTTGGAAAATCCAATCTTGGTCTAATATGTGGGGTTGGAAAGAAGACACATCATGATACCTTAAGCCAAAAATTTAAAATCATAACAGATGAAATTGCAGATATACATCAGAAGAAAGTTCATCTAACATAATAGTCTCGAAATGAGGGTTTAAAAGGTGCATTTGGTTTTTGAAAATTTGCACATCTTTTGACTAGAAGATCCAATTGGAGTGATTCAAAAAGTGGAATAAAGTGGGATAAAAGGAGTATCACATACATTTGAGAGGAACATAGGGATTTTTAGGTATAGAATTATTATGACATCTCTAAACATAGGAACTTTTGTTACTTTTCAACCGTATAACCCAAGGATAGTGTGGTTCTTACACGTACCTAGAGTATATTGGAAGGCCCCTTTTGAATGGTTTCATATTAGATAACACTACTATGGATTTGAGATCCCACATACCTGGAGTATATCGAGAGACCCCCTAGAATCCTGTGACCAACTAAGTAAACCATTTGGTTGTCTTGTTTCTATAATACACCGAGAACAACACTCGGGGATATCACTCTCTAGTACTCGGGTAGTCAGATAGTAAGGCTAAGGGAATGGTCAAGCCTCCTTAGTTAGTGCCCTATGATATTGGGATGAGTACTATTTTTGGACCCCAAATGTATATAAGAGAGCTATAACACTTGACACTCTCTTGTCTGTGAGGACCTCTACCTAAGCCAAGTAGGAATTTCTACCTTGTAGTGATACTTGGCCAAAATTCGACCAAAGAAGGGAAATTATAGACCAAATAAGCCTTCAGTCAACACTACTTGGAATCTTGATGAATGTGAAGAAATTTGCAAGGACATAAATTATTTACAATAGAAGGTAGTAACAAAATATGGACTGCAAAGGATGATGGATTCAACTGCAGCTAATATGGACGTGATAATGGATACTAATATGGATGGTTTAAAAGGGGAGATCATGGAAGGGTTGAAAAGTTTGCTAATACAGAGGCCACCTAGAAGTGACAATGTATCCCATGAAATTCATGATGAGGACACAAGGAAGATGAATCAAGACTGGAGAAACTCCAACTTTGGGTTGAAGAAAAATCACTTTCCTAACATCGAGATGATGAAGTTTGATGGGAATGATCCAATCACATGAATACTCCAGATGGAGAATTTCTCTGATCTACATGATGTTCCACACACAAAAAAGGTTTGAATTGTGTCCTTATATTTAGAACCCAATCAATTTGTGTGGTATCAATGGATTTTTTCTCGCAAATCACTTGTCACTTTGACAATTTTCATGGAAGAAATGATAGCACACTATGAGGGTACAAGGAGCAATAACTTCTTCAACTAATTGATAAATCTCAAGAAAAAGGGTTCAGTTGCAGAGCACATTGAGAAATTCTAAATCTTAAATATAAAGGTAACAAATATTCCTGATGATCACTCGATTGATTTTTTCATAGGAACTTTAAAGGATAACATTTGTAACATCCAAATTTGATTTTTAATGATCATAGCTTGTTAAAATAAAATAAATAAATTATTTAAATCAATACATTTGAATATTTTTACTATTTATTATTTAATTGTAGGTGAGGGAATTAATGATGGGATAAGGTAGTTGGGAATTAAAGGAGGGATGGGGATTCGAGAGAGGAGGATAAGGAAGAAGGGATAGGACTTGGAAGGGGGTCTATTCTTTTTGGAAAATTCTAGAAGAAGGAGAAGGGAAGGAGGAGGAGATTGGAAACCAGAATATTTTCTTGGGTCTTAGGCTTGGGGGCAAGGAAACCACAAGGATTCCTGGAGCTAGGGAGCTAGAGAGGCTATTCCTAGTTGGATGGGAGGTAAATATTCAATTTTGGGCAGTTTGGGAAAGGAAAAGAGAAAAGGAACAACGAAATAGATCAACCCGAACTTGAGGTTGAGGTATGTATTTTAGTAGTTGATTTATTTGTAAGGCTCTCTATTTTAGGGCCTCAAAATATAATCGTCTCCTACTATAATGACTCTCTTATGTAAGAAAAAAACTTTTGTATATATGAATTGAAATTTATATTATTGAAAGATTTGCAGGTAAGAAGTTTCATTTACAACAATTTAGTTTAGAATTTTCTTTATTGAAGGAATAAATTGGTAAATAGATAACATAATAAAAACTGCTATTGGTTATGATATTTACAAATAAATCAACTACTAAAATACATACCTCAACCTCAAGTTCGGGTTGATCTATTTCGTTGCTCCTTTGCTCTTTTCCTTTCCCAAACTGCCCAAAATTGAATATTTACCTCCCATCCAACTAGGAATAGCCTCTCTGGCTCCCTAGCTCCAGGAATCCTTATGGTTTCCTTTCCCCCGAGCCTATATATATATATATATATATATATATTAAATATTGTATATAGTTTAGTTAGTATATATAAATTATATATATAATATAGTATAGATATATAATTTATATATGATAACTAAACTATATACAATATTTAATATAATGGTATCAGAGCCCAGTTCCAAAACTAGGACTAGGGCCTAACCACCCTTGGGACATAACCTACCCACTATAACCAGAAATTTAAACAACCTGTAAAAGTTTTGAGAAGGGCCATTAAACAATGAAAACCAACCTAGATTTTGAACATAGTCCAAAACTGGGAATCACCCTAAAACAACCCAAATAGTAATTCCAAATTTAGATGAGGATAAACTAGACAAGAGACTTATTCCACCCTTCCCACCTATGGTGTTAGCCACCTGTTACTTGGTTAGACCACCTACAAACTCATAAGAACCTCTACCTGCACATGCAAGGGACAAAGACATCATGATAAGGGTTAGATGCAAATATATATATATATATATATATATATATATATATATATATATATATATATATTATTTGTTGATGTCTGTGATAAAAAAAGAAACAAAAAAACTGGGTCTTACCAAATTTTGAGCTCATCTCCAAGGTCAATTCTAAGTCAACAATAGATAACACAAAGCATTACCTAAGCATCTGAAAGAACATGCATGAAGTGTACCAAGGGAGAAGAAAAAGCCTAGTTTATATATATGTTTATAAAAATAAAAATAAAATATTGGGCTCAAGCCCTAAGTCTGAGCTATCAATCCATCAAGAAATGAGACAAATCTCACATAGAACACCAAGAATCAAGTGCTTACATTAATTTAAGCCATTAATGTAATAAAATTAATTAAATAATTGAAATGATTAATTTAATTAAGTCAATTAGATTTGATCATTATTTAATTAATGGATTAAATAATGTAACAATAAATGAAATGATTATTTATTGTATTATGGGTGATTGGGTAAGTGGGAAAGGATAAGGATCGATAGGAATTTATGGGGGATGGGGGAAAGAAATCAAGGGAGAAGGAGAGGGGAGTTTTCCCTTTTATTAATTTTTTTGGGTTACTTCTAGTTATTTCCAATGGTTTCATATGGCATTGCTAGGTTATTTCTTGTTGTTTAATGGTTGTAATTAAATGGTTTCAAGCATAGGGTTGTTTATGGAAAAAATGGCATAACTTTAAGTCAAGAGTTCGGTGGGTAGGTAGGCTCTAGGCCTTAGTTTTTATACTAGGGCTCTAATACCATATGTGAGGCTCTCTCTTTCACGACCTCTAAATATAATTAACTCCTATTGTAATTTCTCTTTTATGTAAGAAAATGTTTGTATATATGAAGTAAAATTTATATTTCTAAAAGATATGCAAGTAATAAGTTTCAATTACAACAATTTAGTTTAGGATTTTCTTTATGCAAGGAATAAACTGGTAAATAGACATCATAATAGAAACTAGTAAATAGATAGCATAATAGAAACTTAGTTTAGATTTTTATTGATGCAAGAGTAAACTGGTAAATAGGCAGTATAAAAGAAACAAATTGATTACAATTTTTACAATTAAATCAAATAGTAAAATACATACCTCAACCTCAAGTTTTGGTTGATTTAGTTCCTTTCTCCTTTGTCCTTGTCCTTGCCTAAACTACCCAAAACTAAATATTTTCCTCTGAGCCAGCTAGGAACAACCTCTATGACTCCCTAGCTCCAAGAATCCTTGCGGTTTCCTGGCCCCCAAGCCCAAAATTTATAGCAACCAACCAATCTCATATGCATCCAAGATTTTACAACCCAAATTCTTTCTCTCAATTTTTTGCTCCTCCTTCCCCTTCAAATTCCTCCTCCAAAAAAACTCCCCTCTCCTTCTCCTTGACTTCTTTTCGCCATCCCTCATAAATTAATATCTACCCTTATCCTTTCCCACTTACCCCATCACCCATAATACAATAAATAATCATTTCATTTATTGTTACATTATTTAATCCATTAATTAAATAATGGCCAAATCTAATTAGTTAAATAATATACTTAACTTAATTAAATTAATGATTTTGATTATTTAATTAATTGAACTAGTGGGGTAATCTAGAGAGGTATTTTCACCTTACCCCATACATCGTCTCATGGGATATTTTTGAGGAAAAGTTTAAGAGGAAATATTTTCCTTCTTACTGTGAGGAACAATAGGAAGGAGGATTTCATGTTGTAGTTTAGGGAAACAAGACCATGGAAGATTACGATATCAGGTTCATGGAGTTAGTAAAACATGTCTCACACATGGATACTGATCAATGACAAGAAAAAAAAATATGTACAGGTTAAACCCTAAGATAAGGGTCATGGTACAAATGTGGAAACCATCGTCAGTAGTTGAAGCAGTTGAAAATGATCATTACATGGAGGAGAGTATGAGCTTAAATGAAGGTCTGATATGAACCATTCCACAACATCCTAGATTCATGGGGAAGGACCCTAAGACTTTCTCCAGGGGAGGAATCTCTAAGCCACCTCCTTCTGAAAATAGAGTCGCACCTAGAGCAGTTACAACATTTATTTAAATAGCAGTGAGTGCAACATCTTACTCATCGCCAACGATGCAGGAAGGTCCATGACCTTCTCATGGAGAAACAAGTAGGGGTAGGGGCTCTTGGATAAGGAACTCTTTTCATAGGCCTTCACAAAGAAGAACCAAAGTTTCACCCTGTGTTACTTGTTGGGGGTGCGGAGGACCTCATTACCAACGTGATTTCTAGAGTCACAAGTAGGATTTGTTCATAGATAAGGAAAGGCCCTGATGGGAAGAGTGAGTAGTAGCCACCATATTTATTCAACAATTAATAACTACCATGAAGAACATAAATCCACTGTGGTGGAGTCATTAGGTACACTAAATCATGTCAATGTTAAAATTTTATTTGATTCTGGTGCCACAGATAGTTTCATTTCACCTTGTGCATTAGAAAAGTTTGGGTTGGCATCCTACGAGCATGATGAATTTAAGCAAGTCGAGATGGCTTCAGGGGAGAAAAAGTGGTAGGACCTAGTCGATACTTATCTAGTAGACCTGGGATTCTATACTACTAGGTCGAAGGTGTACATCACTGCTCTAGGGACGTATGACCTAATCATTGGAATTGACTAGTTAGAATACCATCGAGCTATGGTAGATTTTTTTGTGAAAAGGGTGACTTGTGTTGACGATGAAGGAAGGTCAGTAGAGATCCATAGTGTAAGAAGGAAGGTGTCTCTATGCTTTATATTTTCCATGAAGGTTAAACATTGCATGAGGAAAGGTTGTTGATTATATGTAGTGGAAGCAGTAAATGAAGGGAAAGGAACCTCCATTGATCAGTAGGTAGTATTTTTCGGAGTTTAAGGATGTTTTTCCAAAAGAGTTGTCAGGGTTACCTCCTGAGAGGGAGCTTGATTTTACCATCGAGATAAAACCTGGTGTGGACCCAATTTCCAAGAATCCGTATAGGATGATAGTGCCAAAACTTTGTGAGTTACAAATTCATTTTAGGGAACTACTTGAATTAGTGATAATAAGGCCTAATGTCTCACCTTCAGGTGCACCGGTATTTTTTGTCAAGAAGAAGAATGGTTTGTTACGACTGTGTATATATTACAGGGACTTGAACCATGCTACAGTTAAAAATAGGTACCCAATTCCATGGATAGATGATCTATTTGATCAGATGAAAGGAGAAACAATTTTCTCAAAATATGTTATGTGATCAGGGTATCACTAGTTAGGGATTAAGGAAGGCGATATTCCTTAAAATTCCTTTCAAACTCGGTTTGGGAATTACGAGTTTGTTGTAGTACCTTTTGGTTTGATCAATGCCCCAATAGTATTCATGAGCCTCGTGAATGGTGTATTCCGAAGGCACTTATACCTCTTTGTACAGGTCTTTCTGGATGATATCCTCATCTATTCCCATAATGAAAGAGAACACGAGGAACACTTGCGAGTGGTGTTGTCATGCCTTAGAGAAAACAAATTTTATGGGAATTTGTCAAAGTGTTCTTTATTCCAGAAAGATATTCACTATTTAGGTCATATCATTTATAGTGAAGGAATCTCTCTAGACCCAGAAAAGGTGAAGGCCATTATGGAATGGCCAGTGACGAAAAATTATCATGAGGTGATAAGCTTCATGGGTATAGCTAGTTATTATCGGAGGTTTATGGAAGGTTCTATAAGATAGAGAAACCCATCAAAACGTTCCATAACAAGTGGGTCAGGTATGAATGGAAAGAGAAATGTGATATTTCATTCATCGAGCTTAAGAGATTACTAACCAATGCACCAATTCTGTGAGTGTCGAATATGGAAAAAGACTTCACAGTTTGCACAGATGCCTCGAAGAAAGGATTGGGGGTCGTGCTAATGTAGGATGGGGGAGTGATAACATATGGGTCAAGAAATTTGAAGAAACATGAGGATATTTATGCTACTCTTGATTTAGAGTTGGCAGTTGGAATGATAGCTTTGAATATTTGGGAGAATTATCTAGTGGGGTGAAGCTTTGAGCTCAAAATATACCATGAAAGATTAAAGAATCTCTTCACTCAAAGAGATATCAATGCTAGACAGAGGTGATGGAGTGAGTTTATGAGTTAGTATGATTTTTGAATTTCGTACATCAAGGGAAAGGAGAATGTGGTCGCGGATTCCCTAACCAGAAGACCACGTGTCTTCTCCTTGGTGGCCTTAAAGGTTAATCTAAGGGAGCGAGTGTTTGGGGAAAATTCTTGGAGATAGTTGGATTTTAAAGGTTACTTCATACATCTAGAGTGAGAGGAAGTTATAACCTAGGTATGAAGGACATATCCTTTAAGAAGATGGATTTTTAATATATCAAGGAAGGATGTACATCCCCCAAGGTGGGGATATTGAATCATCATACTCAAGGAATCCCATAGATCACTTTACTGTGCACATCCAAGTGTGAAGAAAATGTGCGTAGACATGAAGAAGATTTTCTTATGGGTAGGAATGAAGTGTGATGTAGTCCATTTAATATCCAAGTGCCTAGAGTGTCAATAACTGAAGGTTGACCACCACCATATGACATATCTCCTACAACTTCTTGATGTTCCTATGTCCAAGTGGGAAGTCATTTCTTTGGTTTTTTTTGTGGGATTTCCACTCACATCGCACAAACATAATGCCATTATTTTGATAGTTGATAAGTTGACCAAGAGTGCTCATTTTATTCTAGTTAGAGACTCTTATGATGTCATTGATGTAGCACACATGTTTATAAGTGAGGTAATCCGTATACATGGGTTACCTAAGAAGATCATTTCAAATAGGGACTCTCGATTCACATATAGGTTTTGGACAAGTTTGCGGTCAACGTTGGGAACTCAGTTGAACTTAAGAACAACATATCATCTCGAAATTGATGGGAAAGTTGAGAGAGTAAATTAGGTTATGGAAGACATTCTTAGGATGTGTGTTATGGATAATCAAATCCATTGGGAGAAGTACCTACCTTTGGTAGAGTTCTCCTACAATAACAATTTCTATAGCTCCATTGGAATTCCACCCTATGAATCCCTATATGGAAGGCCATGTAGGACATCATTGAGTTGGGAAATGTTAGAAGACTGAGTGACAGTTGGGAAAAAATTGATTGAAGAGATGGAGGAACAAGTGATTCTTAGAAAATGACTAAAGGAAGCACATGATAGAAAAAAGCGTTATGATGATGCACATAGGACTCACCGAAGTTATAAAGTGGGAGATCAAGTTTTCATTCGTATCATACCTAATAAGAGTACCATTCGGTTCGGTAAGGGGACAAAGTTGTCATCTCAATATATAGGACCATTCAAAATCCAAGAGTGAATTGGACCTATTGCCTATAGTCTCATACTGCCACCCCACTTGCATAAAACTCATAATGTTTTTCATGTATCTCTTCTATGTCATTATGTTGCTAAAAAAATCTCATAAACTAAATTGGAAGGAAATGTAGGTCTCAGGCGCGGGAACCATCATAGTCGAACCATTATGCATATTGGATTGTAGGGTCTGAAAACTTAGGAATCATCTAGTAGTCCAAGTTAAGGTCTAGTGGGAAAAGTATAACCCATGATCTTCTACTTGTGAGGATGCAGAGACCTTACGATGATATCATGCCTAATCATATTTTATTTTCTATCTACTGTGAAAAAATTAATGATACATTTGAAATTTTAAGACATATGGACCTATGTGAATGTTAATTCTATGAATGTTTATCATTATTTGAATTATGATGGATATTATACAACCTATTTATAACTTGAAAATTTTGAGATTTAAATTTGTTGGTACATGGATACCAAATCGAGGATATGATTAAATGAATTTACATGATAATAATGCATGGATATGTATGATTTTTTGTTATAAACTAATCTACAGGTCAATAGGATATGAATTGGTCAAAGGATAATGATAATAAAAGGTTGATGTTGTGATAATCAATCGAGAAAAAATATGGTATGAATCTTGGTACGTGAAATTACGTTGGTTCAAATCCATTTCTATGATATGTGGACAAGTGCAGGTTTTTTAGGTGGCGAGACTGCCTGAAACTGAATATACGATGACAAAATTCCCAGCAAAATAGTGCCAATGTATGGTCCATGGTAGGGTGTTTAACCTAGTTCTATTATGAGGGGTAAAGGCATTTCCCACCATGTATCCTATGAAACTTGGAGTCATGGGAGGATCGTGTTAGCTCATGCTCCCCTAGACGTGTGATGATGACTTCTAGTTGCCTGTTGGGGAAGCTTGGTCAAGAGAGTTGACACTTCCACTTACAGGTTCTATCTGGAGTTAGGTCAATATAGTTGACACTCCAAGATATTACAACAGAGGAAGTATAGGGAAGGAATATGGAAGTAGGTTAAGGAGGAAGGATGAATATAAGTAGTTAAGAGTGTGTGGATTTTCCACCCTATAGTATAATTTCTTTGTTTCCTCTTATTCATATATGTGTGTGTGTGTGTGTGTGTGTGTGTGTGTGTACATTTATATTTTCTTAACTCAACTACAATTGTCTAATTGAATGTTGCTTGTTCTAAATTATTATAATTGGGGGTTTTTGTGAATATTTTAGATGGCTTACTATTATTTATGAAATGAATGGAATTGTTGATTAGATTGGATGCATACAAGAATTACTTTAGGTGTGATAAGTATTGTCATTAGTACATGTGTGAGTCTTGTATGTGCTAGATACACATGCATGCCTTGAACATGTACACTAGTATGTATAAGTGTTTTAAATTGATGATGTTGTTTATCTAATATGGATGTATGAATCATGTATCATTACCCTTGTATTGTAAATTACTCTGACTTTGGGATGAAGTTTCTTGAAGGGTGGGTATATGTAACAACCCAATTTGATTTTTAATGATCATATTTTTTTAAATTAAATTAAATTAATTATTAAAATAAAAACATTTGAATCTTTTTACTATTTTATTATTTAATGGTATGTGAGGGAATTAATGAAGGGATAAGGAAGTTGAGAATTAAAGGAGGGAGGGGGATTCAAGAGAGGAGGATAAGGAAGAGGAGAGAGGACTTGGAAAGGGGTATTTTATTTTTGGAAAATTATGGAAGAAGGAAAAGGGAAGGAGGAGGAGATTGGAAGCCAGAAGATTGTTTTTGGGGGATGTTTAGAGGGGCACTGTTGTTGCTGAAAATTTTGGGCTCGGGGGCCAGGAAACCACAAGGATGCCTAGAGCTAGGGAGTCAGGGAGGCTATTCCTATCTAGCTAGGAGGTAAATATTCAGTTTTGGGTAGTTTGGGCAAGGACAAGAACAAATGAGAAAGGGACTAGATCATAAAGAAGTTGAGGTTGAGGTATGTATTTTACTAGTTGATTTATTTGTAAATATCGTAACTAATACCAATTGCTATTATGATGTCTATTTACTAGCTTATTCCTTGCATAAAGAAAATTGTAAACTAAATTTATGTAAATGAAACTTCTTACTTGCAGATCTTTCAGTAATATAAATTTTACTTCATATATACAAAAGTTATTTTCTTACATAAAAGAGTCATTATAGTAGGATGTAATTATATTTTGAGGCCCTAAAATAGAGATCCTCACAACATTCAACATGAGATTCACCTTTGGGAACCCAAATTATTGGAGAATGCATTAAGAGTAGTGAGAAATGTTGAAAGTAAAAGTGTGGCTATGTATACTAGAAGGACCACCCCTAACATCTATCGAGACAATAATGTTCATTTTTTTAAACCACCTGAACCTACAAGGTTGACACCTCAACAATTGGAGAAAAGAAAAGTAAAAGTTTTATGCTTTAATTGTGATAGAAAGTACAATAAGGGACATAAATGTGGTGGGAAGAAATTATTCTACATATATTGTGAAGACGAAGAAGAACAATAACAAGAACAAGAACCATATCAAGATGAATATTCATAAGATATTTCTTCGAAAGAGTTGAATCCCACCATATCATGTCATGCATTGGATGGAATTATCACTCCTCAAACCCTCAATATCGAAGGATATATAAAAAATAAAAAGGTAATAATGTTAATTGATTCTAGTAGTATTCATAATTTCATTCATTGAAAATTATCCAAAGCTCTCAATTTCTTTATATATCCAATGCTAGAGTTTCAAGTAATGATTGCAAATGGAGGAACTATCAATTGCTCAGGAAAATTCCATAACATCAATATTAGTATGGGAGAATATGTAATGAATATTTCAATGATTGTTATACCCATGGGTGGTGTTGATGTCATACTAGGAGTCTGATGGTTACAATAATTGGGAACAATGGATTTTAATTTTCAATAACTTTTCATGAAATTTTCATTGGAAGGAAAGGAAATTGATTTAAGGGGTATCACAGGGAAACCCAGTAAGGTGGTAAGCTCTATTGGCATGAAAAACTTATTGAAAAAGGGGCATCAGTGTGTAATTGTAAAACTATGCTCACTAGATGTTCAAACATGTAAGCCATCTATTCCTCTATATATCCAAGGGATCATTGATAAGAATTACAAAGTATTTGAAGAAATTACCAAAGGTCTTACACCCATTTGTGATCATGTTTGACATGTTGAAAGGGTGCTACAACTACTAAAGGAGAAAAAAATGTATTCCAAATCATCCAAATGTTTCTTTGGGGTGAAGGAGGTAGAGTATTTGGGTCATATTGTATCTCATGAAGGTGTCAAGGTAGACCCTAACAATATTAAATCCATGATGGACTGTCTGATTCCAAAAACATTGAAGAATCTTAGAGGATTTTTGGGTTTGACAGGTTACTACCGCAAGTTTGTTTGGATATATGGAAGAATAGAAACACCTTTAATTGCATTAACTATGAAGGATTAATTTTCATGGACTCCAGAGGAAACTCAAGATTTTGAAAAAATTAAAGAGGCAATTTGCAAAGCTCCTATCTTGACCACACCAAACTTCAAAAAAACCTTTATTATGGAATGTGATGCCTTGGGAAATGGAATTGGTGTTTTTATAATGCAAGAAGGAAGGTCCGTTTATTTTTAAATTTGTCCAATCAAGGGAAAATAATTACACAAACCTATTTAGGAGAAGGAAATGATGGGAATACTACATGCATTGAAGCAATGGATCCCTTACCCAGTAGGTAGGAACTTCAAGGTAAAAAAAAATCATGACAATTTAAATATTTCTTGGAACAAAGAATATCTTCAAAAGAGAAATAAAAATGGGTGACCAAGATGTTTGGTTATGATTTTGAAATCATCTACAAAAAAGGGAAGAAAAATGTTGTGGCAGATGCACTCTCAAGAAAGGATGAATATGTTGAAGCACTTCTCTATGTTATCTCAATCATCCAACTTGATTCGATAACATAAGAAAGGGATGAATGTAAGAATGATGAAGAAGTGTGGAATATCATTCAAAGGTTTCAATAGGATTCTAGTGCATCTGATACATTTACATGGAAAAATGATTCATTATGGTACAAATATCACTTATATTTATGTAATAAATACCAACTCAAACAAAAGGTACTTTTGGAATTGCACACCTTCCCTGTAGGAGGGAACTCAATATTTTTGAAAACCTATCATAGGTTCAAGAGGAATTTTTTTTGGGGATGGCCTTAAAACTGATGTTCAAAGTTTTGTAGAATTGTTTTTGGTTTTCCAACAAAATAAGGTGGAAACAGTTAAGACCCCGGGTCTTTTACAGCCATTATCCATTCCAAGTCAGTGCTAGGAGAAGGTTTCCATGGATTTCATCATAGGGTTACCGAAGTCTGAAGAAAAGAGTGTCATCATGGTGATTGTTGATAGACTTACCATGTACACACACTTTTTTTCACTCTCTCATCCTTTCAAATCCAGTACAATTGCTACCACATTCATGGAGACATTTCAAAAGATACATGGGAGATCAAAGATTATTGTAAGTGATATATATCTCATCTTCACTGGACATTTTTGGATATAATTATTTTCTTGTTTGGGTACTCAAATGGCTCATATCTCATCTTATCATCCTCAATTTAATGGAAAAAATTATATAGTGAAAAAATGTTTGTAAGTCTACATTCATTACTTTGTCTCTGATAAACAACACAATGGTTCAAGTGTTGGCATGTTTTCTAGACAGAGGTAGAGTATGCGTGTTTTTCATTGATGGTGAACATCAACATGATTTGTAGTTTAACGATAATGGTAGTGTTTGTCATTGATGGAAACCCCTTGAAAAACATGCAACTATACCACTGTAGCATCCTTGAAATTACCACACTTTCTCCCCCTTTGACATCAATGTCAAAGAAGAAACACGCTCCCCTTGAGATGTTGCAGTACATACTCCCCCTTTCAACTATGAGAAACTTAGAAATACAATATATATTCAATAAGTACTCCCCCTGATCAAGTGAATATATTAGACGAAAGAAGTTATAACCCCCAACTTTTGACGAAGATATCCAAAAGGGGTCATTGCTAATAGTTTAATAAAGATATCAACTATATGTTCTATGGAAGGAATATAATTTAGCTGAAATACTCTATTTGTAACTTGTTCTATGAGAAAATGGTATTTTATTGGGATATGTTTAGTCTTGGCGTGAAGAACATGATTCTTAGAGACACTAATGGCACTAGTGTTATCACAGTGAATTGTAATCGGAACAATATAGTTTACCTTCAAATATGTAAGAGTTTGAATCATCCACAAAATCTGAGTGCAGCAAGTAGCAACAATAATGTACTTTTCTTCTGTAGTTGATAAGGAAATAGATCTCTTCTTCTTACTAATCCATGCAACCAATGAGTCACCCAGGAAGAAGGCACCTCCACTGCTGCTCTTTATCTCATCCACACAATTTGCCCAATCTTCATATGAATAAGTAGCTAACTGAAAATTTTGATTTTTGGGATACCACAGACCATAAGTCATTGTTCCCTTCAAGTATTTGAATATCCTTGTGACAACTACCAAGTGACTTTGTTTAGGAGTTGACTGATAATGACCTACCATTCCAACAACTTGCATTATATCAGGACGGGATGTTGTTATGTACAGAAGACTACCTATCATTGATTGGTATGTACTTTGATCAAAATCGGGTGACATATCATATTTACTGAGCTTGCAACCAACCATAGGTGTACTAATAGGAGAGGAATCCTCCATCTAAAATTTCTGCAACGTCTCTTTCAAATATTTTTCTTGAGAGACAAAAATTCCTACAGAACTCTAATTTACTTTTAAACCAAGAAAATATGACAGTTCTCCTATCATGGACATCTCAAACTTTGTTTGCATAGAGTTAGAAAACCACTGAACAAATGATTCATTAGTACAACCAAAAATAATATCATCTACATAAACCAAAACAACTAGTAAATTATCACCTTCAGACTTAATGTAGATATTGTTGTCAACAGTACCTTTATTGAACCCTTTGTCTTGTAAAAAATTGTCTAGTCTATAATACGAAGCTCGTGGTGCTTGTTTCAGTCCATATAAGGCCTTCTTCATCTTAAAAAGATAATTAGGATTATTTGTCAATGGGAATCCTTCAGGTTTCTCCATATATACTTCTTCCTCTAGATCTCCATTAAGAAAATCTAACTTAACATCCATCTTATACACTTTAAAGTTCTTATGGGATGAATATGAAAGGAACATTCTGATGGCTTCCAATCTTGCCACTGGTGGAAAAGTTTCATCAAAGTCCTAACCTTCAACTTGTGCATACCCTTTATAGACCAATCTGGCTTTATTTCTAAGAACTTGTCCTTTTTCATTCATTTTAGTTTTGAACACCCATTTGGAACCTATTACATTCTTATCTTCAGGTCTAGGGACAAGCTCCTAAGTATTGTTTCATCTCAATCTGATCAAGCTCTTCATTCATAGCTCTAATCAAATCATTTTGTTGGATGGCTTCATCAAAATTTTTAGGTTAAGTCATAGATAAAAAAGCAACATGATATTGTTCTGAGTCTTTAATCAATTTCCTTCTTGTCTAAACTCCTTTATTTATATCTCCAATTATATGATTTTCAGAATGATTCTTTCTAACAATTCTGAGAGGTGATTTTGCTTCTTTCTGCTGATTTGTGTTATTCAGAGTATTTGTATCTTCATCTGATTCAGATTCTTCTCTTTCTGATCCTTGGACATGTTCATATTCGTATTTAACTATATCTTCTATGCTTGGATCAACACTGCTTACATTTCTGACTGGGATTTCTTCATCAACTTTTATGTCCATACAATCAACTAGTTTATGCAGTCTCTTATTGTAGCATTTGTACCCTTTATTGTTTGTAGCATAACCCAAGAAGATACCTTCATCATCCTTGTCATGATATTTTCCAATATTTTCATCATTATTATTAATGTAACATTTACTCCCAAAGACTTTAAAATTCTTAATTGAAGCAGTTCTTCCAAACCATAGTTCATAAGGAGTCTTGTCACTGTGTGGTTTGAGGTGTGATTTGTTAAGGATATGAACAACTGTATGAGTTGCTTCCACGCAATATGTCTGAGGTATGTTCCTTTCATTCATCATTGATCTTTCCATTTGTTGTACTGATCTATTTTGCCTCTCAACAACTCCATTTTGTGGTGGAGTCCTTGGAATTGTGTACTCTCTTTTGATTCCATGTTTATCACAGAACTCTTTGAAGTTCCATGAGATAAACTCTCCTCCTCTATCATACCTTATAGCCTTCAATATTTTTCCTGTTTGATTCTCATTTAGAGCCTTAAACACTTTGAATTTTTCAAATGCTTCAGATTTTTCCTTCAAAAAGGCAACCCATGTTAGTCTAGAATAGTCATCAATAATCAACATAAAATAATTTTCTTTTCCTGTACCTTCTTTCCTTGATGGTCGACATAAATCCATATGTACTAACTGGAGAGGTTTTTCTATTGAAGGAATGTTTTTTTATTTGAACTGAGTGCGAGTAAGTTTTCCTATCTGGCAAGGTTTACAAACAAAGTCGTATGGCTTTGATATCTTCGGAAGATATTTTACTACCCCATTGTTTCTGAGCTTGATTATATGATCAAAATTTAAGTGTCCAAGTCTCCTATGCCATAGACAACTTTCATCATACTTGCTTAAGTAATATTCTTCATTTTCTTCTTTTAACACATAGACATTGTGTTCTGTTCTTATCCCTTTTGCAACTAGCTGTCTTGAATTCATCGATTTTATTCTACAATATTTAGAGGTAAAAATGACTTCACATCCTTAGTCAAAGACTTGAATGACACTAAGAATATTATGTTTGAGGCCTTCTACAAACAAAACATATTGAGATTTCCCTTTGCCATTACTCAAACTTACCATTCCTTTACCTTTTATTTTTCCTGGTGCATCATTTCCAAAAGTTACATTTCCTTATTTGCTTTCACTTAGAGTTAGAAACTTACTTTTGTCTCCAGTCATATGTTTGGAACATACACTATCAATATACCAGGGATTATTTTGTCTTTGGGATGATAACACTAATCCACACTGGTCATCTTCTTTCTTCTTCCAAACCTTGAAATTTTCAGCAGCAGGATTTAGATCTGGCTTATAGTTTCTTAAGCGACAATTTGCAGCTTTATGTCCATAATTATGGAAGTTGTAACATTTTGGTTCACTGAATAACAAATCATAATGATTGTTATGCTCATAACTATTGTTGTGTTTCACCTGTGTCCTTCTCCCAGTCATCACATGATTTATAGTTTGTGATTGTTTGTTGCTTGGTTGTCTCAATCTTCTTGAAAAACTTGATTGCTCATATCTAAATCTTAAAGAACAATTTATAGCTTTGTGACCACAATTAGAACAGAAAAAACAATAACCATAGAAATAACCTTTGTACCTTGAAAAATTCTATCTTCTTTGAGGAGGAGGTCAATTTCTTTCATGCCAATAATCTCTCTGATCTACAGATTCGGTTTTGGTACATTTTCTTTCATTCCTTCTTGGTGGTTGATTCTCTTTCTTTGTTTCTACAGAGTGACTGTTGTCAATGTTTGAGGATTTGAAAAACTTGATAGGTTCTGTATTACTTGTATGATAACTACTTGATCCTTCTTCATACCCCAAGCCAGGTTTCAACTTTGGGTTTCTTTGTTGATTTAGAATGGAGGTTAATCCTTATGAGGATTTAATACTTGGCATATTTTGGTGATACAATCCTTTAAACTTATCCATTTCTTTTCTGGTTTTTACTATCTCTTCTTCTAAGGCTTCACACTTCACTTTCTTCTCTGACAACTGTTGTTTCAGTATGTCTTCTATTTTCTTTGCCTCTTCTAACCCCACTTTTAGTAGAGAAAAATTTTCATCAGGTTTTTCACCATTCATTTTAAACTACTTCAACAACTATTTTTGTTTTCTCTTCTTACATCTGAGTCTATCAATTTCTTCCAAAGAACTGATTAATTCACCTTCCATATCAACCACATCTTCTTCATCATCCATTTCACCTCATGTGTGTTCATCATCAAAATCTCCCATAGCCATAAGCATAAAATCATTCACATTGTTTTCACATGATGAATCACTATCTATGTCTTCTGAGGAATTGTCATTGTTTGCACACAAACTTTTTTTTTTACTATATTTCTTGAATTTGTACTTCTTTTCATTATCAGATTTCTAGTCCTTTTTATGATGGGGACACTTAGATGGAAAATGACCTATCTTACCATAATTAAAACATTTGAAGGGAATCTTTCCTTGATATTTTCCTGATCCTTTCTTTAACCTTCTCACAAATTTTGCCTCAATATTATCTAAATCTGAATCGATATTCTTGTCTACTTTAAAAGATGCTTCTCTAGTAATAGATTTATCTTTTTTGATTCTCATTTCATATGCAGTCAAATTTCCTAGGAGTTGATCAATGGACAGAGTTTTAAGATCATTTAGTTCTTCTATTCCAGAGACTTTTGGATTAAATTTATCAAGTAAATATCTTAAAATATTTTGAACTAAAAGTGATTCTTCAATCTTCTCACCAAGACCCTTCATGGAATTCACAAGTTCTTCAACTCTTAAAAAATACTTGCTAATTATTTCATCTTCATTCATCTTTAGTTGTTCAAACTTCAACCTAAAGTTTTGAAGTTTGGCATCTTTTACTTTTTCATTTCCTTCATAACTGCTAATAAGTTTATCCCACATTCCTTTGGTAGTTTGAAGATGCATCACCTTTATAAACTTGGCTTTTGCAAGTCCATTCAAGATAGCATTCATTCCCTTAGCATTAAAGCTAAATTCTAACTTATCATCCTTGGAAGCCAACACAACAGGCTTTGTATATCTAGTCTCTACTACATCCCAAACATCAGCACCTAAGGTCATTAGGTATGTTCTCATTCTAACCTTCCAAAAGGCAAAATTTGTTCCATCAAATAGAGGATGCTTACTCGTTGAAGTCCCTTCATGACTTTTCATGTTTAAGCTTATAGATCTACCTTTAAATAAAAGGAACCATCTCTGATACCAATTGTTGAAATTACTTAGACAATTGAGAGGGGGGGTGAATCAGTTGTTACTGTTCTTAAACAATTTTAAGTCTATTAAACCATTTTTAATATTTCATCAAGTGACCATCAATATTATACATCATATGAACAACATAAACAGTGAGCATCAATCACACATAAGATATACACAGAGACATATTTTTCACAAGGAAACCCATAAAGGGAGAAAGCCTCTTCTTCTTCAAAATGATAGGAAATATTTTAATTTCTATACATCATCTATGTTTGAGAACCAGCTCAAAATGAGGCTACTAACTCTGTTTTACAAGATCCAAATTGTTGAAAGCACCAACTCTCTGGTTTCTCTAGCACCGACTAGAAGGAAGCACCAACTCCCTAAGAGTTCCAGCACCGACACGATGGAGGCACCAACTTTCAGTTACACAGGCATCGACCTGTATATCAGAGAACCAATGTTCTCCCTTGCACCACCCTACCACCCTGGTTTCTCTAGCTGCAACCAGATGGAAGCTAAAACTCCCTATGTTCAAGCACACATTTGAACCTATGAGGACAACAGTCCTCCCTAGCACCTCCCAACCACCCTGAAATATAAATATTTTCTTTCTGTGAATTTATTACAGTGATTCAATAGTTTTCATTTGCTTACCAGGACTATCACTATTCTGCTATCCCGCCTTTCTCTTCTTGCATCACTGTCTTCCTACTTACATCCACTTCAACTTTTTGATCTTCTCCTCTATTTCAACATGCACACCTTGGATTTATCTTCTTCTCACATATATCCATCTTTGATATGTGCACATTCTTCTCTCTTAACCTATTCTGTTATGTTCCACTTTTGTTCCTCATCTCTGATTTTTCTTTACACTACGCATACTGTAAGGGTTATGGGCCCACCACGCTTCTGCTGCACCACTCTAATATTGTAAGTGATATATATCCCATCTTCACTGGACATTTTTGGATATAATTATTTTCTTGTTTGGGTACTCAATTGGCTCATATCTCATCTTATCATCCTCAATTTAATGGAAAAACTTATATAGTGAGAAAATGTTTGTAATGCTACATTCATTTCTTTGTCTCTGATAAACAACACAATGGTTCAAGTGGTTACCCTTGGAAGAGTGGTGGTATAACACTTTCATACTGCAACAAAAATGACACCATTTATGGAACTTTATGGATATCACCCACCTTCCATCACTTTTTCTCTAAAAGAAAAATATAAGGTTCAAGAAGTGGAAAATAACATGAAGCATCAACAATAATTTCTACAACTCTTAAAGGAAAACCTGACGATGGCACAAAATCACATGCAACAACAAGCAGATCGACATCATAGTGAAAGAAGTTTTGAAGTAGGGAATTGAGTATTTTTAAGACTACAACCATACAAATAGATGCCCCTCAAGAAAGATAAGAAGGATAATAAATTATCACCAAAGTAATATGGCCCTTACAAGGTGTTGAAAAATATTGGTACTATGGCATACAAATTGGAACTACTTGCATATTCACAAGTACACCAATTTTTCCATGTTTCATTGTTAAAGATGGTTATAGGTGACACGATCACAGTTCAAACTATATTTCTATAAATTGACGAGGAAGGAAAAATCATATTTGATCCTAAAGCTATCACTGACACAAGAATTCACCAGCTGAGGAATAGATCAATTTCAGAGTATCTCATTAAGTGGAAGAAACTACCTACTAAAGATTCCACATGGGAAGATGAATCTATTGGCATGTTTATAGGAAGAGTGTGCTTGTCATTGATGGAAAGAACAACAACACTGATGGAAAAAAGGAAAAACATAATCTCAGGAGGAGAAGCGAATAATATGTAGAGACGAGAAAGATTAGAAGAGATAATATTTTCTAGAAGCACAAACGAGGTCCAAGCCATCAGGACTCGCAGAAGGATAAAAGGTCGAGGCCTTTGACACTTAGAAATTATTCCAAGTTGGGAGGAAGAGTAAGCTCAGGAGGAGGAGTGATAGTGGTTGTTGTATCAAACACTTTGAAGAATCTAGACCGTTAGATCAGAGTCCAAATAGGAGGAACGAGTGCACAAGAGAGGAACATATCCTATTTGTTGGATCTCGGTGCAAAGGACCAACGACTGTTAGATCTAGTGGAGTTGCGAGGAGGTTACTGTTTGGGGAATCTCACTTTGGAAGAATTGGAAAATTGAAAATTGAATTTCCTAAAGCCTAAAATCCATCATGAATTTGGTCCATCAGATCTGGAGAAAATGCGATGACCGTCGGATCGTTTTTTAGTGGAAGGATAGGATAAGAAAAAATGGAGAGTTGTTGGATATAATCCACAAAAAAGCTGCATTGTAGAATAGATTGAACCATTGATATAAGATCTTGATCAAACAAACAATAGTCACTTCAGATATAAAGATGTGAGGAGGTTACACTCCAGAAAGTTTGAGATTTGAAATCCCTAGAATGTGAAGTTTCGTCAGTTGTTGGATCAATTTTGAGTGGAAGGATAGGATAAGATAGAAAGGATTCATTGCAAAAATTTTGAGTCATCGATCTAAGATCCTGATTGAATGAACAACATTCACTTCGGATATAAATATGCGAGGAGGTTACACTCTAGAAAGTTTGAGATTTGAAAAACCTGAAGCCCAGAAATCCGAAATGAATAAGGACCATCGGATATGGAGATCATATTATGACCATTATATTAGGGAGATCTATGTCAACAAATATCGTCCTCAAGGGCATGTGGTATACCACGTCAACATGGACATGTGGCATACCATGTCAGCAAGACTACATTAGCAAGGATGTGTGGCACAATCAGACAATGAAAAGTGTCAAGTTGATTCGACACTTCAAATACATGCAAATCACAAATTTGAGTGACATGTGGCAGCTACTAGGCTCATGACACATCATCAAGTGACTTAAGTAAGTGACATCACTCTGTGAGTTTTACTTCTGGAGTTTCACCACCAACGCAAAGGATAGAGTTCTGAATTCCTGAAGGCTGAAGTGCCGAAAGGTCGAAGTTGTGAAGAGCCTAAGTGTCAAAGTCCCAAAGTGAACGAGGACCATTGATTCGAGGAGGACACATTGAAGGAATCTATGGAATCTGGCTAAAAGAGTTCTGGGAGAGTGTGAAGGTTGAGAATTAAAATATCCAAAGTCTGGAGACCTGAAGGAGATCTCGACTATTGATCCAAGAGGGACATGTGCCATTGGATCATGGAATCCGGGGGAAATGCTCCGAGAGAAAGCAGAGTTTGAGAATTGAAAGGTCTGAAGGTCAGACTCATGGAGGAAATTATGATCATCAAATAAAGAGGATGGATGTCAGTAGATCTTCCATTCCAGAATATATCCAGTCAGCAGCAACAAGGTTTGAGATTTGAAACTCTCAGAGCACGGATCATGAAGTAAATGTCAACTGTTGATTTAGGAGGGTGAGATATGGTTTTTAGAATTTAGAGGAAATATCTGAACCATTTGTTCAGTAGCACCATTAATATCATGAGATTGATAGTCATGCTCCATTGCAGGGCCATAACATGCTCAGGCCTTAATTTTTCATGAGCGGGCCGCAATTGAAACCATGGTTTTCAAGAAAGGACGCATGGGGGCTCGTAGTGAATTGTGGGGTGAAAAGAGGGTTTCCCTCAAATCTCCTATGGATGCACCCACAATCGCATGGTCACGTGAGCTCATCGCCCAAGATCATATCAAGGGAGGATCTATCACATCGCTAGGCTCCACTCTGGAGTTCAGGAGATCGAGAGTTAGGAGAGTTGGGGTGACTCATGACAAATGACCCAAAATGTGAAGTCCTGAAGTGATTGGCCTCTGGTCACTGCCGGTGGTCACGTCAAAGGAAGGGGCTCAGCAAGAAACTCTAGAACCCAATGTGATTTTCTCTAGGAAGATAAAAGGCACTAAAGGGATAAGTGTGTGGAGGTTCTCTCTGTAACTGTCGAGATAGATTGATTGCATCTACCAAAGAATTCAAAGAATATCAGGGTGATATCCAGAGGAGCTAAAGAGTGTCAAGGTAACTGTCAGTGGAGTGAAAACTCATCATAGAGATAATTGACATATGAAAAAGGATCAAATTTTGTAACTGCAACAGAGAGGATAAGCTCGAATGTGACAGCGAAGAAAAAGAGTCGTGTTGTCAGAGAAGGAAAATAATCTCAGGATAAGCCACTGATGACGAACAAACTCAACATAACTACCAAATAATACCATGAGTTATGTGGATGATCTGGAGGAGGAATTGGTGTGTGAATGTTATGCAGAAACGAGAAGTGAGGCATGGCCCTTGATAGTTTCTACATGTGAGAAGAAGTTGGTTGTGCAGAGGACCAAAATAGTATATAAGAGGTGCAATGCATAGAATGAAGTTGTTGTTTCTATGGAGATTTATTCATGCGAGTAGAAGAATGCTATGTGCAGGATATGAAGTGCATAGAAAAGGCATAGCGCATAGAAGGGAAATGTTCCACAGAGCATAAAACACGGAATAATAGAAAGTGCAAGGGGATGTGAGCAGAGAGACACTAATACAGGCATAGCAGAGTAGTGTAGTAGAACAATGATGAGACTGGTAAGCCATAGATAAATGTTGTATCACTGTGATAAATTTAAGAAAGAAAAAGATTCATATTTCAAGGTGGTAGGTAGGTTCTAGGGAGGACTGTTATCCTCAGAGTTTCAAGTGGGTTCTTGAACATAGGGAGTTGTAGCTTCCATTTGGTTGCAACTAGAAAAACCAGGGTGGTAGGGTGGTGCAAGGGAGACATATTATTCTCTGTTATACAGTTTGGTGCCTGTGTAACTGTAATTTGGTGGTTCCATCTAGTTGGTGCTGGAACACTCAGGGAGTTGGTGCTTCCTTATAGTGGGTGCTAGAGAAACCAGGGAGTTGGTTCTTCCTTCTAGTGGGTGCTAGAGAAACCAGAGAGTTGGTTATCTCAACAAGTTGTTGCTTGTAAAACAGATTTGTTAGACTCAAAGGGAGTTGGTGACCCTAAGAATGATAATGTACAGAAAATAAAGATTACTTATCATATCAAGAAGATTAGGTTTTTCCCTTTATAGGTTTCCTCAGGAAATATCTGTCTCTGTATATTTCATGTGCGTGATTGATGTTGAATATTCTATTGCTTACCTCCCTACATTATTTTGATCGACATTGAGTGTTTTGTAAAGAGTTTAAAATGGGCATAATTGTTTAAGAACACTAAACACTGATTCACCCCCCCCCTCTCAGTTCTCCAACAATTGGTATCAAAGCCTATTCCTTTTATTTAAAGGTAGATCAATAAGCTTAAACATGGCAAGTCATGAAGGAAATTAAACCAATAAGGCCCTCTTATTCAATGGAACAAACTTTGGCTTCTAGAAGGTTAGGATGAGAACCTACATAATGGATTTAGGTGAAGATGTCTAGGATGTGGTAGAGACTGGTTATGTAAATCCATTTGTACTTGCTAATAAGGATGACAAGCTAGAATTCAACTTTAATGCTAAGGCTATGAATGTTATTCTGGTTGGGCTTGCAGAAGAGGTTTGTAAAAGTTATGCACTTAGAAACTGGCAAAGTAATGTGGGACAAACTCATTAGTAGTTTTGAAGGTGAAGAAAAGTACAAATCCAAAAGTTTTGATAAAAAGAAAAGTTTATGTGTAAACAGTGATGACTCTTCAGAAGACACAGATAGTGACTCTTCCTATGAAGATAAGGTAAATGACTTCATTCTTATGGCCAAAGAGGATTATGATAATAAAATCACAAGAAGTGATTTTGATGATGAAGAAGTTGTGGTTGACTTGGAAGGAGAGTTGATCAACGCTTTGGAAGAGATTGACAGACTCAGACTTAAGAAGAGAAAGCAAAAATGATTACTGATACAGTTTGAGAAAGGAAGTAAAAAATCTGATGAAGACTTTTCCATGCTAAAAGTGGAATTAGAAGAGGAAAATAAAATAGAGGACATTATGAAACAACACTTATCAGAGAAGAAGGAAATATGTGAAGCTCTGGAAGTAGAAGTAGTGAAAAATAGAAAAGAGTTGGAGAAGTTTAAAGCCTTGTATCACCAGAATCTGTCAAGTATCAAAGCCTCGGAAGGATTAGACACCATTCTAAATCAACAAAGGAATCCAAAGTTGAAAAATGGTTTGGATTATGAAGAGGGATCAAGTAGTGGTCAACCAAGCAACAAAGAATCCATCAAGTTTGTCAAATCTACAACCAATGACAACATCAAACCTGTAGAAACAAAGGAAGATAATCAACTGCCAAGGAGAAGTAAAGAAAAAGATGCCAGAAATGAACCTATAGATCAAATAAATAATACACCCTTTGCTCAAGGATATCATCAACATGGAAGAAATCGACATGCTCAAAGAAGAAAACCATTTTCTAGGTACAAAGATTCTTTCTATGGATATTGTTTCTACTGTTCTAACTTTGGCCACAAAGATGTAAATTGTTCATTAAGATTTAGACATGAGAAATCAAGACACCCAAGGAATAAATATCTTCCACAACAAAGAATGAAACAACCAAGTAACAAACAACCACAGATTGCAAATTGTCAAATTAAGCTTAGAGACATGCAACTGAGGAGGTCAAGAAATAATAAACAGTCAATGCATAGACAATGTTGCAAAAATCACTTTGACCTATTGAACAATGAGATTGAATGCTATAACTTTCATAACTTTGGTCACAAATATTCAAACTTCCATCTGAAGAATTACAAAGTAGATCCAAGGATAAATCTCTTTGCTAGAAATGCCAACACTTGTAAAAAGAAATATAGTGAAAAAAGTGGCATAGTACTTTCAAATCAAAAACAAAATGACTCCTGTAATATAGACAATGGATGTTACAAGCACATTACTAGAGACAAAAATAATATTTTGTCTACAGGTAAAAGAAAAACAAGAAATGTGACCTAGGAAAAATATTTTAAGGTAAAAAATGTAAACGCAGGACAAGTGGTGGCTAAAGGCTTAAGGACAGATAATGATGTTGATATTGAACCCTCCCATGCAAGAAAAGAAGAATTAGAAGAAGAGTCATGTCACAAGATGGAAGAAGAAGTTATGAATCTTAGGAAGTACAACACCCAAATCAAGTTCTTGAATAGTTCCATGATCCTGGATGAAATATTGGATAGTCAAAGATCACCGAATGACAAATTCGGTCTTGGATACAACAAGGAAGAAATCAGTACTCCTAAGAAACCTGATGCAAGTCCTTAATTTATAAAAGGGGAAAGCAGGTATGGCTCAGGTTCTTCATATTCACAGAATGAAATAAATACTACAACATTTAGAGGATCAGATCAAGGAAGACACACAAAAGATACTCATACACCTCAAAGTAAGTTTAGACGAGAGACACATTCATGAATGAATCAAAGGAGGTATGAGAGTGTTCGTAAAGGTTCTTGTTTTCTCTTATGATGGATATGATCATAAAAACCTTGGATTGTAGGCATCATGAAAATATATATGAGCTACAATTGCCTTGTGTTCCAGTAGGAAAATGACATCCACAACAACAATATTCTGATGTAAAAATTGATATACATGACATCTTGTAGAGATAACAAGAGGAGAAACCTATCAGAAAGAGATAACCTTTGAACAAAGGGGGAGTACAGTCAGAAGAAGAGAGAGAAGAGTGACAGGGGGATTCATTCAATTATGAAAAGAAAGGGTTGATGAAGGAGTCCCAGTAAGAGAGGTAATCAATATTGAGTCTGCTAAAGAGGACACAGTTGAAGTTGAAGATGAATAGGTCCAAGAATTAGAAGGGGAAGACTCCAAGTTATATACAAATACTCTGCAGGACTCAAATAAGAGAGTCCATCCTATCAGGGGAAGTATGTGTTGGTTGAATATCTGATACCTTTGAAAAGTAATGCAACAACTCATGGGGAGCATGTTTTCTTTGACATTGACGTCAAAGGGGGATAAAAGTAGTGGTCTATCCAGATGCTATAATTGGAGGTCCAAGAAGAATAGTGCAGCCTGTCAGGGTTTCCATCAATGCCAAAGGGGGATATTGTTGGCATGTTTATAGGAAGAGTGTGCTTGTCATTGATGGAAACAATAACATCATCGATGGAAAATAGGAAAAGAATAATCTCAGGAGGTGAAGTGAACAATATGAAGAGAAGAGAAATCTCAGAAGAGATAGCAGTTTCTAGAAGTGTAGACGAGGTCCAAGTCATCAGGACTCATAGAAAGATCAAAGGTCGAGGCCTTTGACACTTAGAAATTATTCCAATTTCGGAGGAAGTGTAAGCTTAGGAGGAAGAGCGACAGTGGTCGTTAGATCGAATACTATGAAGAATCTAGATCGTTAGATCAGAGTCTAGAATGGAGGAATGAGTGCACATGAGAGGAACATATCCCATCCGTTGGATCTAAGCGTAAAAGGACCAGCGACCGTTAGATCCAGTGGAGTTGCGAGGAGGTTAACATTTTGATAATATCACTTTGGAAGAATTGGAAACTTGAAAGTTGAGTTTCCCGAAGATTGAAATCCAAAATGAATCTGGTCCATCGGATCTGGAGAAAATGCGATGACCGTCAGATCATTTTTGAGTGGAAAGATAGGATAAGAAAAAATGGAGATCCATTGGATCTAATCCATAGTAAAGCTGCATCGCAGAAAAAATCAAACCATTGATCTAAGATCTTAATTGAACGAAAAATAGTCACTTCGGATATAAATATTTGAGGAGGTTACACTCTGGAAAGTTTGAGATTTGAAATCCCCTGAATGCAAAGTTCCGTCAGTTGTTAGATCAATTTCAAGTGGAAAGATAGGATAAGATAGCAAAGCTGCATCACATAAATATTGATCCATCAATATAAGATCCTAATCAAAAAAACAAAATTCACTTAGGATATAAATATGTGAGGAGGTTACACTCCGGAAAGTTTGAGATTTGAAAAACCCGAAGCCTAGAAATCCAAAATGAATAAGGATCATCGGATCTGGCAATTAGACAATGACCATTAGATCAAGGAGATATATGTCAACATATTACGTCAGAAAATGTCATCCTCAAGGACATGTGGCAGACCACATCACCAAGGACGCATGGCACAATTAGACAATGACAAATTTCAAGTTGATTCGGCACTTCAAGTACATGAAAATTACAAATTCGAGTGACACATGGAAGCTACTAGGCTCATGAAACGTCATCAAGTGACGTAAGTAATTGACATCCCTCCAAGAGTTTTAGTTCAGGATTTTCATCACCAATGTGAAGGAAAATGTTATGAATTCCCAAAGGCCTAAGTGTCGAAATGTTGAAGGGTTGAAGTCACGAAGAGCCAAAGTCCCGAAGTGAAGGAGGACTGTTGATTCGAGGAGGACACATGGAAAGAATCTGTGGAATCTAGCTAAAATAATTTTGGGAGAGCGTGAAGGTTGATAATTGAAATATCTAAAGTTCAGAGACCCAAAAGAGATCTCGACCATTGTTTCGAGAGGGAAACGCGTCGTTGGATCATGGACTCCACATGAAATTCTTTGGGAGAAAGAAGATTTTGAGAATTGAAAGGCCTAATGGCTAGACCCATGAAGGAAATATCGATCATTTATTGAAGAGGATAGATTCCAAAACATCTTCTATTCTGGAATATATCTAGTCTCCAACAACATGGTTTGAGATTTGAAACTCCCAGAGCTTGGATCACAAAGTAAATCTCATCTGTTGATTTAGGAAGGTGATATCTGGTACACAAACTTGAGAGGATAGATATGAACTATCTTTTCCAGAGTGCCTTGAGTATAGTGAGATCGACGTTCGTGCTCCATTGTGGGGCAAGAAAATGCTCAGGCCTTAATTTTTCACAAGCGGGTCGTAATTGAAGCCAGGGTTTTGGAGAAAGGGCACATGGAGGCTTGTAGTGAATTGTGGGGTGAAAAGAGGGTTTCCTTGAAAATGCCTATGGACATGCCCACAATCGCATGGTCACATGAGCTCATCACCCAAGGTCATATTGAGGGAGGAGCTAGCACATTGCTAGGTTCCACTTCGGAGTTCGGGAGATCAAGAGTTAGGAGAGTCAGGGTGACTCACGACAAATGACCCAAAATGCGAAGTCTCAAAGTGATTGGCCCTTGGTCACCATCAGTGGTCACATGAAAGGAAGGGGATCAACAAGAAAAGATAGCACCCACTGTGATGTTTTCTTAGGAAGAGAAAAGGCGCTAAAGGGATGAGCGTGTAGAGGTTCTCTATGTAACTTCCAAGACAGACTGATTGTAACTGCAGAAAATGACTGATTGCATCTACCACAGAATTTGAAGAATACTAGGGTGGTCACGAGAGGAGTTGAAGAGTCTCGGAGTAACTTATAGTGTAATGAAGACTCATCATAGAGATAATTGATTGATGGAAAAGGGTCGAAGTCTGTAACTTTGATAGAGAGGATAAGCTTGACTGTGACAGTGAAGACGAAGATTCCCACTGTCAGAGAAGGAAAAGAATCTCATGATAAGCTATTAATGATGAACAAACTCAGCATAACTGCCAAACAAGATGATGAGTTTTGTGAATGATTTAGAGGAGGACTCGGCGTGTGAATTTCATGCAGAACAAATAAGTGAGGCATGGATCTTTGATATTTTCTGCATGTAGGAAGAAGTTGGTTGTGTAGAGGAACATAAGAGTATATAAGAGGCACATGGCATAGAATGAATTTCTTGTTTCTTTTGAGAGTTATCCATGTGGGTAGAAGCATGCTATGCGCAGGATCTGAAGCACACAGAAGAGGTGTAGTGCATAGAAGGGAAATGTTGCATGGAGCATAAAACACATAAGAACAGAAAGTACAAGGGGATGTGAGCATAGAGACACTGATATATGCATAACAGAGCAGTGTAGAAGAACAATGATGAGACTGGTAATCCATAGATAAATGTTGTATCACTATGATAAATTTAAGAAAGAAAAATATTTATATTTCAGGGTGCTAGGGAGGTGTTAGGGAGAATTTTTTTCCTGAGAGTTTCAAGTGGGTGCTTGAACATAGGGAGTTGTAGATTCCATCTGGTTGTAGCCAAAAAAACTAGGGTGGAAGGGTGGTGAAAGGGAGAAATATTGTTCTCTATTATACAGGTTGGTGCCTATGTAACTGGAAGTTGGTTCTTCCATCTAGTTGGTGTTGGAACACTCAGGGAGTTGGTGCTTTCTTCTAGTGGGTTCTAAAGAAACCAGGGAGTTGGTGCTTCCTTCTAGTGGGTGCTAGAGAAACCAGAGAGTTGGTGCTCTCAGCAAGTTGTTTCTTATAAAACAAAATTGGTTGCCTCAAAGGGATTTGGTGCTCCTAATAATGATAATGTACATAAAATAAAGATTACTTATCATATAGAGAAGAAGAGGTTTTTCCCTTTATGGGTTTCCTCAGGAAATATCTGTCTTTATATATTTCATGTGTGTGATTGATGTTGAATATTCTATTGCTTAACTCCCTGCATTATTGTGATCATCATTGAGTGTTATGTAAAGAGTTTAAAATAGGAATAATGGTTTAAGAACGATAACAATTGATTCACCTCCCCTCTCAGTTGTCCAACAAAATATTTTATACAGAAGCATCCATAACTACTCAAGCATTGAGGACAACACTTTTCTGAAGGGGACAGGAATGTTAAGCCCCAAATCATGGCACATTACCCCTTCATTGGGGCATATTACATTATTATTGTTATTTATTTATGTCGGCTTGGGTCCATTAGTTGTAATTGTACCCCCTAGTCTCTTATATATACCAAAGAGACATTTTCAATTGGAATCATCTTGTATTTTTGATTTCATGTGATGTATAAGGAGGTTTCCTCCTCAAAGAGGCTTATTATACAAATTTCTCTCTTTTTCAAGGCGTGGAGTACTTATTCTTAGGTTTTTATGCTATTTTGGATATTTGGTTCTTAACACAAAATTTATCTTTATAATTCTTTGTAGGAACCAACCTGCTAGAGACACCAATCCCCACTAGTACAAGACATGGTAGGTATCAACCTACTCTTACATATCTTCATAGACACCAATCTACTACAAACACCAATCCCCACAGTTAAACACCAACTTAGCAAGAGACACCAATCACTTTGTTTGAGAGACCCCAACCTTCAAGTTACAATTCATTTTTTAGTACATGTAACTTCTTCAAAACATGATAACATTCACATTACCTTCAATGGGTCTGCTTGCTACTTCTTCCTTCACTAGGTCTGACAAAAATTTGAATTTCCAAATGAAATTTATGGTAACTTTCCCAAAGCTTGTTGTTTTTGGCCTCTTCCTAAGAAATACCTTGTACATATTTCCATGTATCAAATTTTTCAAATATGATTATGAAATTTTTACCTAACATACATTAGTATGTCTGCTTAGATCCCTGAAATTTTCACAGTGTGAAAAGTTCTAGAAAATAAGTTATAGAGAAAATGCTAAACTGACCTATTTGAAACTGATTTTAGGACTATTTAGAAACCCTAAATTCCACAAGGAATATCTCATAAACTTTAGTGAACCAACATATTGTCTTTTAACCACCTATACCCAAATACCACACCTCTGTCTCCTCAAAATTTCAAGGTCTGAAACGTCCCTGAAAATAAGTTACAGGAAAAATGTCAAACTAATATGATTGAAATTGATTTTAGGAGCATTCAAGAACCATAACTTCCATAAGGCATATATCATAAATTATAGCGAACCAATGTCTAAAATATTTCCACATGTATGTAGACATCTCTTCTCCATCTTCTTAAAATTTCAAAGTTTTAAACCTCCTAGAAAATAAGTTACAAAAATTCTAAGCTGACATGTTTGAAAATGTATAAGAAAGTATATCCAACCAATATATGAAATTTTGACCACATGTATATAAATATCTTGCTTATGTATCATCAATTTTTTTAGTCTGAAATGTCCCAGAAAATAAGTTATCATGAAAATGTCAAGATGACCTAAAACTAATTTTGCAACTCTCCCCTTTTGGAATGATATTCAATCTTTTCTCATCCAAATCTTTAAATTTTATTACATTTTTCACCCACCCACTTTCTCTCAATACTTTCTCTTTTTATACTTTATCATAACGCTTCATTAAGGGACATGTTAATTCAAAAAGAGATGACACCCATTAATTAAATTATCCATTCCTTTTCTTATTTTACTTTTCCAAATACCATGGGAAAATACATGGGAAAATACCATGGCCTTCCAAACCCATGGGTTTGAAACCACCATTTCACTTTTTTAATTTTTCACTTGCACTCATTTTTTATAATATAGTTGTAAACCTATATATAAATCAACCCTAGAAATGTTGTGTGTATTTGTAAATCCGTAATATGACATTAATGAACTCAAACTAGCAAGGATGCATTTTAGAATTTCAAGGTTGTGATTGTTCATGCCCTAGCACTAAGCAGTCCTAACTTTAATCGTGGATTTTTCTCATACACTTTTGCATCAAATCACTCCCTTGTAGAAATCCTCACATAGAAATATCTAGAGTGGAGTGAATATCCTATTTCCTTCATGAGTAACCAACTTACAAGGTGATGAATTATATTATAAAACCATTGACAAGAAAACTTACATCATATTCTATATGTCAAGCAATTCAAGCCTTGTATTCTTAAGAGCCATACCAAAGTAGTTTTTCCTCACCTAGATTCTAGGTCCCTATTTATTCAATAAGGAATTCATGAAAGTAGAGGTTGTTGTATGATGTCCATCCAAGAGTATGACTTGGATTTTAAACCAACTAATATAATTTGAGGAGAAGGGATTTGTAAGATGGTTTCTCAATCATGGGATCTAATATCATTGGATTAAGATGGGTGGTAAAATGAGTTTTATGTTCATACAAATGAGATATTTTATGTTCAATCTAATAAGGATTCATGGAACATTTACATAAAATGCTATTTATATTATGGATCTACCAAAAATCATATAAATTCCAAGGACATAAGTGCTCTAAGATGGTGTTTTATGATGGTATCTTATTCTGAAAAAATTATGATGGTGTTTTACTTTGATGTCTATAAAATAAGGATGTTGATAGAGTGTTAAAATATCTTCATGATGGGTCTTCTAATGGTCATTTTTTAACATACCTTCCTACTAAAAATTAAATATAAAATGCCCCCATAGATATAAAATTGATTTGGATTGGATCATTATATTATTTTTCTTCTATGTCGATGCTTTCAGACTAGAAAAACAATTAGAGGAATCACTTGCAGGGTCAGTTTAGTGGAAGGTCCCAGTTTGGAAAATAGGGGTCTAGAACCTTCTAGAGCCATTTTGAGGCATTAAATGGATTTATTTATTTATTTTTATTTTTATTTTATCTAGTTCTAGTGTTTCGATCATGCACCCACCCCTTTAACAATGTTCTACACTCCAATACCTTTCCAATGGTGTAGGCCAAGCATTAATCGAAGTTCCTATGAAACATCTATGCCTCTCGCAAGTTTACCTATGATGTTGACCACCATGGTACGAGATGATTCCATGTCTACCCCCATTACTCATGCATATAGAGCTAGCCATGTGACAAATTTCAAGAGTATTTTAGAAGGTCTAAAACCCTATCACAATTGAGGGTTCAGGAAGTAAAAAACCTACCCCTAGATGGCTATTGGGTTATGTTAAATAGTGGGCCACTAGGAGGAGAACATGTTCCATTCTATGTTATTGTGTTTTGTTCCATAACATAGAAAAACAACTCGGAGTGGGTAACTAGAGAGTATAATATATGGGTTAATGTTTTGTAGTAAGCTAACAAGTCACCGGTCTTATGAACTCTCTAGTGAGTGCCTTCTCCTTGTACTTGCATTATTTCCATACCAGAGAAAAGAGATTAGAGAAACCTCACCTTTTAGCTAGGTTTTCTCCCGTAAGGTTTTCCCAGAGAAAACATTCGTGTCATTTTGAGGATGGTGTGTGATTGTATTTTATTATTCTTTATTTTCTGCATTTTATCTATTTCATGCATAAGCATAAAATCAATATCCAAATATTTTGGAAATCTAAAGGAATTCAACCTTCACAAGTAGACTTCAATATTATTTATTATGTCTATTGTTATGAACTGTTCTAGTGGAACATCCATGGAATTTTGCAGATCATATTGGTATCATAATAGGTTTTTGTTTTAGGTATTTGTGGGAAGTTGCAAGATACATGAGTTAGCTCAAAGAGAAATTACAAAAACCCTAGCCATGGCGGATGAGTATGTTCACAATAACTGTCAAGATCAAGTAGAAGAGAGATTTGAGAGGTTGAAAGTGTAAGTATCCGACATCAATCGCAATATGAACCTCCTCATGTCAGCTCTAGAAAGAAATCTCAAACCATTTGGACATGATGGAGGCTCTGCCTTAGAGTTTATATTAGAGGGGAAGTTGGGTGATCAGGATGAATTATGAAAGGAGTCACAAAAAGAATATGAGAAAGAGCAATTGAGTTTGAGTTCCATGAACCCTTCAAAGTTACTATTCAATATGGAAGTGGAAGTGGACATAAATCCATACCAAGGTGAGATCGATGCATTAAAGTTGAATCATTGGTTGGAACAATTAGAAGTTTATTTTAGAGTTCACCATATAGATGAAGAGCATAAGATTTCATTTGTTGGATTTAAGTTAGAGGGACATGCTTTAACATGGTGGGAAATCCATACAAAAACAAATAGGTTGGAGGGTGATCCACCAGTAACTAGGTGGGAGGACTTCAAAACCCCATCAAGTCCCAATTCTATCCTATCGGGTATGTAGAGGAACAATGTATCTAGTGTCACTACTTTAGGCAAAGGAAAGGTAATATTGTACAAGACTACACCATTGAGTTCAAAAACATGGCCATCATGTTGGGTATCTCTTGCAAGAACCCAAATGTACTCCTCAAGTATATGGGTGGCTTACACAGTCATCTACAAAAGAAGGTGATTCTCTTTAAGATAAGGACATTGGATGAGGCATGTATATAGGTGTTGGCATGTTTATAGGAAGAGTGTGCATGTCATTGATGGCAAGAACAACAACGATGATGGCATGTTTACAAGAAAGAACAACAGCGAACCAAATCTCGAGTGACCAGAAGATGAGAAAGGAAGAATGTACCAGGTGGGCACCAGAAGTCTTTTGAGAATATGCATATGAGCAAGCTCGAGAAGATCATAAGAGATACTGCAGAGTTGCACGTAGATAGTGAAGAGTTTCATGCAGAGTGCAAGTGTTCCCCAGGGCCGAGGGTAACTTTTTCCAAATCTTAGGAGAGATAACATTTTGAGACATGAAGATGATATCCCATACATCAAGGCTCACAGAAGGATCAAAGGTTGTGGCCTTTGACACATAGAGATTTGAGAAAGTCAAAGCTCAGGAGGAGGAGCGATAGTGACCATTGGATCAAGCACTATGAATGATCTGGGTCATCATATCAGAGTCCAGATAGGAGGAGTGCACAAAGGAGGATATTATACCTCATTCGTCAGATCAAAGCACGAAGAACTAGCAACCATTGGATCCAGTATAACTGCGAATAGGATAATGAACAAGAGCCATCCTGCAACTCTGCGAAATGTGAAGTCGCGATGATATCTGATTCGTTGGATCCATAGGACACGTGGCGAGATATTATCATTTCACTGACTCATGAGATGGAGAATTCAAAGGTGAGAGTTGTAGGAACTCGTGAAATGCGAAGTTGCAAAAATATCTGAGCCCTTAGATTGCAGAGATATATGGACCATTGATCTAATATGGAGTATTTAAGATTTCACGAGTTTGGAGAATCGAGGTAACTCGCAGCACAACTTTGTGAAACGTGAAGTACCAATAAGATTTGGACCATTGGATCATGGAGTGATGTGGGCCATCGATCTAATAGAGAGAGATGAATCGGGAATCAGAAGTTGGAAGAGTCAGGGTTGGCTCACGTTCAAAAACCTAACATGCGAGGTCACGATTTTATCACAGCCATTGATCGAGGTAGCATCGTGGACCATTGATCTGACTCTACAAACTAAGTTATAAATCTCATGAAATTCGAAGCACTTGAATGTTTGGCTCATGGTCATAGCCAAGGTCACATCATTGTTGGATTAAGGGAGGAGCTAGCATGTCGCTAGGCTCCACATCGGAGATGCGAAATCACAAAATGCATTTTTGAATAGGGCTACGGTCATAGCCAGTGGTCACATTAGTGGAAGATAAGGGAAGGAGATAAGATTTCTAGGCTCCACCTCAGAGTTTCATGAGTTGAGAAAATTGAGGTGACTTGCAGTCGATCACTCGAAACACCAAATCGTGAAATGATTGTTGATTAGGCATATGGTCACTGCTGATGTTCATGTGAAAGGAAGGGGCTTAGACAAAAAATATAGCACCCACTGTGTATTCTTATGAGAAAGGGAAAAGGAACCAAAGGCATGATCGTGTAGAGGTTCTCTCAGTAACTACTAGAGGCAGACTGATTGTAACTGTAGAAAACAAACGATTTCATCTACCAAAGAATTCAGAGAATCTCTGGGTGATCGCCAAAAGTAGATGAAGAGTCTCAAGGTAAATACCAATGGAATGAAGACTCATCATAGAGATAATTGAAAGATGGAAAATTATCGTAGACTGTAACTACTAAAGAAGCCAAAGAATCTCAACATAATGACCATTCATGATGAACAGACTGGGTATAACCACAGATAATACGAAGAGTTGTGAGGATGATCTGGTAGAGGACATGGCATGAGAAAGATATGTAGAACAAAGAAGAATTAGTGTTGATTCGATATCTAGGCATGTGGGTAGAAGGAGACTAGGATATCAGTCTGAAGTAGACATGAGTAGTGCAGAAAATGACATGCAGAGATTGCACAGAGCATAAAGGTAGAAGAGAAGCTGAAAATAAGTGTGTTGCGCAGGAAGAAAAATAACAGAGAATAGAAATGCTATAGAGGATAAAACGCTGAAGAACAGAAAGCACAAGGTCATGCAAGAAGGAAGACATAGATGCAGGCAAATCAAAGAAGTATATCAAAACAATGATGAGACTGGTAATCCATTGATAAATCATGTATCATTGTAATAAATTTCAGCAAGCAAAGATTGATATCTCAAGGTGGTAGGGAAGTGTTAGGGAGGACTGTTATCCTCAGATATTCAAGTGGGTGATTGAAAACAGGGAGTTGTAGCTGCCATCTGGTTGTAGCTAGAAAAACTAGGGTGGTAGGGTGGTGCAAGGGAGAATTGTTGTTCTGTGTGATGCAGGTTGGTGCCTCCATGACTGGAAGTTGGTGCTTCCATCCAGTTGGTGCTGGAACACTCAAGGAGTTGGTGCTTCCTTCTAGTGGGTGATAGAGAAACCAGGGAGTTGGTGCTTCCTTCTAGTGGGTGCTAGAGAAACTAGAGAGTTGGTGCTCTCATCAAGTTGCATCTTGCAAAACATAGGTGGTAGACTAAAAAAGAGTTGGAGTTCATAATAATGATAATTTAAAGAATATAAATATTACTTATCATATCAAGAAGAAGAGGCTTTTCCATTTATGGGTTTCTCAAGGAAATATTTGTCTCTGTGTGTTTCATCTGTGTGATTGATGGTGAATACTCTATTGCTTACTTCACTGAATTGTTGTGATCATCATTGAGTGTTTTTTAATAAGATCTAAAATGGACATAATTTTTTAAGCACAATTACAACTGATTCAACCCCCCCTCTCAGTTTTCCAACAATTGGTATTAGAGCTGGTTCCTTTTATCTAAAGGTAGCTTAGTAATATTAAACATGCCAAGCCATGAAGGAACTTCAATCAATAAGGCCCCCATGTTTAATGGAACAAAATTTACCTTCTGGAAGGTTAGGATGAGAACGTACATAATGGATTTAGGTGCAGATGTCTAGGATGTGGTAGAGACTGGTTCTGTAAAGCCAGTTGTACTAGCTAATAAGCATGACAAGCTAGAATTCAGCTTCAACACCAAGGATATGAATGTTATTTTGAGTGGACTTGCAAAAAAATAATTTGTAAAAGTTATGCACTTAGAAATTGCCAAATATATGTGGGACAAACTCATTAACATTTATGAAGGTAATGAGAAGGTAAAGGAATCAAAGCTTCAAACCTACATAGTACAGTTTGAATAACTAAAGATGAAAGAGGATGAAACTATTGGGAAGTACTTTCTGAGAGTTGAAGAACAAGTAAATGAAATGAAAGGACTTGGTGAAAAAATTAAGGAAGCATGTTTAGTTCAAAAAATTTTGAGATCTATGCCAAATAGGTTCAACCCAAAGGTCTCTGCTATAGAAGAACTTAGTGATCTAAAATATTTACCTTTTGATCAACTTCTAGTAACATTGACTATATATGAAATGAGGATAGTTATATATAAACCCACCTCTAGATAAGCATCATTTAAAGTAGATAAGAATGAGGATTTTTATCCTGATGAAATTGAAGAAAAATTTGAGAGAAGACTAAAGAAAGGATCATGCAAGTACCAAGGCAAGTTTCCCTTAAAATGTTTTAAATTTGGAAATATAGGTCACTTTGAATCTAAATGTCCACACAAGAAGAAGGACCAGAACACTGAAGGTGAAGATAAGTATAAATCCAAGAGATTTGGTAAAAATAAAAGTTTATGTGTAAACAATGATGATCTTCAGGAGACACAGATAGTGATTCTAATTGTGAAGATAAGGTTAATGAATTAATTCTTATGACCAAAGAGTATTATAATAATGAAATCACGGGAAGTTTTGCTAAAGATGAAGAAGTTGTGGTTGAATTGGAATGAGAACTGATCAGTGACCTAAAAGAAATTGATAGAATTATATTTAAGAATATAAATAAAAAACAATTGTTGATACAGTTCGAGAAAGACAACAAAAAACTTGATGAAGACTTTTCCCTTCTAATAGTGGAATTAGAAGAGGAAAAGAAAATAGAGGACATTCTGAAACAAAAATTATCAGATAAGAAGGCAAGATGTGAATCCTTGGAAGAAGAGGTAGTAAAAACTATAAAAGAGATGGATAAGTTTAAAGCATTGTATCTCCAAAATCTTCCACACATTAAAGCCTCAAAAGGATTAGCCACCGTTATGAATCAACAAAGGAATCTAAATTTGAAAACTAGTTTGGGTTATGGAGAAGGATCAAGTAGTGGTCAGCCAAGCAACAAATAATACCTCAAGTTTGTCAAATCTACATTCATTGACAACAATAAATATGGAGAAAAAAAGGGAGATAATCAGCCGCGAAGGAAGAGTGAAAGAAAAACTACTAGAACTGAATCTGTAGAACAAAGAAATAATACACCCTATGCGCAAAGAAATCATCAACATGGAAGAAAATGACTTGCTCAAAGAAGACAACCATTTTCCAGGTACAAAGGATTTTTCTATGGATATTGTTTTTTTTGTTCTAACTTTGGTCACAAAGCTGTAAACTGTTCTTTAAGATTTAGATATGAGAAATCAAGACACTCAAGGAATAGATATATGTCGCAATGAAGATTGAGACAACCAAGTAACAAATAACCACATACTACAAATCATGTGATGGTTGGGAAAAAGACACAGCTTAAGAATAACAATTGTTATGATCCTTTATTTAGTGAGCCACAATGCTACACTTGTCGTAATTATGGACATAAAGCTGTAGACTATCGCTTAAGGAACTATGAAACAGATTTGAATCCCTTCATTGAAAATGTCAAGGTTCGAAAGAATAAATAAAATGACAAGTGTGGATTAGTGTTGTCAGCTCAAAGACAAAATAACCCCTGGTATATTGACAGTGGATGCTCCAAACATATGACGAGAGACAAAAGTAAGTTTTTTTCTCTAAGTGAAAGTAAATAAGGAAATGTAACCTTTGGAAATGATGCTCTAGGTAAAATCAAAGGTAAAGGGATGGTGAGTTTGAGCAATGGTAAAGGAAAATACCAGGATGTTCTGCTTGTCTATGGGTTGAAACATAATTTTCTCAGTGTAATTCAAATGTGTGACATAGGATGTGAAGTGGTGTTCACTTCCAAATATTTTAAGATAAAGTCTGTAAACTCATGACAAGTGATGGCTAAAGGCATAAGGATAGATAATAATGTATATGTGTTGAAAGAAGATAGAGAAGAGTGTCATCTAAGAAAACATGATGAAAGTTGGTTATGGAATAAGAGACCTGGACATATAAACTTTGATCACTTAATCAAGCTCAAAAATCTTGAGGCAGTAAAAGATGTTCCAAGAATATGAAAGCCACAAGATTTTGTGTGTAAACCCTGCCAAGTAGGAAAGTTAACCAGGACAAAATTTAAATCCAAGAGCTCTACTTCAATAGAGAAAACACTACAATTAGTTCATATGGATTTATGTGGACCATCAAGACAAGAAGGCATAGGGAAGGAAAACTACTTCATGTTGATCATTGATGATTACTCCATACTCACTTGGGTTTATTTTCTCAAAGAAAAATATGAAGCATTTGAGAAATTTAAAATATTTAAGGCTTTAACTTTGAATCAAACAGGCAATAGATTAAAGGTTGAAAGATCTAACAGAGGAGGATAATTTATGTCAAGTGATTTTAAGGAATTATTTGATAAACATGGGATAAAGAGAGAATACACCATCCCAGGAACTCCACGACAAAATGGAGTAGTTGAGAGGCAAAACAGAATAGTTCAACAAATGGCCAAGTCAATGATGAATGAGAAGAACATTGGTCAAACCTACTGGGTAGAATAAATACACACAACAATCCATGTTATTAACAAATCCCACCTCAGACCACACAGTGACAATACACCTTATGAACTATGGCATGGAATACCTTCTTCAATAAAAACACTTCAAAGTCTTTGAGAGTAAGTGCTACATAAAGAATAATAAAGAAAACCTTGGCAAGTATGATGACAGGGTTGATGAAGTCATATTATTAGGATATGCTACTAATAGTAAATAATATAGATTCTTTAATAAAGGATTACATAAATTAGTTGATTTCATTGATTTAAAGGTTGACGAAGTAGTCCCAGTAAGAGAGGTGAGAAACATTGAATCTATTACAGAGGACACAACTGAAGATGAAAATGAACAGGTCCAAGAATCATAAAAATAAGACTCTAAGTCAGATGAAGATACAAATACTCAAACAGATTCAAATCAACAGACAACGTCAAATCCTTCCTCTAGAATTACTCAAAAGAATCATCTTGCAAGTTAGATAATTGGTGAGAAAGAAAAAGATTAAGAAACCAAGAGAAGGATAATCAAAGACACTGAGAAATCACATATAGCCTTCATATCCATGGTGGAACCCAAGAACTTTAATGAAGCCAGTAAAGATGTAAATTGGTTAAAATCAATGAATGAGGAACTAGACTAGATTGAAAAGAATGACAGTTGGGAACTCGTTCCTAGGAAAATAGATAAAAATGTAATAGGATCAAAATGGGTCTGCAAAAATAACATGAATAAGCAAGGAAATATTGTAAGAAATAAGGCTAGATTGGTCTGCAAAGGATATGCTCAAATAGAAGGACTGGATTTTGATGAAACATTTGCGCCCGTAGCAAGATTAGAAGCTATTAGAATGTTTCTTGCCTATGCTTGTCATAAACAATTTAAAGTATATCAAATGGATGTCAAGTCGGATTTTATAAATGGATATCTAAAATAAGAATTCTATATGGAACAACCAGAGGGATTCCAAATGTCAAATAACCTTGACTTTGTCTACAAGATGAAGAAATCATTATATGGGTTGAAACAAGCTCCTCTTGCCTGGTATTACAGACTGGATACATATCTTCAAAACAAAGGGTTCAAGAGAGGAACCCTTGACAATAATCGATATATCAAAATAGAGGGTAATGATTTGTTCATTGTGTTGGTCTATGTAGATGACATAATCTTCGGTAGTAATAATGATTCATTGGTACAATGATTTGCTTCTGCCATGCAGTCTAAATTTGAAATGTCTATGATAGGGGAACTACCATTTTTTCGTGGTTTGCAAATTACTCAGAGGTCTATAGGAATATTTCTTTCTCAAGAAAAATATCTAAGAGAAATGTTGAAAAGGTTTCAAATGGAATATTCTACACCCATGAGCACACCTATGGTCACTGGATGCAATTTAATAAAGGATGGTGACTCACCTAATGTAGATCAAAGTTCATATAGGTCTATGATAGGCAGCCTATTGTACATCAAAACATCCCATCCTGAAATAATGCATGTTGTTGGAATGGTAGGAAGGTATCAGGATGAACCTAAATAGAGTCATTTGTTAGCTGTCAAAAGAATATTCAGATACTTGAAAGGAACAATGAACAATGGACTATGGTATCCTAGGAATTAGAATTTTCAACTACCAGTCTATTCAAATGTTGATTGAGCTAACTACGTGGATGAAAGGAAAAGAACGAGTGGAGGTGCATTCTTCTTAGGAGATTCCCTTGTAGCGTGGTTGATCAAGAGGCAAGGTTCCATTTCCTTATCAACTATAAAAATTGAATACATTGCAGCTGCCACTTGTTGTACCCAAGTATTGTGGATAATTCAGACACTTGCAAACTTGGAGGTAAAATATATTGCACTGATCCCAATCCATTGTGATAATACCAGTGCAATTAGTGTGTCAAAGAATCCCGTGTTTCACTCCAAGACGAAGCATATACCCATCAAGTATCACTTCTTAAGGGAACAGGTAACCAACTCTATGGTTTCTTTTCATTATATTCCATCCAAAGATCAAATTGTTGATATCTTCACTAAACTACTTGCAATAGCTCAGTTTGAGTATCTACGCTAGAAGTTGGGTGTGACCCTGTTATCACGTTAAATTGGTCCATCTTGATAGGGGGAGCATGTGTTGGTTGAATATTTGATACCTCTGAAAAGTATTGCAACAACTCAGGGGGAGCATGTTTTCTTTTAGATTGATGTCAAAGGGGGATAAAAGGTGTGGATGTTGAGGTCTAAGAAGAATAGTGTAGTCGTTCAGGCTTTCCATCAATTCCAAAGGGGGAGATTATTGGCATGTTTACAGGTAGAGTGTGCTTGTCATTGATGGAAATAATGACAATGATGATGGAATTTTTACAAGAGATAATAGTAGTGAACCAAATATTAAGAGAACAGAAGATGAGAAAGGAAGAATGTGCCAAATGGGCACTAGAAGTCTTTTGGGAAGAGCAGATGAGCAAGCTTGAGAAGATCAGAAAAGATAGTGTAGAGTTTCACATAGAATGAATGTGTGCACCAGAGTCGAGGGTAACTTTTTCCAAATCTCAGGAGAGATAGCGTTTTGAGATGAACAGATGAGATCCCATACACTAAGTATCATAGAAAGATCAAAGGTCATGGCCTTTGACACTTAGATATTTGAGAAAGTCAAAGATCAGGAGGAGGAGTGATAATGACTGTTGGATCGAGCACTATGAATGATCTGGGCCATCAGATCAGAGTCCAGACAGGAGGAGTGCGTAGAGGATGATATTATACCTTAGTTGTCATATCAAAGCATGAAGGACTAGCAACCGTTAGATCCAGTATAATTGTGAAGAGGATAATGGATGAGAGTCATCCTCCAACTATGGGAAATGCGAAGTTGCGATGAGATCTGAGTCGTTGGATCCAGAGGACATGTGGCGAGAGATTATCATTTCACTGACTCACGAGATAGAGAAGTCAAAGGTGAGAGTTGTAGGAACTCATGAAATGTGAAGTGATGAAAATATCTAAACCCTTAGATCGCAGAGAGATTTGGACCGTTGATATGATATGGAGTATTTTAGATTTCGCGAGTTGGGAGAATCGAGACAAATTGCAGCACAACTTTGCGAAACGCAAAGTCCCGATAAGATCTATACCATTCAATCACATAGGGATGTGGGATATTGATCTAACATAGAGCACTGAATCAAGAATCAAGAGTTGGAAGAGTCAAGGTTGGATCATGTTCAAACACCCAACATGTGAGGTCGCGATTTTATCACAACCGTTGATCGAGGTAGCATTGTGGACCGTTGATCTAACTTTGCAAACTAATTTAGCAAGCTCATGAAATGCAAAGTGCTCAAATTTTTATCCCGTGGTCATAGCCAAGGTCACATCATCATTAGATTAAGGGAGGAGCTATCACTTCTCTAGGATCCACATCAAAGATGCGAAATCACGAAATGCCTTTTCAAATAGGCTTGTAGTCACAACCAATGGTCGCATTAGCGGAAGAGAAGGGAAGGAGCTAGTGTTTCTAGGATCCACCTCAAAGTTTCACAAGTTGGGAAAATCGAGGTGACTCGCAGTCGATCACCCAAAACGCAAAATTGCAAAACGACAGTTGATTAGGCGTATGGTCACCACCAATGTGCATGTGAAAAGAAGGGACTTAGCCAGAAAATCTAGCACCCACTGTGTAGTATTCTCAGAAATGGAAAAGGATCCAAAGGCATGAGTGTGCAGAGGTTCTCTCAGTAACTGCTAGAGACAGACTGATTGTAACTGCAAAAAATGATTGATTGCATCTACCAGAGAATTTGAAGAATCTCTGGGTGATCGCCAGAGGAACTGAAGAGTCTCTAGGTAACTTCTATTGTAATGAAGACTCATCATAGAAACAATTGATATATGGAAAAGTATCATAGACTGTAACTACTAGAGAAGCCAAATAATCTCATCATAATGAGCATTCATGATGAACAAACTGGGTATAACCGCAGAGAATACAAAGAGTTGCGAGGATGATCTGGCAGAGGAATTGGCATGAGAAAGAAATGAAGAACAAAGAAGAGTGAGTTTTTCTTCGATAGCTAAGAATGTGGGTAGAAGGAGAATGGGAGCTCAATCTGAAGTAAACATGAGTAGTGCAACAAATGACATGCAAAGGTCGCACATAGCATAAAGGCAGAAGAGAAATTGAGCAGAAGTGTGTTGCACAGAAAGACAAAGAGTAGAGAATAGAAACGCTATAGAGGATAAAACGTATAATAACAAAAAGTGCAGGGCATGGAAGCAGGAAGACATATATGCAGGAAGACAAGAGAAGTATAGCATAGTAGTGATGAGACTGGTAAGCCATTGATAAATCCTGTAGCATTGTAATAAATTTCAGCAAGATAATATTGATATCTCAGGGTGGTAGGGAGGTGCTAGGGAGGATTGTTGTCCTCATAGTTTCAAGTGGGTGCTTGAACACAAGAAGTTGTATCTTCCATATGGTTGCAACCAGAAAAATAGGGTGGTAGGGTGGTGCAAGGGAGAACTGTTGTTCTCTGTTATGTAGTTTGGTGCCTACGTGACTGGAAGTTGGTGCTTCCATCCTGTTGGTGCTGGAACACTCAGGGAGTTGGTGCTTCCTTCTAGTGGGTTCTAGAGAAACCAGGGAGTTGGTGCTTCCTTCTAGTGGGTGCTAGAGAAACCAGAGAGTTGGTGCTCTCAGCAAGTTGTAGCTTGCAAAATAGAGGTGGTAGCCTCAAAAGGAGTTGGAGCTCATAAGAATGATAATGTACAGAATATAAATATTACTTATCATATCAAGAAGAAGAGGTTTTTCCCTTTATGTGTTTCCTCAAGAAATATTTGTCTCTATGTGTTTCATGTGTGTGATTGATGGTGAATATTCTATTGGTTACTTCACTGAATTATTGTGATCATCATTGAGTGTTTATTAATGATATATAAAATGGGCATAATTGTTTAAGAACAGTGACAACTGATTCACCCCCCCCCCTCTTAGTTGTCCAACAATATGAACAACTCCTAGAAAATATAGGCCAAAATAAGGGGCATACAAGTGGTTCGAAGAAAAAGAGAAGTAGGAAGATTCCAAGAATGGGGAAAATAAGTGGAAAAGGGGGAAATATAAGAAGGCAAAAACCACTACAAATCAATGAAAATATCCCAACAACCATTGCAATCATTGCAACATTTGTGGACACACTAAGGAAAAATGTTGGAAATTATATCCAGAGATGATCTCAAAGAACCACATGAAGGATGGAAAGAAAAAGAATGTTTTAGCCACATATTCAGGTTGAAAGTAGCTCGTATGAAGATGAAAATATTTTCTACACATCTGTGTAGAAGGAGGTGAATCTGAGTATCCTTCTTCACCAGGAAGAGAAGAAGATGATCAAGATCTTCCACATCAAGATTTATGTCAAGAAGACCAATATAAATGTTATGTTTGACTCTAGCTCAGAGGATAATATCATAGCATCATATCTGGTCAACAATATTGGATTGGAGGTTCACGATCATCCTATCCCCTATCCATTGGGTAGGGTAAACAAGGATATAAGATAAAGGTAACAAAACAATGTAAGATTAAATTTTCTACAATTGTTCATTTTATTGATGAAGTAGAATTGGATGTAGTACCCCTTCATGTATGTGGATTAGTGTCTGGAATCCCCTACATGTATATGAGGGATGTAAGCTTCATTCAAAGATCCAACCAATACTGACTGATTAAGGATGGGAATTCCTAAATCATTAACACACATAAAGGAATGTCAAATATCTCACCAGTAAGTGCCAAACAAGCCAATAATTTGATTAGTTCTAGTAAGAAATATGTTTTTCTTTTCTTAAGATAAAATTAGCCTGATGATGAGTCAATGAGAGTGAAGGAATCCCTGGAGGGGTGTACTAAAGAAAAAAAAAATAGTTGGAGGAGTTATTATATGAATACAGAGGAGTGTTCAAGGATCCTAAAGGACTACCTCCCAAGAGGGATGTGGCGCATGAAATAAAGTTATTTCTAGACTCTCTATTGTCAAATGTTGGGATGTATAGACAGTATATTATAGAATCAAGTGAAGTGAAGAAGAAATTGCACAAGTTGTTGGAGTAGGGTGAAATTAGATCAAATACCTCACTGTGTGGGTCACCCATCATAATTGTACCCAAGAAGGATGAGACTTGGAGAATGTGTATCGATTCCAAGGCATTGAACAACATTACACTGAAGAATCGACACCCTCTGCCGAGGATCAATGATCTGTTGGACACACTGAATCATGCCAAGTACTTCAATAAGATATATTTGAAATTAAGATATCACCAGGTACGATTCAAATAGGAAGATACCTCAAATACCACATTCACTACAAGGAAAGGTTTGTATGAGTGGTTGGTTATGCCATTCATTTTAAGAAACACACTAACTATGTTTATGAGACTGATGAATGGTGTTTTATGCCCTTATATATATTCATTTGTTATTTTTTATTTGGACTATATATTGGTTTATATCACTACCTTGGAGGAGAACATATCACATCTTATGCATGTGTTAGAGACTCTAAAGAAGCACTAGCTTCTGGTCAATCCCAAGAATTGAGAGTTTTCTCAGTAGTATTTGGTGTATTTGGGGTATGTGATGGGTGGAGGGGAGATCAATATAGATCCTTCAAAAATATATTCTACCATGAAGTGGAAAATTCCGACCAATTTCATTGAAGTTAGGATTTTTTTTGGCATAATGACGCAGACCCCCAACCCTCGGATCAAGGTCCGCTACAGGATCGTTCTAATTCCTGCCCTTGAGTCGGACTGACTCTTCGATTCCTCTTCAGGGAATCCCACTCACATAAAATGGTTCTCTTCCACAGGTCCTTATGAATTGAGTTCACACAATCAAACACGAAGCATCAATTCCAATCCCTCTCTGACCAAACAATGTGGTCGTATTTCTCGCGATTTTGAAACTTCAGAGTTCATGACTTCACGACTTCTCCTTACAAGTCTCTCAACTCTTTTCCTTCTGAAACCTGAACTTTCGATGCGTCGAAACTCTTGTCGTGTCCTCTCCCACGACAGTATCGTGTTTCGTAATTTTGGGAATCTCGGAAACAAAATCCCAAATACTTATCCTCCGAAATGTCGAAATGTCGAGTTCCAACACACTTCACCAATGGCTGGCCCCACACAAATCTTTTCACCCCTTCAGGACTTCTCACTTCACAATTTCATGAGTCTCTCTACAAGGATTTCGGTTCTCCAACTCATGAAACTCCGAAATAGTCAACAAAGGTTTGACCTCTGTCGACAAGTACGCCACCTATCCACTCTCCATTGTCTAAAATCTTTGACACAGATTATTCTGCCCCTTCAACTCTCGACTTCCGAAGTGAGAGTTCATGAGAGATCTAACGGCCCCATCTCTCCTAAGATTTACACTTTAGAAATCACTCACCGTAACTCTCCTTACTCCTCTGGAAGATCTGATGGCTCTTCGGACTTCGCGAATTCTCCACGGAGAATTTCGACCGTCCGTTTCCTCCTTGACAACTCCCACAAATTGAACAAGATATTCCTTCATTGGAACTTATCTGTCTGCAAAGTAACTTTGCAGTGTCTCCCTTTGAACGCTTCAAGGTACTAACCCTCCTGATCTTTGTCCACAACTTGAATCTTCAAGAAGACTCCTTCACGCACTCCTTGCGGCAATCCTTCAAATACTTCCAAGTATTGAATTCTTCGAATCTGCGCACTCTCCTTGAAATAGCAGTCCTTTAATTCTTTCCTTGGTTGATAAGTTCTAAAATTACAACCATCCTGTGCACACCTTGCACGGCTGCTGTGTTCAACTTGCACTTCTATGGGAATGAGAATAATGTTATCTCTCCTGAGCTTTCAAAGATGAAACTCTGAATTCTTGTCAATGCACTCCTTGTGGACGACTTCACTTCACTCCTTGTAGGAATTCTTTCTTAGATAGAGAAACAATTGAAACTCATTCCTTACTCTTCCTCTCTCAGATTTTAGACATTTAACAAGAAATCATACATACACAACGTAACAACAAAATCATAACAGAAAGAGTAAAAATAGCTATGAGCATTGCATTCAACATGCATACATAGAGAATATCACAACACCATAAGTCTGAATCAAAGCTTCATGTATTAATTCAGGACTTTTGTACATGGGTGTTTTCAAAATACAGCTCTCTGGTCTCTCTTGCAATAGCTGAATGTTATTTTTCTCATGATACAAATGATACAAGTGAGGGTGTATATATCCATTTTCCCTCCATCTCCTAAAACTATCTAATCCGCAATTCAATGCTACCTACTTACATTTACTACACATAAATGTCTCTGCTTGCTACCGATGAGAGTGAATCGCTCATGATCTGTTTACAATCTACAAGTGCATCTCCTCTTAATTATTTCATTAACATCTGCACATTTATTTCAAAACATTTCAAAACACTTTTGACAACGTGATGAAATGTGTTGGCGCTTGTCCCAGCTGTCTTCCACCTCTACGTGTGCTTTCTACTCGCGATGCTTCTACATCACACAAAATAATACTTATATAAGTTCATAACTTCATTTTCAGTGGTAACTACACCACTCCATGCCATAACAACCAGTGGTAAGAGTTTCCAATGGGGGAAGAATTAGTATAAGGCATTTGATGGGATGAAGATAAAGATTATTCAAGCACCAATTATCACACTACAAAACTTCCATAAGCCCTTTGAAGTGGAGAGAGATGCAAGTAGGTATGCCATGGGAGTAGTACTAATGCAGGGAGGAAGTCTTTTCTTCTATCATTATGAATTATTTCATGGGAGAGTTATCAACTAACCTACCTAAGACAAGTATCTCTATGCCTTGGTACAATCTATCAAAAAGTGGAAGAACTATTTGATGGGAAAGTAGACCATCATCCACACAGATCACCAACCACCACATTATTTGCAGGCCCAGAGTAAGCTACAACAAACCAGACATTACAAGTGGATGGGGTTTTTATAGCAATTTAATTTGGTCATAAACTATAATAAGGGTATAAAAAATAAGTTGGTGTACATGCTTTCATGGTCATCCACATCCAATATTACATCTTTGGGAACTCTGATGCACATGGATCCTTTTACCCATGATGCATACAAATAGGCATACATAGAATATGAGGACTTCAAGGAGATGTTTTAGAAGGTACATGGCTGAATTAATATAGAAGGCAACAAAAAGGATGAATATAGTTTACATAATGGTTTAATATACAACCTCGACAAGATCTATGTTCCTAATGGTGAACAATTGTATCTTCTTAGAGAGGCTCACACATCCAAGGTTACAGGACATTTTGGTGTTGGGAAGACAATTTTCAACTTACAGAGGTTATTGGCCAAAAATGAAAGAAGATGTAGCACAATATATTTGAGGATGTATACTTTGTCATACCATCAAGCCTAACAAAATTAAGCAAGGTATATACCATCCCTTCTCTATATCCACTCGACATTAGAAAAACATTTCCATATATTTTGTGGGAGGGTTACCAACAACCCGGAAGGGACATGAATATTTATTTGTGGTATTTGATAGGTTTAAAAATATGTGCATTATAATTCCTTGTAAAAATACGATCAATAGACAAGAAGCATAAAATAAGTTCTTTGAATAGGTCTGGGTGCATTTTGGGATATCAAGGAGCATTATCTCAGATAGAAATACCAGATTTCCCAATGCAATTTAGACTAAATTGTGGGAGAAGATGGACACTAAGTTGAAGAGGTATACAACATTCCATCCATAGAAAGATGGGTAGAGGGAAGTAGTCAACAAGACTTTCGTATGTATTTTTAGAGGTTACAATAAGAAGCATCCAAAGACATGGGATGAAAATATGATTTATATACAAAACTCTTATAACATAGTAGTCCACACTTCTACTGGTAAGTTAGATTTTGAAACTTTCTTTGGATATTTTCCACCTTCACCCTTAGATGGTGTATATGGACAACAAGGAGGAGTGAGGGAGGACCTCATATGAGATGCATTAAAAGTAGAAAAAAATGTTGAGAAGATTAGGTAGATCCATTTTCAAGTATAAGAGACACTGAATAAGTCACAGAAAAAGTACAAGGCTAGACATGACCAAAACATAACATAGATAAAATTTAGTGTGGTAGATAAAGTATGGTTACAATTGAATAAGGAAAGACTACAAGGCCCTGGTAAGAGTATCAAGGCTCTATAGCATGGTATTTTTACCCCCAATACCTAGGGGTAACTAGAGGAGATCATGTCTCGAGGCCCTTAATGTAGAACATGATCTATTACATGAGGATGATGATCAACATGTCCAAAAATGGCATCCCAACAACGATTGTCATTTTCCTCCTAGCACAAATTAACCAAGGCTCATCACATTCAAGGAACCCATAAGATTGGAGATGGTAAGCTATTTTCACCATGGGGTATGTTAGTCCTTCTTTCTTGCAAAGTGTTGTACTTAATTTTCCGAGCATGTGGATGAAGATATTTGGTTCAAGTTGGATAATGGATCATTGGTTTGGGAAATCGTGTCAATTTTATTCTTTCATTGGTAATATTTTTTTCCCTAGTCCCATGTTGTCACCACCTAGGGAAATGGGTAATACTTAGGGCTCTCCCAAGGGTAACATTTTTCTCCTGACCATACTTAACACTTTACATATTGGATCCTTTTATATTATACTAAAATTTGGCTATGGTCAATTCTCTCATGAGAAGAGGGGCTGAAGGCCCAAAGGTTGTTTCAAAATTTCTATAAAATAATAAGAAAATGATGCCAGAAAAGAAAGTGAACATAGAAAATTAGGACCACCAAAATCCGGTCCAACTTGAGCTCTACTCATTTAGTGCTCACCCTAGTCCTAAAAGAGTAATGTTAAATATTGAGACCCTATAAAAGGGGACTCACAAATTTGCAAATTATAAATGAAAGCATGGACTAGAATAAGGAAAAAAGCGGTTTGGAAAATGGTGGTACACAACTCAAGAGAAAGTGCACCCTCCACAAAGGTGCGCATAGAGACGGATTAACACCATAAGCCAAGAAGTAATCCTTGAACCATATCACTTTCAAACTTACACTTGGTGGGTTTTTACTTTCCCTTATCACTCTCGAGATCTATCCCTCTAGATGGGTTAATTTATTTCCTGTCTAGGTGACACACCTAATAGGTTTGGATGAATACCCTCCCATACTAAAAACTAGGTAACTCACATGGGGTCCTAGTCTAGTGTGATGCTTGAAGGGGATACTGAGGTGGATTATATTACATGGATTATATCTTAGGTTGTGTCTTACCTTGTATGTTTTAAGCACTGATGTTTCTTATGAAAGTTAGCTAACCATAATTTATACTTTGACTTGTTTTGAATGCCCTCGGCATGGTTCTTGAGGGACATATTGAGCTTATACCCAATATGTTGTGCATTTATTGTAGGACTTTGGCATCTGTGATGGAGAGCAGTGGGTCATCTAGTAACTCACCACCCTCAGACAATGTATCTCACATTTTTAGGAGCTTGTATGATGGAAAAATGGGCTCGGTTTGAGAAATTCCAGTCATTTGCCACACATATGGGTTGAAAGCCCCACATGATGGAAAAGGTACCCCATGGAGTTTGTTCATAGAGGATTGAGGAATTTTTAGTAGCAGGTGTTTTGACATCACTTGGAGATGTAATTGAAAACCTCTCAATCTTGGATGTGGCCTTTGGAGGCCCTTGACATCACCTCCCAGACCTTGACATCATCTTCTTGGCTAGGGTTTTAATGAATGGATGGGTACTAGAGATGATTGAAATGGATTTAGGTGAGGAGACACCTCAATTCACACTCTTTCACCATAAAAATATGCCACATGGAATTTGGAGGCCCAATGCCTTCCTTTGGAGGCATTATGTCACCCTCTCTATCTTGAAATCACCCTTCTAGAGAATGATATCACCCTTTTTAGGGTTTTGAGATGCATTTTTGTATTTTGGAATTATGTAAGAGGTAAATAAAGGGGTCAACCCCACTCATATTTTATTGTTGACAAATTATGTGTAAAAATTGTATTAGTGTAGCATCATATAAAAATGATACCATCAAATTTCATTTTATCATCATAACTTCTCACCATTTGTGAGAGTACTTCTAAAATTTTCACCTTCTAAGGGTTGGTATTTGTTCTCCTCTTATGTGCTATGCCTAGAAGGTCATATTTGTTTAATGTGGAGCCTGATTATATTCATGATTTAGAGGTCTTGATTCAAATGCATTTGGACCCCATTACCTGATGGGGGGGTGTGGGGGGGCTCCCTCCCCCACCCCCGCTTGGCAGGGGTTTGGGGGGAGTTCCTCCAGAGAGAGAGTTTTGGAAAAATTGTCGCGTAAAATATTGTAATTCCGTAGTCAATCTGGATTGTTCATTATAAATTCATAGATATAAGGGTAGAAGTTATGTTAGGGTTTTTTTCCCTATAAGGAAACCCTATTTTATGAGGAGTTGTATTGTGGATATGTGTAATTGAGTGAATATTGTATTTTGAGAGAGGAGATAGTGAGAGAAATAAGAGGAAGTTACAACAGGTATGTTGTAGTTTATATCCCTTCATTTATTGGATAATAATAAAGGAAGGACCTAGCAATTTCTCTAGTGGATGTAGTTCACACTAGGTGAACAACATATATCTGTGTCTCTATTATATTGTGTACCTTCTATGTTTTATTTATTCATTTATTTTATTTTATTTCTCCACGATCCTATTTTTATAACAAATGTGTTGATGGTTTTGTTGATTTTGGATGGGAATTTATGCAATTAGGGTTTTATCTCATGGTTTCATGGATGAAGTTAATTTTCTACAATTTATTCTTGTGCTATTAATGTTTCATGGTAAATTTTCTATTTTATGCTAGATGTGTTTCTTGGTGAAACCCTAAGAGAGGAACATAAGTGCTTATTCCTTTGAAAAGGTGATTTTTTTCCAAAATTTGTGAAACAATCCTTGTTAGGGTTAGAACCTTAAATCCCTAAAATGATAGAATTTTAGGATTTCATCTCTATACTTTTGATTTTGACCTAGTTGAAGCTACAAGAAGGGAGAAAATATTTCTAGGGCCCAAATGTGCTTGCACCCTTTAAATTATTCTCCTCAAGATTCAAAGCCTAAGGCCCAAATGTGCTTTCACCTTAGTGTTTGAATCCTACCTCTCGGTTGCAAATAGACAAAGTTTCAAGATTGGTTTCATTTTTTGTTATAAAACTCCATAAACCTTAAAAGAAACTAGTTTTAAAGCATTCTAATGGTGATTTGTTTGGAAAACTCATTATCTCAACTCTCTTAAGAAATCTACTAACCTAACTAACACTAACATTGGAAAACTTGTTCAATAACTTGTTGTTGTTATACAACGTTTTCTACAACCATCTAAATTATTTTTATTTGTTGCATACACTCTCACAAAGGTGGCCTAACATATTCATAAATTGCATATTACAATTGGTTAATGTTCTAGTATATATTTGCTAAGTTTTAATTGGAAATTGTTTCATTTTGAGCATTAATTATTGTTGCTATTACAAATCATTTACTTCTTTCATATCATTGTTTACTACTGAAAATTTATAACAACCATTGAAACTTATCTTGTCTAGTGTCTTAAATAGGTATTTATTTCATGTTTTTACTTGGAAATAATGATATATATGTTGTGAAGTGTTTTTGTTTTAGGAAGGTACTCAAACAAATTCATACCTCTTCTACTACCTTGACCTAGACCAATCTTTCGGTGATCAATATAGGGGGTCGTAGGATAAGATACTATACTTGATACTTTGATCCCTTGAGTTCACTGAGGAAGCCTCCCTTGTGGTGTACCTCCTCCATCACTAAACTAGGGAAGTTCTTATTAAGGTGAAAGTGGTAGGATCTTCCAAAATTACATAAGATTTGGGGTCTTGTGTTGAGATTTGCACAAGTACAAATACCATGATAACATTCCTTTTGAGGTATTGGAAAATGTGGGAGATAATTCCTATAGACTAATTATACCCCCATTAATGCACATTTTCTTAGTAGTGAATGTGGAGAATATAAAACTCTATGAGCCTTTCATGTTGGATCAGAAGGAGGAGGAAGTCCTGCCTTCCATAGAGGAATTAGCACCAGATGCTCAAGATGAGTTAGTAGAGGACATAGTTTTGTAGAAGTGATCTAGAACTAAAATACATGGGCAACATGACCTTTGGTATATTGGGTTGAAATGACAAATTCCAAGCAAAGAAAAATGGTACTTCAGGGAGACACTAGAGGAGGTATTTTCTCACCTCATTCAATAAATATTTTGGGGATGAAACGCCTCCCTAAATGGGGAGGTATGATCTATATTAGATCATTACAATATTGTTTCATGTATATCAATGCTTTTAGAGTGGAAAACAATTGGAGGAATCATCATGTGAGGTCATTTTAGTGGTAGGACCCAGCTTGGAAAATTGGGATCTGAAACCTTTTAGAGTCATTTTGAGGAATTGAATGGTGTTTTTTGGGGTTCTAGTGTCTAGAAAGAATTCACACTCCCTTGATGTTTTTATACACTCTGATACCTTTTCAATGGTGCAATTCATGCATTAATCGAAGTTCGTATGAAAAATTTATTCCTCCTGCAAGTTGACTTATTGCATTGACCATCAGAGTATGAGAGGATTCCATGTCATCCCCCATTAATCATACATGTGGGGCTATCCATGTGAGGAATTTCAAGAATATTCTAGAAGGTTCATAACCCTTTCACAATTGAGGGTTTAGGAAGTCAAAAACCCTACTCCTAGATGGCTACCAGGCTATGTTAAATATCAGGCCACTAGGAGAAGGGATTTCATTCTATGTTATTTTATTTTGTTCCATAGTAGAGTAGAAAATCTAGGAATGGGTAACAAGAGAGCATAATAGAGGGGGTTAATGTTATGTGTTATCCTGATAGGACACATGTCTCATGTAACTTCATAGTGACTTCCTTCTTCGTCATACTTGCATTATTTCCATACTAGAGAAAAGAGAGCAGAGCAACCTCACCTTATAGAAGGTTTTTCTCCTGTAAGGGTTTCCCAGAGAAAATATTTGTGTCATTTTGTGGATGGTGTGTGATTTTATTTTATTGTTCTCTATTTTTCTGGATTTTATCTATTTCATGCATAAGCAGAGAATCAATAACTAAATATTTTGTAAATTTAAAGGAATTTAACCTTGATAGGTAGATTTCAGTTTAATTTATTAGATCTGTTCTAATGAATTGTTCCAATGGAATATCCAAAACACTTTACAGATAAAAAATGAACTAAAGGGAATCAAGACCATAATTTAACATGCATCTAACAACATATTTTGAAACATTAATTCAACTATTCAAGAAAAGAAACAAGCACACAACATTCATATAAGACTATTTACACAATGAAATTAATATCATAAAGAATATAATAAAAATCATTTGTTTATAAAATAACCAATTGGATGTCTACGAAGGATGTTCCTCCCAATCATAAGATTTCCATTTATTTTCACTCAACATCAAGCCACCCCCGAGCTGAGGATATGAGTCCAAAAGGAGATCTAACCCTCTTGGTTCTCCACTCTCCACATTCAACAACCCAAAACTTAGGTTCTACTCCAACAATAGTTCCAATCCACCATCTCTCTTCCCGGCAACTTGCACAACCTAAGAAATCAAATTCCCCTTCTCTGCCACATATTCCATTGGGCCTTCCCACTTCCCTCTAGCTACTCTAGTGCACTCAATTGTCTGATAATATCACAATATGAGTGTTCACAGTAGCTTTCACAAGGCTCTTGAGCCATTTCCTTAATAGGAAATGCTCTGCAGGCACACAACCCATTTTTACAGGAACACCAAGCATAATTTCATCATAAGCATAGTCTAATAATGGCTCCCATCAAGCGAAAAATGGATAGTTCTCTTCCCAACACTGATATCTCCTTGCCTCCCAAAACGTAAAACATGTAAAAACTATCCCCTTTTTCCATTCAAATTTCCTTTTATCCCATTCATGTTGAATCTCAAACTCCTCATTTTTTATTGTACTCAACCCCCATTCTTTCATAAATATGGGATGCAACTTCTCACACCCACCATCTTACATGTATTCAAATATTGAGTGCCTAATAATTTTAAGAGATGATTAGATGGCAATGGAACAATAATTCAAGAAAAAGACATGGGTTTCTACTTGGATCCCCCTTTAGCTCCCTCTCTTGTGGAATCATATCCCCCCCATCATTACCATCCCTATTGTATCACAACTAATTATCATTATTTTATTAATTATTTAAATGTACCATTTACATAGTTTGACCCTCGGTGATATTAATCAATATGGGATCTTTTTCTAAGAAATATCAGCTCGCCAACCTAAATCAAATTTATACAATTATTGTTGGGGATTGTGTGTAACCTGATACAAAACAGATAAAAATAACTTTAGATCATTTAAGAGGAAATATTATTTTGAAGACAGAAGGTGGTGTCTAAATAAACCATTACGAACAATCCATTATGATCAAAACATCACAATGCATATTGGACATCTTTTACACAACAATGATATATGACCCATCGGGTCTGCTATTTATATCTTCAATATCTAACCAATTTCCTTGAAATACACTGTGTTAAATCCATGTTGTTTAGTCAGCTCAACAATTATTCTTGACCTGACCATCCATGCATCAAACTCGTAGTCAATTGCTCAGTTGGTCGATCCACCGACCGACTGTCTTCAACCATTGTTCAATTTTCTGACCGACAAACTTATCGACTACTTGAACGAATGATATATATATCAGGTTGAGTTCTCAACCGACTATTTCCATATGTAGATTTACTATCGAACCGATTGATTCTAGCAGAAGTGTGATGAACCATCAAAACTTGATGTTCCAACAATTACATTATAATTTCTAGGGACTAAAATTGGAGATGTTACACATTTTTTTGTAGAGACCATAACTTAACATATTTTAAAGGTTGGTTGTTACTCTCCCACTTTATTTCAATATGTTAAATTTTATTTTCATAGATGTAAACTTTCCAAGTGATTTCGTAAAAATAGACGAAAGAATATATACCATTGTAGACAATAATGATTGATAAACAATTTGAATAGTGTGGAATAGATATTATTGAAAAAAATAATCCTCATTCCTTGAATCAACATAATTACATATTAAATACCACTAGCTACTTCAGAATATGGGTAGAAGAAATACTTTTAACCTAGGTAAATGAAGCAATTTTTATGCAATTCTTAGAATAACATTTGATCACTAGATCTGGTGTTCCTTAGTCATTGTATTCAATAATGATTCTTATTGTTCCTCCTCTAAGCTATATGAATTTTCATTGGATAATGGGATAATAACGAGGTATTCAACTAACTATTGTCTGCAAGGAAACATAGTAGTTGAATCCACCAACAAGAATCCAATATGCATCTTGAAGAAAATAAATATTGAGAACAAGAGGAATTGACCCAATGATTTACCAAATTTCTTATGGGATGATCATGTCACAGCTAATATTTATTTAGGTAATCTCCATATTTCCTTAGTTATGGAAAGGAGACAATCCTATCTCCTAACATCTTCTTACCTTCATTATATCTCTCCTAATCCACTCAAGTGGAAGTTTCATAAACCTATACTCTTCCAAACAATTTATTTACAAAATTGAGTTTCACCCAAGTCTATTTCGACACCTTAGGTGTTATGGAATTACTTTTCATTATCCATAGGGACTTCTCCAACTTGTGCCTACTACAACCAAACTATTCCTCTTCACTTAAGGTCTTCCCATAACTTCACCTTAAGTTACAATATTTCAAATGAAACTAATTCCTACTCAACCAAGTTCATTTAACAGTAAGAAAACGTCCAATTGTGGCATTTAAAACATCCTCACAATACTTATACTTTATCAATATTTAAATACTTAACCAATAAAAATAAAATCAAGTAAGAATAACATCCAAAAATCATAAAGTGTCCACAACTCACATGTATAGGAATCAACCAAGGTAGGTTCCTTAACTTTATTATAAGAAGAATGTCATAGATATACAACAAGGAAGTTGCAACTCCATTATTGCAACTCTATTACATATGTAAAATGATTCTAAGTAAATATTGTCTTATACCTACTACCCAATAGACTTGCACAATCCAACCTTTGAAGAAATCATGGTACTACCTCCTATAGGTTTTGTCTTCATCTTCTTCTCACTCAACTAGTGCAGTTTGACATACCATGCCTGACCTTGAACTTAATACAATTGCATAGCTCATTTACACTTGGTGAATGATGATGAATGAATGATCCATGCCTTAGCACAATTGATGTTTCCACTATTTCTAAAAGACTTATCTTACACTTTCAATCCCCTCCAAGCCTAAGTGGAACCAAATTCCCTCATTTATAACTTAAACTATGCTCGATGGAATATCTAACTTTTTCATGACTTTCTTGTTGATGTGTGATGTCTAATGGTGTTCCGAAGTGTATCCTAGTGCACCAAAGTGCATCTAGTGTATCTATGCCCAATAGATGTATGCTTAGTGGATGTACAACTAATGGGTGTGTCTCATGATTTCATTGCATCGATACTTGTTCCTAAAGGAATTGTTTTTGTTTGTCACAAATCCCAAGTGTGGACTAGCCAACTTATTCAGTCCACATGTATCCCAAGTATCCAAGAATATAAAATCCTATCATGTTCTATATGCCACTTTTTCCATCATGCTTTTCACATGTCTATAGATGAGGTTTCCCATGGAAACCCTCTTTTCATTTCCTTTCCAAATTCCCTTCCAATATTCTCTTGGTTTGAAAAACTAATGCAAGTTTCCAAGGTATACCATGTGCCCAGTCTATGAGCAAGGCTGTCAAGCATGTATGTGGTGTGCCTTGCCAATGAGCCAAGGAACTCTAAAACCAACTCTTCTAGCCATCAACTTTTATTTCATGTCCATCTGTGTCAGGCAATGAGTGTTAATGTGTAGTTAGCAGACCTGGTGTTGGGCTCTAAATATGTCCTAAATTTCCTTAGTTTTAACATTACTTTATCAACTCGAGGATTCATCTTTTATCTCAAGAACATCAACAAAGTTTATGAAGATAGATTGTAGAGGCTAAAATCACGTAGCTAAAGAAAACCTGAGTTTATCCACAATCAAGTTCCTCAAATGTTCATTCTAATATTAATATCTTACTTAATAGAATTGAAATATAATTTCTAACATGTTGTGAATGAAAAGGAACTAGCTAACCTGCTAAAGTCATTTAACTGAAAAGAAATGATTGAATTTGAGTAAAGGCTTGCATAATGGACTATTAACTAGGAATTGAATTGCTGGAAAGGAAATAACGAACTATTCTAATAGAAAGAAACTGCAATTGTAATCTAATCGTAAGGAACAAAAATCATCATTGAATAGAAAGGAACAACAATTGCAACTTTAACTGAAAGGAACGTCAATTGTAACCTATTCGAAAGGAACAACTAATGCAAATCTTAAGTAAAAGGAACAATGCGTATGAAAACGTGATGAACTGTCAAGAAGAAAACTACAGTAATAGAAATTGGAATCAGTAATCATTAACACTCGAGAGATATCTATCTTCTGTATGAAAACTGTATGAAATCATTAACAGACATATGCATTTGTCTTACCTATTGTTAAAGGAAATTGAATCGAAAAGAAGAAATCAAATTGATACAATTACAGCTGAAACGATAGCTCCCTTAGACTGGGCCCTTGGTCCTTAGAAGCACTGCTACAAGAAACTCAGTATATAGAAATGGTGAAAACGATCAAATCTTTTATTAACTTCATAGTTGGTACATCATTCTCAAAAATGACTAGTGAAAAGTAATTCTGAGTCTGAATACGTGAACGTAATTCTTAGCTTGTCTTTTAGGATCTAGTATCCTCTATATATAAAATAATATGAGTAAATTAAACCATCCTAAGGATTGGAAGATCCTCAGGATTTATTTACTATTATAAAGTTACAATATAGAAAATCGAATCATCTTTAAAACTGCTTTTGCGCCAAAAGTCCTTAACCTCCAATGGCTCACTCATCTTCAAGATATCCTTTTCTATTTTGGTTTTGACAATATTTAACCAATCCTGTAACAAAATCAAACAATTCCAACCGTATTTTAGAATTTATTCATCATGACTTCAATAATAACACTAGAAGACATATTAATCATTCTCTATTCTATTTATCCCTAATTAATAGAAAAGTCACTCAAGATTGTATCACAAACTGTGTGAATAAGGAGCATATTTGTACCTTTTTCATAACCCAACATACCCCTCGGCTTACCTTCTTGAATTTTCTCATGCAAGCTGAGATATTACATGTAAAGAAGTGATGTTGTAAGGAGAGAAAGTTGGTTCACCAGGTCTCCTGAAACCATTACTTCTTTTGAGCTCTTCAAAAGAAGAATCCTCCATTTTCTTGTTAATTTGATAATCCTTCTAGTAAATTTCTGGAGGAAACCAGAGGATAGGGGGGTTATACCTACACCCAATCCAAGTAGGTCCTTCCTCCAAGAGCATTCTAGAATACCTTTCTACTCTGTAGGTATCTACAAAGAAATTCTTGAACCTGAAGGGCTCCCTAATTTTGACTTCATTGGAGGATGCATCCCATCTCACCTTAGAAGCAACAAGAGCTTCTTCTTTGAGTTCTATAAAGTATATGATGCCTGAATAGATAACCTGTTGATGGATGGGGGCTAGAGAATCTCTAACCCCCCCCCCCCCTTTTCATAAAGGTTCTATGTTGCATAATGGTTGGAAAGGACTTGAGGGGTTCTCCTCTGATCCAAATATCTAACCATGTTTCCTTCTTTATAAAATTCTTATGAGCCTTGCCCCATCTAACTTAGTTCTTAGTAAAGGAAAGGAATTATTGGAACTAAATTTCTCCAATAAACGGACCAGGGTTATTTTTCCTGTCATCTTCCAAAATTAAATTATGGAAGTATAATTCACATAGAAAATACTACACCTTTTCTTCCTATTCTCTAAAACATGAAATGAACTCAGGGACAATGGAAAATGTAATCAACTTACCTAATCTAATGGATTTTACCCTTAAAAACATGTAATGTTCCAACAAGAATAGGGTATAATTGGTGGCGGGGGATCTACAGTTGATTGCATCAGAGTAAAAATCAAAAATCTCCTTGATTTTCTCCAAATCTTTTTCAAATTGGCTCTGCTTTTTTTTAATATTTTCTTGGGCTTTGGTGAGCTCAGCATATGTTTCATTTTTTGTTGCTAACATATCCTTTAGTTGTTTAACAACCTTTTGATCTTCAGCCCTAGTGATCATTTCTTCTCTGGATTGAGTTAAGGCTTGTTGAGCTTGTACCAACTTTTCCTTTAGCCTACTAATAACAACATCTTGTTCCCGAGACTGAGATGCTTGATACTCTTCTATAGTGCCCATATATTCACTGGATTGAGTTAATGCTTACTGAGCTTTTATAAGCTCTATTTCTAGTCTATCAATGATAGCATTCTATTCCTGAGATTGGAATGCTAGATGTTCTTCCATAGTCATCAATTCATTCCTACTTTGAATCAATCTCTGTTGGGAATGTATCAATTCTTCCTCCAATATCCTAATGGTGGGGTCTTGTTTGAGGTATTGAGGTATTTCCTTTGATACTAGAGTATTTTTCTGTACCTCAACATCAACATTTTTTGAAGGAATTGCCTCCTCATTTTGAGGTATTGCATCTTCTACTGTTATCTCTTAAGGGTCTGTCTTTGTTCCCATGGACTTTGTAGTGACTGTTCTTTTAGGAAGAGGGTTTCTTCCCTGCACTCTAGACATTTTGTTTTTCTTTCTTTGGTGGGCCTTATCTACTCATTCTAACTTCTTCCTCAATTCATTAATAATTCATCTAAGTTTTCCAACCATTAGTTTTAATGCTTCAACTTTTTTAACCTTTCTCTTTAACAACTTGCTCTCCTTTTTCAGATTTCTAATTCTCTTATGGATTTTTCCTTCTTTCTATTTGTGAGGATTCTCAAGGTATTCCTTATTCTGATCAACAGGTAGTTGTTATTGTGTTCCTTCCAAGTGCTCTATCTGTTCAAGAGGGATTCTTTCCTCAGGATGTGGTTCTTCATATGTTGTGTCCTTAGGAAATGACATTTCGATATCAGGGAAATTTTCAGCAAGATTTGAAGAAGAGGCTTGTTCTTGATATATTTTTTATTTATCTCTGTCAATTGAGGCTCCTAAGATCCCTAAAACCTGAGCTATTTCTTCTTCATAGATTTTCAAACATTATTTTGTCATATGCTCTAATGCTGGTTGGGTGTCTTCTTGATTGTTTCCCTGTGAAGTTTGTTATGCATGCTCAATACCTTGGTCATTTTCCTGTAAGGGTTTCTCTATTGTGTTCTAAATTTCTTTAGGGTTTCTTATTCGTCTGTTTCTCCTTGTTATCTCAATGGGGGTCTTAGGAGCATCCATTTCTCTTTTTCTCTCTTTCTGGTTAGTGGCCCTGCTTGTGGGGTTTGAGTATTTGTCTGTGAGGTCTAAGCCTCTATCCGTGAGGTCTGAACCTCTGTCATTTGAATAGGGTCTATCTCAACTTCAGGTTGAGGAGATGAAACTTCTATTTGGGCAGTGGCCTCCTCTCCCTATATCTCTTCAGTTTCCTATAATGGGTTTTCATGACATAATTCAGGTTGTTCCAGTTGTAGAGGTTTATTGGCCCCAATAAGATTATCCCAGATCAATTGGGTTTGACTCAATGCCTTACTTACTATCAATTTAATTAATCCATGATGGTTAATAATAGTAACAGGATCCTTGGACTTCTTTGTTCTTAAGGAAACCTCATGTAACATGGCATTTAGAAAGAAAGGTAGATTGATTACTAACTGTTGTTTGAGTGCCGCTAGCAGTTTGAGGTGGCGTGGTTGGATTACATCATATCGTCCATCGTAGGTGATGTACCTCTTAATTATCCCTGCCAATTCTTTCCATGGTTCGTTGAGGGTGTTGGGGTTAAGTCTTTTTCCCTTTTTGTCCAACTATTCTCTAGGGTCCACAAAAGATTCTACAACTTCCTTGAGTGTTGTATATCTTCCTGTCCATTGAATGTCTGTGTTAGGGATACTGGCAACCTCTGCTACAATTTTCAGAGTAACTAGAATTCATATGTCCCAAACTATGGAGATTTCTCCCTGCAAATTATGAAAGAATTCAAGTGTGATGTTTGTATCAGACCCTTGCAAATGATTGAAGTACTCCATCCACCCTAAGCAGTGTAGGATTTCTCTTTCCTTCTCTGTTACCTATAGTAATGTTGGCTCCCTACACATGCTTCGGCTACCCATATCTCTATGAGAAAATAAGAACGAATATCGTTCCTAGTTACAAATTTGGTTAGACCATCCCGGAGGAATAATTGCCAAAAATAGAAAATATCAACGAACAACAACTGTTTAAGAATGTGGGTTTTCCATTTATTACAATCATTACATCTTATCGGAAAGTGTGTCGAGCATCCACTCCCCTTATTAATGTAGAGGTTTTCCTTGACCATCAGCGTAGGTGAATGTAATGAGTGTAGGTATTTCCGGTGAGAGTTAATAATTGCGTTGTTGTCGTCGATGGGGACTAATCATGTATAATTTTCAAAACTCACTTTAAATCGGAGATCATTAAACAATAGTCATTTTCCATGGGAATTTAGAATTTATCATACCAATGCTCAAAAAATGTTTTATGGATAAATAAACCAAAATAAATTAAATTTGTTCATTAAAAAAATGAATATTCCACATATCATAATATTGTTACTTTTCCACATATCATAATATTGAGTATAACTGATATGATAGCCTTATTATTTGAGTAAGGGAAATCTAGAGGTACACAGAAACTTGGTGTTTTTGAGATAAATTTCCATACCACAGGCAGAGCCACTGCTGCCAGCAGGCATCCATAGCATCGATAGGGTTTCCTTTTAACCCATAGATGAGCTCGTATCCTTAATAAATACTTGAATCGCATTTTCCAAAAAAAGACCATTATCCTGGTTTGGTTGTCAGATGATGATAATTCCACTCACTAGATTGTAACTTAAGTGAACAAGCCATCTCATGATGAGACCTCTTTTCCTTTGATAAAAGAAAATGTCAAAGGCCATTGCCCTGGTGTGGTAGCCATAGTGGGAATGTCACTTAGGTTAGTATCCTATGATTGTGGTAGGTTGGATCGTGATGAGACCCCCTATTATTTGTGGAAAATTTTTATTACTTTTCTTTATTCATTTATTTGTTTATTTTTAAATATTTGAATCATATTTTCCTGAAAAAAAGACCATTATCCTGGTTTTGTAGCCAGATGATGATAATGCCACTCACTAGGTTGTAACTTAAGTGAACAAGCCAACTCATGATGAGACCTCTTTTCCTCTGAAAAAAAAATGTCAAAGGCCATTTCCCTGGTGTGGTAGCCATAGAGGGAATGTCCCTTAGGTTAGTATTCTATGATCCTGGTAGGTTGGCTCATGATGAAACCCCCTATTCTTTGTGGAAAAAGTTGATTACTTGTTTTTTTTTTTTTTTAGAAGTGTATTAAGAGAGGCTCATCTACTCCTTAAGAGTAAGGGATGGTGTAAAAAGATGCCAAGTAAAAGTGTGTTTAATATTCTTTATAATATGAAGGAAAAATATCATTCAGGTATATTTGTATCTATATAGGGAAAAGAAACAAATTATGGTGGTGACCGATTATGAACAAGGTTTAAGATATTTTGAAGAGATTAATCCAAAAACAATTTGACATGGTATGGGAGATAATCCACAAAATAATGAAAAATCGTTGTGATGATAGTTATAAATAGTGTTGGTGAGAATTATTTGATGAAAGGCATACCCCAAAGGAATGGCTATCTTTTGAACAACAATGACAGAAAGGAACGACAATAAGGGAGAACACATGAGGAGCAGTAGCTATTCCTTTTGAAGAAACAATAAGTTATGAGAAGGAACAACAATCGCGAGAAGGAACAACATTTGTTCCTTTCAATTGAAAAACAATCGCACGAAGGAACAATAGTTGTTCCTTTCGAATGAACAACATTTGTTAATTTTTAACCATCTCAATGGATAATTTTGGAAACTTCCCCATGGAAACATTTGTTCTCTTGTTGAATATAAGTTTGATTAGTCATCAACTAAATTCATTCAATTATTATGGGTCAGTTTATTTCAGAATTGAGCACGGGATGGTCTGTTGATGTAATGAGTTCATTATGGTTACCCTATTACTACTGCAGAGTACGACATATTCATTTTTTTTGTGAAATACTGGGTCTGCGTGATAGGATAAAGCAAGAGTGTGGAACAAAAAAGAGTGCTAATTGTGTTGATTACAGTTATCCTCCCTATCTCTAAAAAAAAATGAAAAGAAAAATAAAAAACTAATACTTAATGAGAACCATATATAGTATGTACAATGTCAAAAAAAATCATCATTTATGGAGTTGGGGTGGCTGGGTTACCTTCCCATCCAGCCAAACTTTAAATGGTAGGATCTTTACTTACCTCCTGGTAGAAATATTATTTTGAAGGCAGATGATGGTAAAGTCATAGCTGGTGCCCATTAAACAGAAATGGAGATCCAGACCCATCGATGGTGCTTAAAGTGACTGTGTCATTATCATGGAATTCCACAATTTCATATGGTCCCATCCACCGTGTCTGTAACTTTCCCAGAAAATCATGAAATCTGGAGTCGTAGAGAAGCGCCCAATCACCCTTATTGGATGATTTCTTCTTGATATGCTTGTCGTGCCAGAACACTCTCTGTTGCTAAATAACAACTATGCACTCCATGGTAGATAGGTTTGCTTCATACAATTCGTTGAGTTGTTGAAGACACTGTTTATGTGTCCTTGTTAGATCCAATCCAATTTCCTGGGCCATCCTTAGGGTTTTAATCTCAAACTCGATTGGGAAGATGGGTTCTTTTCCATAGACTAGGTGATAGGGAGAGTAGCCAGTGGTGTTACGCCATGTTGTTTGATAATCCCATAAGGCATTTGGAAGCTCAGTAGCCCAATTTTGTTAGTTTGTTGAGACATTCTTTATTGGGATTGCCTCTAGGATCTTATTTGTGCTTTCCACTTGACGGTTTTCCTGTGCGTGATATGGAGAAGTAACTTTGTGCTTAATATGATAATTTTAGAGGGTGGTATTGATTCTATGAAATGTAAATTGTGACCCCCCAACAGTGATTACTTCCCTAGGTAATCCATAGTGTACAAATAATTTGAACAAAAATTTGATGACTACCTCTTCTGTTGCATTTGGTAGGGCTTCTGCCTCTACCCATTTAGTCATGTAGTCCGTAGCTACTAGAATATAGGCCTTCTTATTTGACTTTGGATTGAAGGGGCCAATGAAGTCTAGTGCCCATATTTCGAATGGTTATGTGACTATTTGTGATTTCATGGGAATTTCATCAGCCTGACCTGGTTTTCCCATCTATTGACATATGTCGTAGGTCTGGACGTATTTCTTCGCATCTCTAAATATTGAGGGCCAATAGTAACCCATCTGTAAAATTTTGTGTCCAGTACTGCAGTCTGCAAAATACCCACCATAGGTTTCATCATGTACTGCCTTTAGTATGTCATAGATTTTGTCATCTCATACACATCTATGGATCTGGAGATCATATCCTATGTGGAAGAGATATCCGTTGATCCAAGTGAATCGGGCGCTATGCTGGATGATATGTTTTCTTTCCCTTGATGATAGATGTGCCGATAATCTTCCCGCTACCAGATAATTTGCGACATCAGTGTACCAAGGTGGCTTTGTGGTAATGGCAAGGAGATGATCGTCTAGAAATTGATCTTCAATTGTAGAGGAGTCTTTTGTTTTGGGTATGCAGGATAGGAAGTCTGCGACAAGATTTTCTCTCCCGGGTCGATCTTTGATGGTGATGTCAAATTCCTACAAGAGTAATAACCACTGAGTGACCCATCCATTAGTAATCAGTTTATTATCTAGATATCTAATAGTAGAATGATCAGTATACAAAATAATGTGATAGCCTATTATATAATGACGAAATTTATTGATGGCATGTATAATAGCTAAAAATTATTTTTCTGTTACTGTATAATTAAGTTCAGCTAGAGTAAGATTCTTGTTAATGAAATAAATAGTGTAAGGTTTCTTGTCTTCTTCCTATCCAAGGATGGCGCCTATGGAAATATATGATGCATTGGTGGATATGTGAAATGGTATTTTCCAATTTGGTCCCCTCAACACTGGTGTTGTTGATATCAACTTCTTGAGTCCTGCAAATGCCACATCACACTTGTCAGACCACTGAAACTCCACATTACCAGTAAGATCATGTAAAGGTGCAATGGTTCTTGCAAAATTTTCCATAAATCTACGATATTATCCAGAAGTGCCAAGGAAACTGCGTACCTTTGTTTGTGTGTGTGGTGTAGGAAGATTAAGAATTACTTCTATTTTTGTTGGATCTACTCTAATTCCATTTGCAGAAATATAATTCCCTAGTACCGCACCTTCTATCATCATCATGTGACATTTTTTTGTGGCTTAAACATAACCTAGCAGTAATGAAACGTTCCAGTAACTTCTCTAGATTATTTAGTTCTTGGTCGAAATCGTCACCATAAGGAGTGAATTCATACATGTAGAATTCAATCCCTTCGTTGATCGGGCCATTGAATATGCTCATGATGGCCCTTTAGAATGTGGTTTGAGTGTTACATAGTCCAAAGGGTAATACTCTGTATGAAAAGGTACCCCAGGGGTAGGTGAATGTAGTTTTATCTTGATCTTCTGGGGCGATCTGGATCTGATTGTAGCCACTAAAACTGTCTAGGAAAGAAAAGAATTTCTTTCCTGCCAGAGTATCCAGGACATGATCGATGAAAGGTAAGGGGAAATGATCCTTTTGAGGGGATTTGTTAAGTTCCCTGTAGTCAACACATATCTTCCATTTCCCATTTTTCTTTGGGACGATCACTAATGGGGAAACCCACCGACTATCTGAGATAGGGTATATAAAATCTACATCCAACAACTTTTTTAATTCTTCCTTAACAATATCCCTGAGATGGGGATTCAGTCTTCTCTGTGGTTGTCAGATAGGTTGAGCATCCTTTTCAATATAAATGTGATGTGTGCAGAGTTGTGGATCAATACCTTTCATATCATAATACTCCCATGCAAAAGATTGTTGGTATTTGGAGAGGACTTGAATTATCTTTTGTTGTTGTTGTTCATATAAATTGGCATTGATGTTCAGAGACCTCCCTGGTGCAATCTCAAAGGATTTGTTGTTATGACAATTGTAGTTGGAATTTTTTGCTCCATTAAATATTCCAGCGGGTCTCCCTGTGCTTCATAATCTAGAACAGCTTGGAGCATATGACAGGTTCAGTTACTCACAGTGGCTGGGCTATTAATAAATCCACTGATTACATCATCCTCTAGCTGGTTTTTAAGTCTGAGGGCTTATTCCAGCATGAGAGGGGCTCATAAATCCTTTTATGGATATCATGGTGGTGGAAATTGTGGATATACGAAAGTTGGGCTTGGCTTGGTAGGAGAATATAAGATGAGATTCTTTGTGATACGTCCTCTAGAAATTGTCATATTACCCATTTGGCATCCTATGTACGCATCTTCTATTGTGAGCCATGGTCTTCCCAGTATCAATGGATTCCCTTCAAGTCCACTTCTTGGGTTGATGATCAGGAAATCCATGAGATACTCCCAAGATTCGACGAAGATGGCTATATCATGTAATGTGACAACTGGTCAAACCACCGATTGATATTCCAATTGTAACATAATTGCGGTGGGTTCGAAGGAGTCAAAACCCAGGGTATTGCAGGTTTCCATAGTCAGGATGTTGATGGCTGCTCCAAAATCAACTAGCGTATTTGGAAAAGAACAACCCTAGATCTGAACTGTTACTATGGGATTCCCTGGATCTACATATTTGATTGGTTCTTGTCTACCAATAATTAGATCATACAAGGCTCCTACTACGTGAACTGTCAATGATGAATTTTTGATCTTCCTAACATGATTCCTTCCAAATAGTTCCTTGATTGTTTTCATTTAAATTGGAATATCTTGTAGTGCCTGCAAGAGTGGAATATTGACATATAAATTATTGAGTTCCCCTACAATGTCAAAGTTGGGATATTCGACAGTTTTTTATATCATTAACCTTTCAGGGAATGAAGGTGAAGGAGTTGCATCTTTATCAAGATCCTGTGATTTGACTGTGTCCCCCCCTGCTCGATTTCTTCTGTTATTACCACAATCGAGGGTGTTATTGTTGGTTGTTTTTCATTCTCCTGCTCTTGAGAAAAATTATTTTCTTCAGGAGAGATTATATGCCCCGATCTCAATTGAATTTCACTACACCCTACTGAGTTGGTTTCCCCTTCCCCGTTCTCCATAATTTGGACAAGCTGAGCTGGTCTATTATTAGGATTTGGGTGAGGTTGGTCTGGCAATTGGGGGAGCAATTGGGATTGAGGGTTTTGGGGTAGTTGGAGTGGAGCTTGGAATGTGGGTTGGGTTTGAGGGGCCCTTCCCATGGATTGATTATTTATCCCCATGGGGCGCTACTAATTCTGGTTCCAATTTGGGTTTTGGGCACTTGTATTGGGCCACGATGAAGGGTAGGGGTTACTTGAATTTTTCCAGGGTGAGGTGGGATATTGTGAGTTAGGCCAGGTAGAGTTTGCAGTTGGTTGATTCTGCAAGACAGGATTTGTCGCGGACTAGTTTGGCCAAGTGGGATTTGTAGGTGGGTACTGGTGGGGCTGCCAGTTCTGATTAGTAAACTGTTGGGCCTGCCATGCATTACTGGAATTTTTCTTCTGATTATATTGTCTGGGAAAGAGAGAGGAAGGGTCTTGTAGTTTATTTGAAGGTCAATTCTTCCATTGACGACTCTGAGCCATCAAACATAACATATATGTTTCTTCTTCTACTTCTCTAAAGACAAATTTCAGTCCAGGAAGCGATGGGCATTGTTCTGTGTCGTGATCCTTGGGAAAGATAGGGAAAACCCGAATCACATCCAATGGGAAATCCCTTGGACCGTGTTTTCTTCTACATCTGTGGAAAAATATGGCCAAAGTCTGTTATGCTTCTATTTTTTTCTGTTTGGCCTGCAATACATCCATTTGTGTAGTCAGAGTGCTCAAAATATCTATTTTGAAATTTTCTAAGAGATTACCAACTTTAGGTCGTGTGACACCCCCACTTGTAGTATTGCTACTTATGGTGAGGGAAGTCTGCATTCCTGATCTAGTCTGTGTCCTTCCTTGTGAGCACCTAATACAAAATTGAATGATGTTATCATAAGTTTCTTGATAAATGTCACCCTTTCCCATTAGATTCAATGTTTCTACCCATTCATCTTTCATACCCTTAATCAAAGTTACCCTAAGCACTTCACTTGGTAATGTACCATAGGGTGATCTTTGTAAATCATATTGAATTCTCTCAGGATCTTCTTTTAATGATTCATTTTCTTTTGCAGTCATTTGAAATATTTCATCTTTTAAATCATTGGTTCTATAATAATCTTGATATTTTGTCAAGAAGGCTTGTTTCATCTCATCCCATGAGTTTATAGTTCTGCCCCCTAATCCCATAAACTAGCGTAGAGATGATTTTGGGGTTCATAGGTGTAATCATACCCTTTACATAGGACATGAAATTCAAATAAGAATGTGTCCGGCTCTTTTGAGGTCAATCCATGACAGGTTGGCAGGTTTTGTAGGGGAATTGACTTCATGGGGGAATTGGAAATTGGATCAACTATCAGATATTCCAATGTGGAATTTTGGGGATGTTGTTGATTTGGTTGTGCCATTTGATCGAAAATGTGCTAGAAATCTTCATGGATTTCTTGATTTGGGTATTTTATTCGAGGTGTTTGATTTTATGACCCTCTAGGGGATTTGATTGCACTCCCTCTATCTGGGATTTCAGGTACGCCTTCTTCTTTCTTAGGAGATTCAGGATCAGGGGGTGGTGATGGATTTTCCTTGGAAACCCCACTGGTTTCTCCTTCCCCCTCCTCCAGATTATGAGAATTTACCTCTTCTAAAGGGATGAGAGGTGTAAAATCTATGCTCTGAAATCTTTGCTCAGTCCCTTCAATTTTTCTGTGAATCTCAGCGTGGGTTGTAGTTGGTGAGACTGCTTCCTGAGGGATTCAGGTAGATTGTTTCCTAGGTCCAACTGAAGCTTGAGATTCAGATTTTCAGATGATGTCATCTATGAAAGTGATTCTCCCAGGGAGCATCGGGCCCCAGGCTTTAGTAATTTTTGGTGGGGGTTTTGTTTTTTCAAGATCTTTCTTCTTTGTCATACACACTTCACACAAAAAGAAATTCAAGAAAGAAAACACCTATGTAACCTCATAATGTGTCAGCTAGAGGTAGGCATTAGAATAAGCATCTTACTTATTGTCTGCGTAGGTTCTTACCTTCTGTCTTCAATACCTTGTCCTATAGAGGCACAATCTATGCTACCTTTGACATTATCCCCGACAACGATGCCAAAATGTTGGGCTCTAAAGATTTCCTAAAATATCCTTAGTTTTAATATTAATTTATCAACCCAAGGATTCATCTTTTATCTCAAGAACATCAACAAAGTCTATGAAGATAGCTTGTAGAGGCTAAAATCGCGTAGCTAAAGAAAACCTAAGTTTATCCACAATCAAGTTCCTCAAATGTTCATTCTAAGATTAAGATCTTACTTAACAGAATTGAAATCTAATTGCTAACATGCTATGAATGAAAAGGAACTAGCTAACCTACTAAATTCTTTTAACTGAAAAGAAATGATTGAATTTGAGTAAAGACTTGTGTAATTGACTATTAATTGGGAATTGAATTGCTAGAAATAAAATAGAGAACTATTTTAATAGAAAGAAAATAGCGAACTATTTTAATAGAAAGAAAATGCAATTGTAATCTAATTGTAAGGAAAAACAATCATTATTGAATGGAAAGGAACAACAATTGTAACTTTAATTGAAAGGAATGGAAATTGTAACCTATTTGAAAGGAACAACTAATGTGAATCTTAAGTAAAAGGAACAATGCGTATGAAAATGTGAGGAACTATCAAGCAGAAAACTACAGTAATGGAAATTTGAATCAACAATCATTAACACTCGAGAGATATCTATATTTTGTATGAAAACCGTATGAAATCATTAACACACTTATGCATTCATCTTAACTATTGTGAAAGGAAATTGAATCGTAAAGCATAAATCAAACTGATACAATTACAGCTAAAACAGTAGCTCCCTTAGAATAGGCCCTTGGTCCTTAGAAGCACTGCTACGAGAAACTCAGTATCTAGAAATGGTGAAAATGATCAAATCTTTTATTAACTTCATAGCTGGTACATCATCCAAAAAAATGGCTTGTACAGAGTAATTCTAAGTCTAAATACTTGAACGTAATTCTTAGCTTGTCTTGTAGGATCTATTATCCTCTATATATACAATAATATGAGTAAATCAAGCCATCCTGAGGATCGGAATATCCTCGGGATTGATTTACTATTATAAATTTACAATATAGAAAACCGAATCATCTTTAAAACTTATTTTATGCTAAAAGTCCTTAACCTCCAATGGCTCACACATCTTCAAGATATCCTTTGTTATTTCGGTTTTGACAATATTTAACCAATCCTGTAACAAAATCAAACAATTCCAACCGTATTTTAGAATTTATTCATCATGACTTCAATAATATCAGTTAGGGATGATTTTAGGGGCTAAATTTCGCTCATGGGCTAATTTTCCATGGTTTTTCCAAAAACTAGATTTGTTATTTTAAAAATCATTCGCCCAAATTCTATAGGATAAAATTATTTTACCTTAAATATCGCCAAAATTTTATAAAAACTATATAAAATCCTTAGAAATTTGAATATTTTTACAAAAATATCGCCAATTATTTATAGTTGGTATATGAAGGATTAGTAAGATTCGCCAAGGTTTCTACATTTTAAAATAAATTTCCATCCTTAAAATCATCCATGATATCAGTAGAAGACATATTAATCATTTTCCATTCTATTTATCCCTAATTAATAGAAAATTCACTCAAGATTGTATAACAGACTGTGTGAACAAGGAGGATATTTGTACCTTTTTCATAACCCAACACCTGGGATTAAATATTAATAAACCAACATATCCCAATATATCGTCGCTTTCAGCATCACCCTCAAGTAGGTGAAGTCCCACCCAAGATACTTATGGGGACTGCAGGAACCAGGCTTCTGTAGTCATGGGGGGATAAGAGGCATTCATACTTATTGTTTACTTAACATTCATTCATATATTCTATGTGCAAAACCATAACCATACCATAAAGTCTATCATAATCATCCTACTTAACCATTCAACATATGCATGAAACCATTAGAACATATTCATACTAATCATTAATCATACATTCTATGTGCACAATGAACATAAAGAAAAACATATCATAACAAAATACACATCAGAACACAAGGAGTTAATGTGGTTCACCCCAAACTGGGCTACATCCACAATGGTTGGTCTCTTATATTATTCATGGTCAATCCTTGCAATAGGTGGGCACTACACTTGTACAATAATATTCAATAAAAACCCAAACCTTCCCAAGTCGTTCTATGTCGCAGTGCACACATACCTCTCGATTGATATTCAACTCATCTCATACTCATCAACCAACTCAATTCACACATACTTATCCTCCAAAAACTCTCTCTCATAAACTCACTAACTCACTAACTCACTCATTTTCAATCTCCCTTTCTAACCAAAACCAATACATATTTATACATATACAAATTTGGGGCTTATCCCATTACAACATGTACAAAATGTCCCAAAATTCCTAACTAACTTATGCCTTTTGTGCATCGACTCCTTAAAATATGCTAATTGTCTTCCATGCACACTACACATTTTCTAAATTGTCGTGTGGTCCGCTCCTGCATGATTCCCAAAGATTACCAAAAATGGCCTTCTCCAACAGGTCTCCATCACTAACATGTGGCTCATGTTGATCCACTTTAGGTACGCTTCCATGTCATCATGAACTTTTGAAATTCTTCTTTAGTAGTCTCAACCTTTTCTTTGACTTGTGTTTCTTGCTACAAAATTTCCTCTGCTAGCTCTAATGTCAATATGTGTCCTCAACTTCTCTTCATTCTCTTGGGCTTCCTTCTTTGCGATTCCTTACACAAATACAATTTCTCCTACTATTATGAATGCTTCCTCCTGCAATGCTTTTATCTTTTTTACGTGATCATGTCGCTGCATCCTCATTTGGTTCATCTTGGAGTATAGTTTTGGATTTTCTTCCATTGCGGTCATCATCTTTGCTAGTGGAAATGTGGACATTACTTCCTTAAATTTTTGCGCCTTGTCCTACATAGTTTGTAACTTCTACCCAAGTTCCTATAGTTTTGTATCTTCCGTCAACTATGTTCAAATTCCCATGCTTTATGCATAAAGATTTTCACATTTTGTTTCTATATTTCTGATATTATCTATAATTGTGGTCACCAAAATTTCTCTTTTATCCCTTTCCTCTAGTGGGGTACTTGATTTTTGGCACACCTCTAAATCAATAATCTTTGTTTGGAAGTCGTGAATGGCTTCACCAATATTCATATTTTTTTCTTCTAAGGGGTCATGCGCTTCTACAACCACTTCTAGAGTATGATAATATACCCTCTATACCACTTCTTGCAAACTTTATGTCCTTTGCATGACTTCATCTCTCTCCAGCCTAATTTTATCACATTCTTCCTAAAGTACATCCCTATCTTCGATTTCCTTTATCAACTACATCAATGTTAACGCTACACGCACTTGAATTTCTTGTGAGATTCTTATCTTTAGAATGTATAATACTTCTACTGACATTTGAAATAACACTAAGTCGATATGACTTAGTTCCTTTGCTTTCTCTGTTATGTTTTTCATAGGGAACTCTAAATATCCCAATGCTATTTTCATTACCTTTCACTCTCCTGATGTCTCATATGGGGGAGATGTCCTCCATTGTTCCTATGTGTTCATTGTGATCTCCATATTCTCCTATGCACCTATTCTGACTTGTACAATCTTGGTGGTCACAAAAATTTGATGCAGTGTGGAAATATGAACTTGTACCTCTGAGTGCCTTTCTTCTTTCTTATGCATCACATGCTCAAAATATTCCTCAATCACCTCCTTAACCTGATATGAAAGTTTTTCTAAGTCATCCTATGATATGTCCTAGGTGGCCAGTTCCTTAACTGATTTCATCTTCTTTTGTTGTGGTATTGATTTCTTTGTCTCATGTTCTTTCCACTTCTTTTCCTTGCATGATACTATCTTATGTATTGTTCTTGTGATATTTCCTTCATGTTCGTCTTCTTATTCATCCTCTCTTATCTCTTCTAGTTTTAGTTTTTATGTATTTTCTTGTTCAGTGTCTATCAATGGGATTCTCCACTCAACATCCCACTCTTCCATGTTGTGTCCCATCTCTTCTTTAGTGACCCTGTATCATGTGGGAATTCATTCTTGACTTGGGTCCTTCTTTTCTTGGATATACATGTGATGCCGCCCTGCCTTAAATCATGCAAATAACTTGTACGCTTCTACGACCTATGGTAAAATGCATGGGGTTATATAAATTATCTCCTGAATGGCCTCCTTATAGATTCAAAAATATATATTATTATCCTGTTGTCTTGCCTTATGTGCAATATGCCACAAGTTAGAATATATCATTGCCAAACATGGATTATTGGTTGCTGAAAAAATTGTGAGTCTTATGAATCCCTCCAAGCCACTAATTATATTGGTATAAACAACCGTTCATAATGAAACTCCATACCTCTATCTTGAGCTTCCCTATAGTCTATCTAGAATTGGTTGAATAACAATGTCACACAGTTCATATATACACCTTCAATGCACTTCTCTCCCACTATTGTACATATTGGCACTTGATCCCTACAACACTTTCTAAACAATTTGAAATATAAAACTTTCATTTTAAAATTTATGCGATCGTCACTAATATTTTCTACATTGATCCCATTCTATCCTCTAAACGTTCTATATTTCTCTTTCATCTTGTCTAATAATTCTTTTTCATTTGACTTGTCTAAAAATAGGGGTGATGGGTCCTCCCCTTCCATGGGAAATCTAGTTATTCACACAATCAATTCTATGTCAATGGACATAGCTCTATCCATACATAGATATCCAACATGGATGAAACTTAACAACATCTTCATAGAGGCATTGATCTCTGCGCTCCTAACAAAATACGATATTTGTAACAAATTCAAGATTCTGGATTTCTCCAATCCTGCTACCCAAGTCTTTGGTTCAACTCTAATCAATGAATTTTATGGATTGATGAATGTATTCAATTATTTTCTAGGTTCAAATTTCAATAACTTGTTTTCATCTGACATATCATGCTTTGTGAACTTCCAGCTCGGTATTTCTCCGAGCATATCCCATTCAACAATTACTCTGAGTGGAATTTTTGGTTCTAGAAGATCATATTTCTCCTTCTTCTGTAACTTAACTGGATTCGTTCAAGACTTTATTGGTGACACATAATCCCTTATAAATTTTGTCAAACTTGGATTTGATGTGGATGTTCCTAAAGTCTCTTCCTATAGCAGTACTACCAATGGATTAGTGCGTTATTTATTCGACTATGACGTTGATGTCGCAACTGCTTTGAGTGGCTCTATAACTCTATGCAACTTCTATCTAAAAATTTTATTACTTGGATCTATCTGTATTCTCTTGTCTCTCTTCTCTTTGTTTCTCTTGTTATAGCCCTAAAATTCCCTACTCATGCATACATGGCACTAGTCTTCCTACTTGCATAATTTTCCAAAACACTATTGAAGGAATCTATTTTAAAAACCATTTTTTAGAGCATGTACGCACCTTTCTGCACTACTTCCCACATATATACGCTTTCTACATGATATAAAACCCACATACATATGCTATATTCACACTAAACAACCCGCATATGCCTCAAAAAATTGATTTTTTTTTTTAAGTTTCAAGGAATTCGGTGGAATTAACCCGCTATTGGAGGTTTCCCAACCATTTCACCTACTATAGACCGTCCCCAAAATTAATAACTATCCTTTTTTCATATAAAAGGAGGTCTTGGTATCTCATTCCACAATCAAGCATTAGAACAATGAAGCTCTGCCCAAATTCCCTTTCCTTCCTTACCCAAGTATTTGCAGCCTTTTGTGAGTTATTGCCTCAACACTCCCTCTCTAGCCCTTTTCTCTCGTATAATCCATTCCCTTCCCTTGAAGTGATCAACTGGTTGTGAGAGGAGGCATTTGGAAGGTGAAATTGGAGCATTGTTAAAAGGAGCTCAGACTAGGTTCGCGGAGTGTCATCCTGCAAAGGTTGTAATTTTCAATCTTTGAGTATTGAATGAAAGAAACTCTTTTCCTTGTCCCAAATGATGGTTTTTATCTATTTTCTTTGATTTATACATAAAAATTTATATCTAACCCTAATTTATTAATAAAAATAGTATGTTTGTAGCAATTTTTTCCTAGTTGTGGATGCAAGTCAACTTTGGGAGGAGACTTACAGCCTTGGGAGCTACAAATATTGAAGAGGTCGGCACCAAACATTGGATTAAAGGTACAATTTCTAGCTTAATACTTCATTTCTTTTTGTTCATTTGTTTTGGAATTTTTGGGGTAGCATAGAAATTAGATTGAATTTTAAGGGATTCATTGCTATGTCTATACTTAGAACCCTAGTATATTTAAAGGGGGATTTTCCCACTAGAAGAATTGGTGACTCCACTAGGGAGTCTCTCTAGGGTTTTAGAGGGAGGTGTTTTTGGGTTTTAATTGGCTTATTGATTTCCTTTTGAGTTTCATTCAAGTTTACTGAGTCTTTTAAGATTCTATGGTCACCTGCAAGGTGCCTACCAACTTTTCATACCCTATCATTCTTCCTAGTATTTTTATTTTTGAAAAGTCTCAGAGGTGTATGCGCTCTACTTTGGCTCAACCCATGTGCATACACACTCTGCACAGTAGACAACCCACACACATACACATGATTATAATGCAACAACCAACGTATCTGTGTATTGAATTTTTTTTTTAACAAAGAGAGGTTTTCCGCTTTCTTGATAGAATTTTAGGCTTCTCAAGACTTTCTTGAACCTATCAATTTTTTTGTCTTTGGCCATAGCTTGGGTTAAAGTTTCAGTTGACTTGTTCCTTAATTTTCTTTTGTTTTCCCTAAAGTTTTAGAGTGAAATTTCAAGTTTTAGATCCTCCTTTTGGTTTCTTGTTCAAATCCTTGGGTTTAGGTAGTTGGTTTAGGGTCTTAGTCAATCTTAGTTTTTAGTTTTCTCTTTTTCCCTGTTTTCTTCTTTGAAAAATAAAAAAGATTTTTAATTTATTTTTTCTTGTTAAAGCATTTAAAAAAAAAAAATTTAATTTATTTTCTTGCATTTAGTATGGTAAAGTAGCTTAGGTTGTTATTTTGAGGAAGAAAAGAGTCTTCATTTCAAGTTTATTTTTGATTTCCTGAAATACAAGAAGTTTTTCTTAGTCAAACGAAAGCACTTCTTAGGAAATATTTAATTATAAGATCTTGAAACATTGATTAGAAAAGTTGAATTTTACAAAGAGTTTTACAATCTTTTCTTTAAGTTTGAAGTATCTTTTTTCTTTCAAATGATTTAAATGTATCTTATTTATTCATCTCTTCATAACATAATTAGTTGCACGACCACATCCTTTTTGTAAATCAAACCTTAAAATTAATGCTTAACTTAAAATATATTAGACTTTTTGTTTGTAGGGTTTACCAACTATTTTAGAGTTTTAGGGCCTTGAAATAGGTGTGAAGAGGAAAATCTTCAGTGCCATTTTAAAATAAACATTGGATTCATATCGGGAGTGTCTTAATTCCAACATCGTAAGAGCTAGACGGTACCCCCCTCTAACACAAGATATAAACACGAGGTCACGTGAGGAAAGGAAGAGAAGATAACCCCTCCAAAGTTGGACTAAACATAGTGGAGATTGTATATTGAGGGTATTTCTTAGGATAAATATTGATCGCATTTACCTACGGATCTTCTTGGACCTTGAATCCATTCGAGATCCTAAGTTGTGTTTTGAACCAATTTATTTCGGCACCCTTGAAGGGCTTCAAAAATATTTTCCTACTCATTATGATCTACCCGATTGTCGAATGTAACCACTTGGTGACTGACTATGAGCTAACAGCCTAGTTTCCCATATTTTACAGACTTGCATAGGTGACTATGCAGGTATACCATGGTACCTAAGGCAGACATCGGATCCCACTTCACAAAGTATACCTGGAGGTTTCTTCCATGTTCGAGTTGCACTTACACCAGTTAGTTTATCTAGTGTTGATTGGTGTAACCATCCTTCCCACTAGTTAGTCTTATGCTTGATTTATCTTTAGGAAAATTTTTGTGAGTTCTTTGTGTTCCACGCTTGTCAAGCCTTACTTTGTTGGTTGATCATTTCATAAAGTGGAAGAAAAATAGATTCTTCGGTTGCAAAAGCTTTAGTTCCTGTCGTCGGTTACTTTGGAGAAAACTCCACCACTGTTGAGGTGAAGAATTGATCAAGAAGGATCATTTCAAGCAATCGAGCCATAGGAAATAATGCCCAAGCTGACTCCTAGGGGAGAATTTTCAGCATCGAGGGAATCTATCATGTATGACCTCAAGACTGAGGGTTTCATGCTAGAAAATCCTCCGATCATTGACTTGTCGGCGTCGATCCTAATCTAGATTGTCCCTTCCATGGTGACATATTCTAAGCACCAGTTGGTTCGATGAGCTACAATGGAAGCAAATGATTCTACTTCATCTAAGAGTCCCCATACTCTTGTTACAACTACTACTGGAGGGGGAATCATACTTCCTCCCCAACCTTCTCCAGTCAATACCACAACTTTCCCAACACTCTCAACTTCGGGTAGTGGTTTGATTTTGTTGATGGATTCAACCACTATTCCATTCACTCAGAATGCAATGGGCACTCCCTTCTCATATGGGATTTCTAAATTTGATACAAATTTAGTCCCTAATTACTCTAATTTACATACCATGGGTTTGGGGGTAGCGATATCTAAATATATCTTGCAAGGGTCAAATGCGAGCACTAATGCCCCTTTTAATGTTATTCCTTATGGTGGCGCTCATATACCTCCTTCGTTTCGTTCACTCGGTGTCACTTTTCAGTAGCGAATCGAGCCTAATGCTAATTATAGCTTGTTTGGTGGAGGAATTTTGGGACCATCATCCTACAAAATGTCGGTGGGATATGTGTCATTCTCTTTGTTTGGTGTGCTTTGGTACAATGTTGGAAACCCCATCTTTGGTCAGAAAAAACTGGTGCAAGGTACCATTCCTCCACAAGGAGCGACAACTGGATTATAATCCACACATGGTATTTGGAATCCTTGCAGGGATCATTTCCCTCACAAGCAATGTCAGGCGGGTGAAACCCTTTCCACACTTAATGGATCCCAGAGAAATATTATTTTCCTATGTTGGGTGGATCAGATGGGGCCATCCCCAACTAAGCTCCTTGGAACACAACAGAAGGAGAAATCCCTGTGTAGGCTATGTCATCCAATTTTTGGATTCATTCGATCATGCCTCAACAGACACAATTTCCTTTTTCTGGTCAAGGACACAGTTTCTACCAAAACCCTGGAAAACAGTTCAAATTTTCCTGGCAACCTTGTGCTAGTCAAAATCTAGGACCCTTATTTTCTGTAAATAATCCACAACCAAAACTACCCTTTCTGGAAACCCTACATTTTCCAGACTTGTCGATACTACTGAATGACCCGATATTTCATGATATACGTTGGCCCCCCATACCGACTAAGTTTCCTTCAGATATTTTTAAATTTGAGGGCAAGCCTGGAAAAGATCTAGGTGGTAATGTGACTACATTTCACTTATGGTTCTCATCAAACTCATTGAAAGATGACTCCGTTAAATTGCACCTTTTTCATCGCACTCTTGTAGGGGGTGTTGTGAAGTGGTATATCGAGCTTGATGGCTTGAGGAACTCTTACTTTAATGACCTGGAAATGGTTTTCTTGAACCATTTGTAGTTACCAATGAGATATGATGTCAACACCGAATTGTTGGCCAACTTTGAGAAAACCAAGGTTGACCACATCTCTAATCATATCTAAGAAGGGTGATGAAGAAAGAGATTGATAAAGGTAAAGGTACCTCCTACTTTCTTGCTTGAGTGGTTCTTGAATTATTTGGTTCCTTGCATATCTAAATAGGTAGCAACAACCAGGGTGTTTTAGGAGGAGGAGGCTATTATGAGAGCCCAATAGCTAGGACTAATTTACTCTCAGTCTCACATGCTCTACTAGATATTACTAGATGTGCCATAGTCTACTCTCGATAAGGCCAAACAAAATTATGGGCCCCACGTTGATGGAATAGTGGGATCAACACAAATAAATTCCACATATATGTTGTCAAATGAGTTACAACAATTGTCGATACAACATATTGTGGCCAGCCAGACACGTACATCGACTGCCCCAGCTACCCAAAAGTTGAATGTACACAATGTGCATTCGAAAACTCCCAAGGCCAACCAACAGACTGAGGGAAAGAAGAAACAAAGAAACAAGAAGGGTAAAAGGGATTAAAATCCTTCCAACAATGTTGGCGGGGGAAAAACTGAGAAGGAGAAGTCTAATTATCCATGTAATATTTGCATGGAGGACCACCTGACTCACCTATGCCCTCAGCTTGTATAAGCCCAAAAGATACTAGCACAACAACAACCTACTATGTTGACAAACCCTTTTCCACAAGGGAAAAATATGGCTCAGGCTTCTGCATCCATAAGCATGGCAGAGGGAAGCTAGGGACCCCCTGCGCCTACTTCTAATAACCTAATCACAAAATCTACGTGATGAATGTTGATGCTCATTTATCAACCAAGACTCATGACTACGAAATTCTAGAATCTATTTAGAAGGTAATGAAGGCCACTAACACATTGACTCCTCTATAAATTGAGAAGACAGTGGGAAATAAAATGACTCGCATCCCTAAAGGTGCATTTAAGAAGGCTTCCCATAATCTGAACATGAGGTTCGCTAAGAAATACTCTAGCATGGAGGAACTGGTATAGACCGCTTGTGCAATGTATTCTCTAGAGGTTCTCCATATTTTCCTCTCACAAATAAAAGATTTTTTTCTTTTCTTGGGAGCGAAAAATACTAGTAACCCAGGAACGAACTTTTTCGATCCAACTGACCTAAAACCTCATTTTCTTTACCACATTGACTTTCATATAGTAGTGGAATACACCATGAAATCGGTTACACAGAACATTTTCTGAATGATGGTTGACAAGAATGCCTCGACTTGCGTGATTTCATTGGCATGTTGGAAGGCCATTGGCCAGCCTGAGTTGTCTCTGTCGCCTACATTGCTTACGAATTTTGACAGTCGATCGTTTATACCACACAACATAATTTTGTCTTTCCCCATGTAGTTAGGAGGTAAAATTGTGTGCATTGAAGTTGAAGTAGTTGATGCGCCTCTTGAATATAATATTTTTTTAGGATGGAGTTGGAATTATACGATGCATCCGGTGGTTTCCACTATTTTTAGGGTCTCGTGCTTTCTTCATGAGGGACAAATTGTAACCATCGACCAATTTTCCTTCTCTTATCCTGAACCTTCATCGGGGGCTTCCATGGTCCCTATGATTGATAACCCATAGCATGGCACTGTCAACTTAGGTGTTGGTTTGTTTCTATCATTGATGGGAACCTTTGATTATCTGTCACCTTCCAATGATGTAAATTTTATATCGGTTGTTCTCGACCAGCTGAGGGTTGCAATCTTTCAAGTGTCATATTTTAAAATGAGCTACTTTCATGACCCATGGATTTTACATCCCCATCAGCTTCGATGGAAGGGATAGGGGACCTTGGCATGGCCATGCCCTTATCCGCGAATGAGGTTGCGTGCAACGTTGTCTAGCAAGCCTTGTCCCAACCCGATCCAACTCCCCCCTAGGAGCTAGATCCCATTCTTGAGCCTATTTGGGCTCAGGATTCTCTTGTTGCTCAATATCCTTTGGAATTTGTCTTACCCTCTAACGAGGTGATTCTAGAGGACATGACTAGTCCCAATATACCTTGGGATGATCTACATCATAGATCTTATTTTCTTCTCGAGCTTAGGAGAATAGAGGCAAGAGATTTTGTTTTGACCATGAATGGAGATAACCCTTGTCCTATCAATCCTGTGGCTACACACATATTTTACACCGAGGGTAACATGGCAATAATTTCTACAAAAATCCCTATCGATATCTCCAAAACCCCTAGCATCATGGAGAATGTTTTCATCGGAGCGGATTGCTCCCCCAAAGAGGTTCAAATTTACACCGAGTTATTCAAGGATTTTCGCGATGTTTTTTTCAGGTCTTATGAGGATATTCCATGCATCGACCCACAAATTATCAAACACAAAATCATGAATTATCCTGATGTCAAACCGATTTGATAGAATCTTCATCCAGTCAATCCTCGAAAAGAAGCGACAATCAAGGAAGAAGTAGAAAAACTACTCAAATTTGGTTTTATCTACCCCTTACAATTGACATAATGGGTGTAAAACTTGGTTCATGTCAACAAGAAACTAGGAAGAATTCTCTTTTGTATGGATTTCTGTGATTTGAACAAAGATTGCATGAAAGACAATTTTGCAACCCCATTTATCGATCAGATTGTCGATGAGTGTGCGGGTTGCAAAGTATCTTATTTCATGGATGATTTTTTGAGATATAATCAGATTCAAATCAAACCCGAGGACCAAAATAAAACATATTTTATTTTTACTTGGGGTACCTTTGCATATCGAAAGATTCCTTTGGGCCTGAAGAATGTTGGAGCCACCCTTCAAGAGGCCATGTTGTTCTATTTCCACGACCTCAAACACATTTTCAAGTCATACCTTGATGATCTAGCATCACATTCTCGTAAGAGATCTGATCATCCCACCCACCTATGACTAATCTTTGAGCGATTTCACTACTATCGGATTCGCTTGAACCCTAACAAGTGCATTTTTTTCGTGACACCGGGTTGTTTATTAGGTTTCATTTTGTCAACAACATGGATCATAATCGATCCTCTCATGGTTGAGGTGATAGTTCAATTGCTTCCCCCGTTCACAATACCCCAACATCAAAGCTTACAGGGGAAAGCGAATTTTCTTCGACGTTGTTTTGCTAAGTATGTCTAGATCACTAAAGGGTTCATGCGTATTTTGAATAAAGGGGTCCCATTCTGTTTGGATGAAGCTACTCAACACTCTTTTGAAGAGTTCAAATTGTTGGTTGTGGAGCCTGACTATCTTCCTGATTCATAGGTCTTTGTTTTCAACTGTGTTTATACCCCATGAATAATTTAGACCCAAGAATAATGTACATTCCTCCACCTGGGGGAGTACAGAGGGGGGTTACCCCCTCTACGGGGTTTGGGGGTGAATCCCCTGAAGCAAAAATTGCCTTGTAAATGTATATTGTAATTTCATTATAAATATGTATTGTTCATTATAAGGTCGTAGATCTAATGGTAGAAGTTATGTTAGGGTTTTTTCCCCTAGAAGGAAACCCTCTTTTATGAGGGAAATGTATTGCAGCTATGTATCATTTTGTGAATATTGTATTATGAGTGAGGAGACTGTGAGAGAAAGAAGAGAAAGTTACAAAGGGTGTGTTGTAGGTTGTATCCCTTCATTTTCTAGATAATAATAAAGCAAGGACTTGAAAATTTCTCTAGTGGACATAGCTCACACTGGGTGAACCACACACACACACACACACACACACACACATATATATATATATATATATATGTCTCTATTGTATTGTGTATCTTTTGTGATTTATTTCCGCATTTGTTTTATTTTATTTCCCAACGATCCTATTTTTTTAAGAACTGGTATCAGAGAAAAAGGTAACTCGTAGGAAAAAAGGGTTCCTGGTTTGAGTGGGAGTAATGGCAGAAGATGGAAAGTTTAGGGCCGAGAAATTTAACAGCCAAAACTGCCAGTTATGGAAGATGTATATGGAAGATTATTTATATCAGAAGGATCTATTCCTACCATTGGGTAGAATAACAAATAAGTCGACGACCATGAAGGACGAAGAATGAGAGGCTCTTGACAAAAAGGCACTAGGAACGATACAGCTAAGCCTGGTAGTGTTGGTGGCTTTCAATATTTTGAAAGAAAAGACAACGAAGGAGTTGATGGACACATTGTCTAAACTATGCGAAAAACCCTTGACGTCCAATAAGGTATTTCTAATGAAGATATTCTTTAATATGAAGATGTCAGAAGGCGGTTTTGTTGCAGATCATTTAAATGAATTTAATATGATTACTAATCAACTAAGTCTATAAAAGTGGACTTTGATGATGAAGTTAGGGCTCTTCTAATCGTGTGCTCATTTATAGAAAGTTGGAATGGCTTGGTCATGGTTGTAGGTAACTCTGTTTCTAGTTCAAATACTTTAAAATTTGATGATGTTATTGGTGTTATCCTTAGTGAGGAAATGTGACAGAAAAGCATATGTGAGACATCAGGTAATGCGTTGAACATGGAGAATAGGGGAAGACAAAAGGATAGAGGAAAGGGCTCAGGGAACCGCAAGAATTCTAGGAAGCGAAGATCCAAATCCATATTTGGAAAGATAGAGTGTTGGAATTGTGGAAAGAAAGGACATCTAAAGAAAGACTGCAGAGCTCCAAAGAAACAAAGAGATGGACAACAGGACAAAAATCAGGAAGCAAATGTAACATGTGATGTGTTACAAGATGCTTTGATTCTTTCTCTAGATAATATTTATGAGTCTTGGGTAGTAGATTGAGGGGCTTCATTTCATGCCACACCCCATAGGAAAATTTTTCTATATTATGTTCAAGGTGATTTTGGACAGGCTCATTTGGGTGATGATGCACCATGAAAAATTGTTGGAATGGGAAAGGTAAAAATAAAGGAAATAAATGGAAATCAATGGTTGTTGAAAGAGGTAAGACATGTTCCAGATATAAGGAAAATTCTAATTTTAACAGGGCAGTTGGCAAGTGAAGGTTGTATATCCATATATATAGATAAGGTGTGGAAGGTCACCAAAGGATCATTGGTTATAGAAAAAGCAGAGAAGGTAGGTACATTGTATTTATGTACTGGTAATAATGACTCTTCTATCTCTTTAGCTTCTACATGAGTGGATACATCATTGTGGCATCATAGGCTTGGACACATGAGTGATAAGGGGATGGACATACTTCACAAAATAAATTTGTTTCCAGATCTTAAACAAATTGATTTCGATTTATATGAGCATTGTGAATATGGAAATCAAAACAAAGACATATTTCTCAAAGTTGGAAAAGAAAAGAAGAGTGAAAGGTTAGAGATTTTTCATAAAGATGTATGGGGTCCAGATTAGGTATCATCTATTGGTTTCTCTCATTATTATGTTACTTTTATTGATGATGCAACTATAAAAATGTGGGTTTATAGAATTTGACAAAAATATAATGTTTTTGATACTTTTAAGAAATGGAAAGCTTTGGTTGAGAATGAGATAGGAAAAAGGTTGAAGTGTCTCAGATAAGAAAATGGAGGGGAATATTGCAACAAGGAGTTTGATGATTATTGTTCATACCTTGGGATTCGTAGAGAAAAGACAATTCCAAGAACACCACAAAAAAATGGTCTGTTAGAAAGGATGAACAAGAAAATCGTGGAGTGTGCAAGGAGTATGAGATTGCATGCTAGTTTTCCCTTACATTTCTAGGCAGATGTTGTAGATATTGTTTTTTACTTAATAAATAGAGGACCTTCAAGATCTTTGGATAATATAATTCCAGAGGAGGCATGGACATGTAAAAAGGTAAACTATTATTTTTTGAAGACTTTTCGTTGTGAATCATTTATCCATACTGATAAAGAAAATAGAACAAAGTTTGAGGCAAAATCCAATAAGTGTACCTTTATTGGATATAGTGTTAATGATTTTGGTTAATGCTTATGGGATTATGAAAACAATAAAATCATTGGGAGTAGAGATGTCATATTAAATGAGAAGGTCATGTATAAAGATCAGTTGCAGAAAAAGAAACGAGAAAAAGAAAAACCAAAATACACAGTGCTTGATGAGATCCCTGAAAAATAAATTCCAATGGTACCAGAAAATCATAATGTACAACAACAGGATCAACGGGCATCTCAAACTCATGCAAGTGTTGTTAGAATATCTACCAGGTTAAGTAGACCCCCTAAATGATACTCTCCTGCATTGTATAATTTATTGTTGACTGATTCTGGTGAACGAGAATGTTATGAAGAGGCAATGCAGGTAGACACCAAAAATAAGTGGGAGAAATGTATGAAAGAGGAAATGGATTCCTTGGTAAATAAACAAAATTGGGATTTGGTTCAGTTGCCTACAGAAAAAAGAGCATTGCAGAATAAATGGGTTTACAATTTGAAGGAAGAAAATGGAGTAAAAAAAAGGTACAAGGCTAGACTTGTTGTAAAGGGGTTTCCACAAAAGAAGGGTATAGATTTTGATGAAATATGTTCTCATGTTGAAGAAGATCTTGTATGGCCTAAAGCAAGATACAAGGTAGTGGTATTTGAAGTTTGAAAGGTTTATGACAGAACAAAGTTATAGTAGATGTCATTCTGATCAATCTGTTTATTTTAAAAGGCTAGAAAATGGAAGCTATATTATCTTGATATTGTATGTAGATGACATTCTTGTTGTAGGGTCTAATATGCAAGATATAAATGTACTAAAGAATAAATTAGATAATTCATTTGCAATGAAGGATTTGGGTGCTGCAAAGAAAATCCTTAGTATGAGAATAACAAGAGACAGGAAAAATCGCAAATTGGCATTGTCTCGCGGTGAGTATATAGAGAAGGTGTTGGAGAGGTTTAGAATCCATAATGCAAAACCAGTTAGTAAACCTTTGTCCAACCATTTCAAAATAACTAAGGAAATGTGTCCCAAAACACAAAAGGAGATAGAATACATGTCCAGGGTCCCTTATTCATCAGTAGTTGGGATCTTGATGTATGTGATGGCTTGCACAAGACCAGATATTGCACATGCAGTGGGAGTTGTGAGTAGGTAGATGAAAAATCCAGGTAAAGAACATTGGGAGGTAGTAAAGTGGATTCTTAGGTGTTTGAGAGGTATTTCTACTCATGCATTATGTTTTGGAGGTTTAGATACTTTTCTACAGGGATATGTTGATTCATATATGGAAGGTGATAAAGATAGTAGAAGGAGCACCACAGGGTATGTTTTCTCCATCGGTGGAACAACAGTAAGTTGGATTTTGAAACTGAAAAAGGTTGTTGCAGTTTCAACAATAGAGGCATAGTGTGTTGTTGCTATAGAGACTAGTAAAGAGATGATTTGGCTATAGAGAGTTATGGAGGAATTGGGAAAGAAGCAGGAGAATAAAAGGTTGTATTGTGATAGTGAGAGTGACATTCATCTTGAAAAGAACTCGGAATTCCATTCAAAGACAAAGAATATATATTTGAGATACCATTTCATACGATCCTTCTTGGAAGATGGACATTTGAAGTTGGAAAAAATACACAGTAGCCAAAATCCTGTAGACATGTTAACAAAGGGAGTAACCAAGGAAAAATTGAGTTCTTGCTCAGTTTTAGTTGGTATTCAAGAATGAATATGAAGATGATAAATTTTCCATGTCCAAGAAGGTTCATAGTCCAGAAGGTACAACATCGGTGGAGTTGTTGAGATCAGTCTCCCAGTGGGAGATTGTTGGTTTTGGAGCCTGATTATCTTCCTAATTCAGAGGTATTTGTTTTCAACCATGTTTATACCCCATGAAGACTTTACACCCTAGAATAATGTACACTCCTCCATGCAAGAGAGTGTAGAGGGGGGTTACCCCCTCTATAAGGTCTAGGGGAAAACGAGCCCCCGAAGGAAAATTTTCCTTGTAAATGTATATTGCAATTTCATTGTAAATTTGGACCATTCATTATAAGGTCACAAATATGATGGTAGAAGTTATGTTAGGGTTTTTTCCCTAGAAGGAAACCCTATTTTATGAGGGAAATGTATTGCGGATATGTATCATTTTGTGAATATTGTATTTTGAGTAAGGAGACTGTGAGAGAAAGAAGAGGAAGTTACAACGAGTGTGTTGTAGGTTGTATCCCTTCATTTGCTTGAAATTTTTCTGGTGGATGTAGCCCACACTAGGTGAACCACGTATATTTGTGTCTCTATTGTATTGTGTATCTTCTGTGTTTTATTTATTCATTTTATTTTATTTTATTGCTCCACGATTTTGTTTTTCTAACATAAACATGCCCTGATGTCCACCCCTCTGCTCCAACCTCTTGATTATAAAAAATATTTCTTGATGTATTTTGATGTTGCAGAGTCGACCATCGGCATGGCATTAGTTCAAGAAGATGACATGTTTGAATATCATGCTATATATTATCTTAGTCGAGGCGTGGTTGCACCGGAACTCAACTACTCTCATGTTGAGAAACTTTCTTTGAAATTTGTCCATTGTCATTGTTGTCGTCAACCATTTGCAATATGTGTTAACATGATGGGTCATTGGTGGAAAGATCAGTGTATGGATAGTTATCCTATAGGATTTTGACTTGGATTTTGTTTCTACGAAATCTAAAAAGTCATTGGTCTTTGTTGAACTAATTTTGGAACTGTCGGTCGAGTCTGGTGATATTATGCCCGAAGAGTCTCCTATCAATGGATATATTTTTATAATTGCATATTGTCACCCCTGGTATGGAGATATACTTGTGTATATTCATACTTTGAAATGTCCCACTTCTTCTTCTCGCAATGAGCATCGACAAATTTTACACCAAGCATGAAACTATCTTATTCTCGATGACACTTTGTATCATCGAGGCGTAGATTTCATTCTTCGATGATGTCTCACCCATGAAAATCATAGCTCATTTTGAATGATTGTCACATCAGAGCATGTGGAAGTTATTTGTCAGGGATGGAAACAACCCAAACTATTCTACGTGTAGGATACTTTTGTCCCTCGTTAATCAAGGATTGTGTGGAGGATGTAAAGAAGTGTCACCCATGCTATATATTCTGTCGAAATATGTGGGCACACCCTTCTCGTATGTTTCCAGTCATTTTTGTTGGTCCTTTCACCAAGTGGGGGATTTAATTTAGTACATTTCACCCAAATTCAGCCAAGGGATATTGTTACATCATCATAGCAGTAGATTACTTCACAAATTGGGTCCAAGCTATGCCGACATTTAGAAATGATGGAAAAATCGTTTCCCTTTTCATTTTTAATCAGATAACAGTGAGATTCGGTATCCTGAAAGATATTGTCACTGACCATGGCAGTCACTTCCAAAATAAAATGATCATTGAATTAAAATCAAAACTTGGGTTCAAACAAGAACATTCATCACCCTATTAACCACAAGAGAATGTTCAGGTTGAAGCTTTGAATAAGTCTCTCAAGACTATTCTTTAGCGAACGACCAATTCTGCCAAGTCAAATTGGCATTTGATGTTGTATTTAGCGTTGTGGGCCTATTGAACTTCTGTAAAGACTGTCACTAGTTTTTCACCTTTTCAACTCATATACTGGATGGAAGAAGTCTTACCTATTGAGTGTCAAATCCCTTATTTAAATTTGGCAGTGGAGCTATTTCTCGACACTTCACCGCTTGAGGAATTCATTCTATATCTCAACTAGCTCAATGAGCAGTGTCATGATGCATCCTTAGCAATCGAGGATCATAAGAAATGATTCAAGTTTCAATATGATCGGTCTGTTCACCCTCAACTTTTATCTAAAGGTAATCTTGTCCTGGTCTATGATCAAGACAAAGATCCCCTGGGGGTAGGAAAATTTAAACCCATGTGGTTCAGACCTTTCATTGTGAAAGAGGTCTTAGAGAAGGGCACTTACCATCTGGTTGATTTTGACGGAAATTATTTAGCGGAGCCTAGAAATGGGATCTATCTTAAGAAGTATTACTCTTAGCTTGGTCACCTGCGTGGATTATTATATATATGTATAGTCTCTTATACATTTTTTTCCTTTTTTGTCTTGTGGACGTGTAGTTATTTATGTCTTATTTTTCACTGTGGCAAATGTCAAGTGAATCAGAGATTTACTTTGGGTACGTTGACGCCGCTAGATGACACATTTTCAGACATGGAGGCCAGTTGCTATCTTTCAGAGGTATTTGTCTAGGAGACGCAACCAATAATGTTGTTGATTACAGTGCAGTGATAGAATTTCTATGTGATGCTTTGTCACATCAAATTTCTCTCCTCTAGGCTTACTTAGATGATCAACTGGTTGTGTCCTAGTTAAATGGGGTTTACCATGTTTATGATCCCAATCTTCACCGACGGTTCCTTAGGATATGTCTCTTAGAATGATCTTTTGATTACATTATGCATATCCATGTTCCTAGGAAATTTAATCATTTAAAAAATACTCTACCTAATCAAGTTTTAGATTGGCATGTTTCTCACTTGTAAAAGAAAAGCACACACATGCACATGTAAATACATTTGTAAAAAATGTTATCCATAAAACAAGAAATGTGTGTGTGTGTGTGTGTGTGTGTGTGTGTGTATACATATATATATTTCCAAAATAGTGTCATGAGTACAAAACTGGGCATGGAAGCCTCAAAATTCATTGGTATACATTGTTGGTCTTACGCCCTCAAAATATATAGTACAAAAAGTGCCCTCTGCACGTAAGTGGTCCGACGCTATTTAAGGTCTAGGCCTATTTGGCTTGCTATAGTGAATGCCAAAATTCGCAAGATGCCAGAAAAACTATACCCAGGTTTGAGGCACCCCTACTACATGTGGCTGCATATTCAAGGGGACATCCTCCATATCAACCATAGGAAAAGAATGAGTGAGAGTAGTGAGGTTCCTCTCCACTCATTGTAAGACTCTATCATTCTCTCCAACTAGGGGTCCTCCCACAACTTCTAGTCCTGCATCTAGTTGAGGGTGACACCGAGTCCTGGAAAATTCTGTCAATCGAACAGGTCCCACATCTGTACATAACAGATTCATGAGTTAGTACTCTAGACACACATAAAAATGATATATATGAAAATTAAAATTTAACAACTTCAAAATATGTTACCTATCTCGCCACTCTCTTTTCCAGGAAGAAGAGGAATGTTTGGATCTCTAAGGAAGCCAATCCTTTCATAGGGATAATCCTCTATAAATAGGATGTGACGTGCCCACCAGTCAAAGAATTTTTCATCGAAGGCCTCTACAGTCCTTCCTCCACCCTGTCTAGGAAGTAAAACCGCCCACCTGCTCACTGTTGTGAAGGAGGCTATATTCCCCCATATTGTCTTTCTAAGACTAAAACTGAGCACCCTCACAAAGAAGGAGCATAATATTACATGAATTCTTGTTGGTGTGCCTACGAAAATCTGTGAGTTGTCTCTTCATGCATACTAGAATGGTAGTACTTCAATCAAAGATGGTTGCCTCCAAACACTAAACTACACAATGCATATGTGCATGTGAGGATTGATGGAGTGTTGGATATCTAGTAATCTACCCAATCAAGAGTAGGATCGCTCGTAGAGAGAGGATGGTGATCTTGTGAATCGTTACTTGAGAACCCACTTTCTCAGTACCAACCTCACAATACATGCAGATATAGTCCTCTATTTTAAATGACCCCAAAGGAAAGGTACTCAAGTTGATCGGTTCCCCTCTTCTGGATAGGATGGTTAGGAAGTAGATATCCTCTATAATCAGGGTCAATGATTGACCCTCCAGCATGAAATCTTTCGTATCAAGATGCCAATAGTCCACAAGAGCATTAAGAAACCTCATTTGTGCCCTCATAAATGAACACTGGAATAATTTCCATAAGCCACATTGTTTCAGTGAGGTGATAGCCATAGGGTACTCCTCAACCAATATATCTAGTTCCTCATTCTCTCCCTCCCTCCAGTGAACATACATCATGTCACATAAAAAATTGGAGAGGAGTTAGTACTTGTATTTTTATTTTTTCAATACAAAGGGAGGTGTACATGGGTTTTTAACTACACGGTCATGTATGTACATGGGTTTTTTATTACTCTACCCAAGTAAATACATGGGATATCCTTGGATAGCCTACGTATATGTAGATGTGACCCTTTTACAAGGGTGCACCCCTCCCAAACTTAAAACTAAATAAGAAATGGAGGAATGGAAATGCAAGAGGAAGAATTTTGTACTTACTCGATCCAAGTACGATGGGTTTTTTTCCACTGTATCTCCCATAATTCACTCTTTTGATGAAGGGGTTTTTTGACTTTTTTGTTAATTTCCAATTTGCAATGGTGAAAATGAGTTGTCCACTTCTATTTATAGACTTATTTGGCCCTTTTTCCCCCTTTTTGGTCCCCTTTTTCACTTTTCCTGGCTTGGTGGCTACTAGATTTTTCTTTGGAGTTATATATTATTTGTTATGGTACTTTTCTCCTTTTGGTTTGGTGATTATTTTTGAGATAGGTTACATTTCTTCATCCCTTGGTAAAAGTCATTTTTTCCAAATTTTTTCATATAAGTTAGGATTTCACTCCCACTTTCTGCATCTCATTGTGTTTTTCTCTTTTCCATAGGATCCACCCCACCAAAGTGAAATGAAAAAACTTTTTGTTGCTTTAGAAGTGTCGTAATTAGGTGGTAGAGCCTACCTCTACATGGATGCCCTAGGTAGATCCTTTGCTACATTTTGGTGTCCATGCCCTCAGTTTCGACTATAGGCTTGGGAGTCCTTGATTAGTCCCATCATGATTACATATCTAAGCCTCATTCTTCTTTCTAATCATCATTCTTGGCCTTACCCTAGGGACTCCCTAACGATCATGCTTTGTTGTCTTTCAAAATCACATTAAAATTTGTAAGCAACATCCAATGAGACTGTATTTTTTATTTTCAATCTCATCTAGATTACTTGAGAAAAGTAGACCCCTGGAATCTTTTTTGAGCCTTTTTCCTACTCTCTAAAATTGAAAATATTTTTAAGCGATCTTTTTTCCCTTCACTCTCACCAAAATCAAATTTGAAGGCACATTTGTGTGGCAATACTTTACCCCTTTTCTAGGCTGGATGGCTAATTTTATGAATAAAGTTATTCTTTAGGAACTTCAGTTTGCTAGAAGAGTATTCTTAGGCGTAATTTTAACCCTTTTTCGGGCTTGAGGGACTAAATTTTCGAAAAAGGAAAATTAACCTTGGTTTTGGTTTATCACCTTTTTTGGGCACTGGAGATTACTTACGAAAAAGGAACCCCCCCAATAGTCCACAGTTAAGCTCTTTTCAAACTCCCTAAACTTGAAAATATCGTTGAGTGACCTTATTCCTTCACACTCGTTAAATTATTTCCAAAATAACATCTACTTGGCATGAGTTTAACCCTTTTTCTAGCTAGTAGATTATTGCGGAAAAAGGTAAGCCTTGGGAGATTTGTCTTGCCATGAGAGTTATCCTCAATTACTTTTATACTTTTTCGGGCTAATGAGAATAAACTCAGAAAAATCTTTTGAGTCCATAGTTAATCTCTTTTCAGACTCCTTAAATTGAAATATAGTCGAGTGTTCTTGTCTTTGTCACACTCGTTAAAATGGTTTTGAAAAGACATTTTTTCGGTGCAAGTTTAACCCTTTTTTGAGCCAATTGGACTAAATACAAAAAATTTATGATCCAGGTGGATATCGGGGGCCACCCACCTTTTCCAAATGGCTCAAAACAGTTTTCTGTCCATTTTGGCAATTTACTATTTTTAGCAGGTTTTCACTTCTGGGGCCATTTTGAGGGCCTAAATGAAGTTTTTTCGAGATCGAGGTTCTCAATGATATCCAAAGGAATTATTGAGCCCCCAAAATGAATCTCCTCGACGATACCTTTTCAATGAGCTATCACACGCCTAAAACGGAGATCTTATGCAAAAGTTACGACCCCGGGAAGTTGATGCACCAACTTACCCAAACGGGGCCCACATGACTTTTGGTGCTTCATCTCCTAGGGTTAGGTTTTTAGATGTCTAGGAATTTTGGCATTCTCGGTTATTGTAAAAATGCCCCCAAAGACTCATTGTAACCATCTTCTTGCGAATGCGAGTAGCCGTCACATCTCTTCTCAGAGATAAGCTGCCACCATTCTAGCGAGTCTTTCACTCTGTATTTTTACAGTCTCTGTACATTTCTTTCATTAATAGAAATCGTGTATTACTGTATCTCTATGTTTATGGTTGCATCTCTGATATATTTCTGTTATATTACTGGATATACGCGATATCTCTGTGCATTTCTTTATTATATCTCCGCTCTCATTTCGTGCCGAAAATAATCCGGATCAAGTTACTCATTGGAGTATTCTTGAACATTTTTTTATACTCTCTAAACATAAAAAAACCACCGACCTTACCTTCTCTGGGATCGTAAAAATTTACATAGAAGGGGTCTTGTTGATTCATGATTAATCACATTGTGGGTCTCATATTTTCATCTTTTTCCTAATGCCGGCTCCATGCTTCTCTCAACTAAACCTTTGAAGAGTTCCTTAAACACAATCCTTGCAACACTTTTTCCTTTGCGATCTGACACCTTGACCAATGGAGGAATTTTCCCCAAGTGTCCTTATCCTACACATGTCTCCTTTCCTTGAGAATTAGTATGTTCCATGTGATTGGAACCAATTTTATCACTTGCGACACTTGTTTCCTCCTTTGTAACATAGCATTATTTTATTATTTTTCAATATTATTAAAAAAATAAAATATCCCAAAAAGAGAGGATGAAAATATACATTCTTTTTTCGGTAGTAAAGATAGTCTCCCTTGGACAGAGCACATCCTTTTGTTGTTCATCAAGCATTGGGATATAGTATGACCTTGGGAATTTTTTCTCACTACATAGAGTTTTGTCCTCCTCCATTTGGTTACTCTTCCAAACATATGGAGATTTTTTTATGCCTCCTACATCACATACTTATGTCAATGTAACGTTGTCTGAGTATGATCATCTTTCATGATTTTTTCCAAGGGAATTTTTACCCAACCAGAGTCGACCTTACTGCAGTTTGTCTCTTGACTTTCATGAGTTGCCCATCCCAAGAGTCCAGTCAAGTCTAGATTCAAAATCGACTAAAGTTTCTTCCTGATCATCGAGATCCTCCAGTCTTTTCATGATGTCTTGTCGAATATCTCAGGGTAGTGATTCTTACACTCCCCTCGTACTCCTACCTGATCTTTGAAGATCTTTAATTTGTTGCTCGAGCTATGAAGTTTTCATCTACAGCTGTAGTTATTACTAGCTTCTTGAAGATGCATATTGTACTTGTATATCTTCGACTCATTTTGAGATGTAGATTTTTTGTGTATTTCTTAAGGCTAGACTTTATATATTTATATGACATGGATCTGCAATGTACTTGATTGGAAGCCATGATTTAGTTCATCCTGAGTGTGGGTATGCCTGCCTCAAAGAGATAATTGTTGTTTTGCATATGGTGTTGGATTACTGAGAGGGGGGGGGTGAATCAGTAATAAAGAAATTTAATCCTTTTTAACCATATAATACAAGTGTTATATCAATGTATCATTATCATCCAATAACTGCAGAGTAAATAAGAAATGAACAAATGAAAAATCATACACATACACAGTACACCGGTGTTTTACGTGGAAACCCTAAAATGAATAAAACCATGGAATGTTTTTTCTTATATGTCTTGAAGAATTACATTCATGGAAGCACCAACTTCCTTTGTTTTCTAGTTGCAATTGGAAGGAGGCTCCAACCCCCTAGTTTCTTAGGTAACAACCTGAGGGAAGCTCCAACTCCCCAATTCTCTAGCTACAACCAGAAAGAGGCTACAACCTCCTATTTTCTCTGGCTACAATTGGAAGGAGGCTACAACCTCCTATGTTCTCTGGCTACAATTGGAAGGAGGCTACAACCACATGTCCTTGCCTCATCGAACTACCCTGAAGTATAAGTAGAATGATGGACCCACTGTCAACCTGTCACTTTGAGATTTGTTGTTGTACAATTGTATCAACCTGTACCAATGACCTATATCCAATTTGTACAACTACCCTGTAATCAATATATACTTGAACTGAACATGTATCTACAAAAATACAACATGTACGTGACCTGTAGTGCTACAACCCACGTATGTACACGTCCTATATGTTATGCAACCCACGTATGTATGCCACCTAACTGTTATGCAACATGTGTATGCCTTCTGAAAACTAGGGTTTCTCTTTTCTTGAAAACTTATGACCCTCTGTAACTTCTTTCACATAGATCTATAACCTGTCACTGTATCCAGACTGTAAATGTACCCTGTGCATGCATCCTCATACATAACCTTTACTCAAAGAAAATATGTCTCTCTCTAGTCATGTTCCACATAGGTGTGTGTAATCATGAACAAGTATAATATCCCTCACATGATCTTATTCATCAAACCCTTTATGATATTTAGCCTCTCAATACATCAACTACTACACAAATACAAAATCTCAACCATGTACCATAAAAACCCTTAGCCGTATACCAAGAAATACAAGATGTTCCTCACAAGAAGTATCAATGATGAACATACCAACACTATATTTCTATAGATCTGACTTATACATAAGATCCCATGTAGCCACTAGTATCTCTAGGGAGAATCATCAAATCTCCATTTCCATCCCTCATGCATACATCAAAATCCAACTATTCATAGAAATAAGACATACCTTTTGAACCAATGGATTGATTTGATGTATTTAAGCACTTTAGACCTTCCTAGGAGCTTGATCTCAGAATCTATAACCTCTGCATCTTCATCTTCTCAATTTTCCATGGCTTTATCAACATGTACTCACCCTATACATAGCTATCCTATGTATGTACACACCCTATACACAGACATATTGTGTACATGTACGCACCCTATACACAACTAGTCCGCATATGTATGAACCCTATTCACAAAAAACCCACGTACATGTACTCTTCCTATACACAGGCAGCCCATGTAAGCCTCATAAAATAGAGTTTTTTGTATTCACTATAATTCTAATAATTTCGTCGTCAACCCTTCATGCTACCTCAGACGTTCGCCACTTCAGATGTATCCACAAGTATTTACAATAATCTTTACACAAGAAAATAGATATACAATATGTACAAGTGTGTCTTTAATGAGTGATATTTTCGTCTTATTTATATCTTCATGTAGCCCTAAACTTTCATTATTTTAAGGATTCTTAATTTAAAATAATTTCTTTTGCAAAGCACTTTGACCCTTGGGGGCTTCTGTAAAACTTATGATGGGTTCTCCAACATCATATGGCCATAACTCTCTAACCGTGAGGAGTTATGTGACATTCCACATACCAATGAAAATGGCATGACAAGAACTATCCATCTAGGATAGTTTCACTGACAAATTCATTATCCTTCATCTCATTGTTCCACAATTAATCATGGTTTATATCACTCTGCAAAGCGTCTTACCATGAGGGCTTTCACCATAAGGGGACCACTTTGGAGTTCATCCATCTTTACTTCTTATCAACCATGACAAGACAATAATGTGTCATCTTAACATCAAACAATATTGGGTCCATTACCCAAAACTTTGGTCTACAAGGCTTTCTTCAAGGGTTGACATCAATGTAAACCAACCTTAATCAACAATCCCCCCTTTGGAATTGATGGAAACATTATGATGCAATACTGAAATCATATCACTCATGCTCCCCCTAAAACCATGCCTCTTTCTTCTGCATCTGATAAATCCTCTCTCCCTGGAACCATGCCTCTGTCCTTTGCATCTGATAAATCTATCCCCCTTTGTCATCAATGGCAAAGGTATCTTTCCATCTGGGGCTGCTCCCCCTAACTGAATTGTCCTCTAATGGTTCTTCCTCGTGTAAATATAAGACATATAATATAATCATTCAAAAAACATTCATTTTGGAGTAGAAATAACTCCAAGTCTCTGTCGAATATATTCAAAGGATTCTCGTGGAAGTGGTTTTGTAAAGATGTGTGTCACTTTTTATTTTGTTCCCACATACTCAACTCTGATGTTATTTTCTGCAACCTGCTCCCGTAGAAAGTGATACTTGATTGGAATTTTCTTCGTCTTGGAGTCTATCACTGGGTTCTTCGAGATACTGATGGTGTTGGTATTATCACAATAGATTGGAATGGGCTCATCATACTCAACTTGTATATCTGGCAGAGTTTGTTTCATCCAAAGAACCTATGTACAACATGATGTTGTTGCAATATACTCTACCTCGGTTGTAGATAAGATAGTGATTATTGTTTCTTTCTTAGCCATGATACTAAACACTCACCTACGTAGAACGTTGCTCCACTAGTGTTTCATCATCCATTAATACAACCTTCCCAATCTGCATTTGTGTAGGCAATAAGTGATAGATCCTTTCCTTTTGGATACCATAATCCAAACTCTTCTGTTCCTTTGAGATATCTTAAAATCCTCTTCACTGCTAATACATGTGATTCCTTTGGTGCTTCTTGAAATCATGCCACCTGTCCAACTGCCTACATTACATATGGACTGGATGATTTCACATATAGTAAATTTCCAATCATTGACCTATATTGCCTTTGATCTGTAGACTTCAAATCATCATCTTTTTTCAACTTGTAACTGGTTTGCATGGGAGTGATAATTGGTTTGAAATCTTCCATTCCAAACCTCTTTAGAATTTCTATAATATACTTGGTTTGAGAAATACAAATTCCTTGGTTGCTTTGATGTATCTGAAGTCCCAGAAATAAGGATAGTTCTCCAAGTAACGACATTTCAAATTCATTTTTCATATCTTTTGCAAATTTCTGGCTTAACCAGTCATCATCACTACCAAAAATAATATCATCAACATAAACTTCAATTAATAAAATATTACCTTGACTTACCTTGATGTAGAGGTTGTTGTCTGCACTTCCTTTTCTTAACCCTACCTGTTGTAGATACTTATTCAGTCTAGAGTACCATGCTCTAGGAGTCTATTTTAGGCCATACAAGGCCTTCTTTAATTTACACACATAATTTGTGTTCTCTGACAACTGAAATCCTTCTGGTTGTTCAATGTAGACTTCTTATTCAAGTTCCCCATTTAAAAAATATGATTTTATGTCCATATGATACATTTTAATATTTTTGGAGCATGCATAAGATAAAATCAAACGAATTGCTTCCATTCTGGCAATTGGGGCAAATGTCTCTTCAAAGCCGATTCCTTCAACCTTTCCATATCCTTTACATACCAATATAGATTTGTTCCTTGTAACATGTCCATATTCATTAAATTTATTCCTGAAAACCCATTTTGTATCGGTCACATTCTTATTCTTTGGTCTTGGAACCAATTCCCAAGTGTCATTTTTCTCTATGTGATCCAATTCTTCATCCATGGCCTTTTTCCAAAATTCATCCTTGTTGGCTTCTTCAAAACAGTTTTGTTCAATTGTAGATAAGAGTGTTAGGTGTGATTGTTCTGATGAAAGGATTCTTCTTCTAGTCTCAACTCCTGAATCTTTGTTTCTGATAATCTAAACTGAAGGATGATTCTTTTGTACTCATTTACTAGGTGTCTTTAGAGACACTTGTTGAACTTGCTTTTATGTTTCTATTGGATTCTCTTCATCTTCCTCTTCTTCTTCTTTTTCATCTTTTGTTTCTTCTTCTAAGGGTTGTTTCGTTGATTCATTTTCTTGCTTTGATTTTGGTCTTCCTGTTTCATCAATTGTTACGTTGACACTTTTCACAACTTTGTTCAGTCGTACATTGTAACACTTGTATGATTTCATTGTACTTGAGTAACCAAAAAGTACTCCTTTGTCCGCACAAGATTCAAACTTTCCCATTCCACCATCTTCTCTTTTGATATAGCATTTTCTTCCAAAAAATCTTAATTGCTTTACATTTGTTGGTCTTCCTTTCCATAGTTCGTAAGGAGTTTTGTCAATGTTGTTTATGAGAATTACTCTATTTTGAATGTGAACTATTGTATGCACTGCCTATGTCCAAAAAATATCTGTCAATTTTGAATCCATTAGCATTGTTCGATCCATTTCCTGTGTAATTATCATCCATTATGATAATGTTCCTTTGTCTCTGAACCACTCTCTGAACCAATCTATGAATCCATTCTCTCTTCCACTATCATATATATGTCCAAACCTGCTAAGTGTTCTTATGAATCTATCTCTGTTCATATTATCCAAGACTCTACTTGCACAACTTTCCTTAATTCTAACCCATTTATCAGTATACTATCATGAAGTCTTGATTAATCTATCAAATTGTACTTATTCTAACTGATTTCTATGAATCTATCTTCTAAAAGTATGTAAGCTACTCGAAGGATGGTTCTTTGGTATATCACAACTATCACATAGACTCCCCTTGTCTAATATTCATATTACTTTGGAATATTTAATTCGGATGGCTTAGAACAATTCCTGCTCTAATGTGTATTCATCATCATCTTCATTGGTAGATTCGTCATCATCTTCATTGGTAGATTCATCATCATCTTCATTGGTAGATTCATTATCTCTCTGAGCTCTAACTTCTTTCTTTCTGTCTGTGGATTCATCTTTCATTACAATGCTTGAAAGTACAATATATTGAACTTGTTCCTTGTTTACATGTCCTTCCTGTCTTTAATCTATTTTCCAAACCTTTCTGTATTTGACATCTTTCCTTTTCTCTGTAGAATTTTCTTCATACCGTTTTATTGTCAATCTTGCGATCTCTGGTACCTGGTCTTTGTTAACCTATTCTTCCTATTTTCTCATCCTTACTTTATTATTTTCTCAACCTCTTCTTCTTTCTTCGTTATCTGAGACTTCATGACTTCTTCTATTCTTTTCTCTTCTTCAAGATGAATTTTTGATGTGATTATTTTTTTTTCAAGTCCTTTCTCTTCTTGACCAAACTCTTTCTCAATCTAGTTTAGATCATTAGTTCTTTCCTTAATATGATCTATCAATATATTCTCTCTCATTTTTGCTTCTTCCTTTTGTGTTGCTATGTTGGTTTCTAAGCACTTCTTTTAATATTCAATATTTTCTTAGATCTTTATGGATTATTCTAGTTGAGTTCTTAAGTTATCGATGACCTATTCGGGTTCTTAAAAAATGTGAACACTTTCCTTTTGTTTCATCAATTCTTTCTTGAGTGAATTGTTTTCTTCTCTTAGTTCATCTAAAGCACTAATCAATTCTTCTTCATAATTGTCTTCCTTTTCAATTAGTTTTTTTGTCTCATTTCCTTCATGTCATTCTATTTCAAGATGTTCACATTTTTCACAATTAAAACAAAAAAACATACCTTTGGTGATTATGTACTCTTCATCTTATGAATCTTCTTGACATGGTGAACATAATTCTTCTTGATTTGTATCTGCATCTTCTTTGACATTTTTCGAATCTCTGATGGGTGAAGAATATATGTCATGTAACTTATCCCAAAGTTCTTTTTCTGATGAACATTTACCAACCTTTTATCTTACCAGATTAGGTAATCCTTCCCAAATGAAATCCATTTCTATTTTGTTATTCTTCCTCAATTCCTTCTTGGCTGCAGTCTTTTCCCTTTTTGAACTATCATATCTTGTAACAACCGATAGCCAAATATAATGTCCTTGTGCCTTTAAAAATACTTTCATCCTTATTCTCCACATATCATACTTAAAACCATTATGACCAATAAACATTGGTACTCCATTCTTAGAATAATCGTTGATCCCATTCTAGTGGTTAAATTGTTTCCTGAAGGAACCTGCTCTAATATCAATTATTGGATTACTGAGAGGGGGGGTGAATAAGTAATAGAGAAATTTAATCCTTTTTAACCATATAATCCAAGTGTTATATCAATGTATCATTATCATCCAATAATTGCAGAGTAAATAAGAAATTAACAAATGAAAAATCATACACATACACAATACAACAATGTTTTATGTGGAAACCCAAAGTGGGAGAAAACCACAGAATGATTTTTCTTATATGTCTTGAATAATTACATTCATTGGAAGCACCAACTTCCTTTATTTTCTAGCTGCAACTGAAAGGAGGCTCCAACCCCCTAGTTTCTTAGGCTATAACTTGAGGGAAGCTCCAACTCCCCAATTCTATGGCTACAACTAGAAGGAGGATACAACCCCCTATGTTCTCTGGCAACAACTAGAATATGGCTACAACCACCTATCCTTGCCACGTCCAACCACCCTGAAGTATAAGTAGAACGATGGAACCACTGTCAACCTATCACTGTGAGATATACTGCTATACAACTGTATCAACCTGTACCACTAACCCATATCCAATATGTACAACTTCCCTGTAATCAATATGTACCTGAACTAAACATGTATCTACAAAAATACAATAGGTACGCGACCTGTAGTGGTGTATCCCGTGTATGTAAGTTCCCTATATGTTATGCAGGCCGCATATGTATGCCACCTAACTGTTATGCATCCTTCATATGCCTTCTGAAAACTAGGGTTTCCTTTTTCTTGAAAACTTTTGACCCTCTGTAACTTCTTTCACATATATCTGTAACATGTCACTCTATCCAGACTGTAACTATACCCTATGCATGCATCCTCATACATAACCTTTACTCAAGGAAAATATGTCTATCTCTAGTCATGTGCCACATAGGTGTGTGTAATCATGAACAAGTATAATATTCCTCTCATAATCTTAGTCATCAAACCCTTTCAGATATTTAGCCTCTCAATACATCAACTACTAAACAAGTACAAAATCTCAACCATGTACCATAAAAACCCTTATCCATATGATAAGAAATACAAGATGTGCCTCACAAGAAGTATCAATGATGGACATACCAACACTATATTTTTGTAGATCTAACTTATGCAAAATATCCCATGTAGCCACTAGTATCTCTAGGGAGAATCCTCAAATATCCATTGCCATTCCTCATGCATACATCAAAATACAATTATTCATAGAAATAAGACATACCTTTTGAACCAATGCATGGATCTAATGTATCTCAGCACTTTAGACCTTCCTGGGAGCTTGATCTCATAATCTAGAACCTCTGCATGTTCATCTTCTCAAGTTTCTATGGATTTATCAACTTGTACTCACCCTATACATAGCCATCTTGCATATGTATGCACCCTATACACAAACAACCCATGTACATGTACACACCCTATACACAGCCAACCCGTGTATGTACACACCCTATTCACAGACAGCTCGCATACATGTAGTCACCCTATACACAGACATCCCATGTACGCCTCAAAAAACATGGTTTTTTGTATTCGCTGTAATTCTGAGAATTTCTCTGTCAACCCTTCGTGTTGCCTTAGACGTTCACCACTTCATATGTATCCACAAGTATTTACAATAATATTTACACAAGAAAATAGATGTACAATATGTACAAGTGTGTCTTTAATGAGTGAGCTTTGCCTCTTATTTATATCTTCATGTAGCCTTACACTTTCCTTATTTTAGGGCTTATTCATTTAAAATAATTTCTTTTGCAAAGCACTTTGACCCTTGGGGGCTTTTGTAAGACTTATGAGGGGTTCTCCAACTTCATATGGTCATAAATCTCTAACCGTGAGGAGTTATGTGACATTCCACATACCACCATAAATGGCATTACAAGAACTATCCATCTAGGATAGTTTCACTGAAAACATCACCTTCATCTCATTGTTCCACAATTAAACATGGGTTCTCTCACTCTGCAAAGCATATTCCTATGAGGGATTTCACCATAAGGGGACCACTTTGGAGTTCATCCATCTTTACTTCTTATCAACCATGACAAGAAAATAATGAGTCATCCTTACATAAAACATTTTTGGGTCCATTACCCAAACCTTTGTGCTATGGGGCTTTCTTCAAGGGTTGACATCAATGACAACCAACCATAATCAATAGATGGCACCACCCAAACTCTGGTCTCGGTCTCACTCGACTTCGTGCATTCCTCTAGTGAATATGTTTTAATGTATTCCATCCATCAGTTGCTCTTCTGAAATCATACATTAGGGGGCATCTTTTATAGCCCTAAAATTACCTACTCATGTAGACATGGGATTGGCCTTCCTATTTGCATAATTTGCCAAAACACTGCTGAAGAACTGTATTTTAAAAACCATGTTTTGGAGCATGTATGCACGCTTCTGCACTACTTATTGCATACATACACTTATTGCATGCTATAAAACCCACGTACATACCCTAGCTACACACTAAAAAACTTGCATATATCTCCCAAAATTGCAAAAATTAAAAAGTTGCAAGGGATTCAATGGAATTAACGAACTATTGGAGGTTTCCCAACCATTTCACCTGCTATAACCCATCCCCAAACTGAATAACTATCATTTTTTCATATAAAATGAGGTCTCAGGGTCTCATTCCACAATCAAGAATTATAACTGTGAAACTATGCCCAAATTCCCTTTCCTTCCTTTCCTAAATATTTGCATCCTTTTGTGATTTATTGCCTCAACATTCACTATCTAGCCCTTTTCTCGCATACAATCCATTCCCTTCCCTTGAAGTGATCAACAGATTATGAGATATGGCATTTGGAAGGCGCACTTGGAGCATTGTTAAGAGGATCCTGGACCAGGTTCGCGAAGCATCGGCCTGCAAAGGTTGTAATTTCCAATCTTTGAGTATTGAATAAAAGAATCTCTTTTCCTTGTCCCAAATGATGATTGGTGTGTATTTTCTTGGATTTATACATAAAATTTTATATCTAACCCTAATTGATGAATAGAAATAGTATGTTTGTAGCATTGTTTTTCTAGTTGTGGATGTAGGTCATCTTTGGGAGGATACTTCCAGCCTTGGTAGCTACAAATATTGAGGAGGTCAGCACCAAATGTTGGATTAAAGGTACAATTTATGGATTACTCTTTCATTTTTTTGCTGTTCATCTTTTTTGGAATGTTTTGGGTGGCATAGGAATTACATTGAATTTTAAGGGAGTCATTGCTACATCTATACTTAGAACCTTGGTATAGTTATGGGGGGTTTTCTTGCTAGCATCTCTCTATGAAAATGTTTCTTACTCATGTTTTTCATGGGGTGGAGGTGCCTGAATTAATTAAAGACCAGGGTGTTACATTCCCCCCCCTAACTAAAATTCATTTTTACCCTTGGAAACATCTTGAAGAACCTTTTATCCTCAAATGTTTCTATCCTGACTCATGCATATGTCTATCATTTTCTTCTCCAACCACTTTACACTGTCACTACCAAAATTACCTATGAAACTGCTCACTATCATTTACTTCCTTTGAAAATCTCATTTTTCCCAACTCTATTGCAATAATATTGGATACTTATGTTTTTGATACTAAGAGGGTGAATCAGTATCAAGTACAATTAAAAAAAAAAATCAAATTATACTTAAACCATTCAATTATATCCAATGAGAAATTAACAATAGCATAAGAGTTACACCAATACACCACAATACACCATGCACAAAATATGAGAAATAATCAATAGTTATTGTTCAAGGGAAGTAATGACTTCCAAAGGTAGATACAAATTCCAAATATAAAGGGAGGGATAAACCTCCAAGAGAAATATACAATCCTCCAATATCAAGAGAGGGTTTACCTCTCCATCCTTTCCACTTCCTTCCACCAACTAATATATGAGAGATAATAAAACTTTACATTAAATCATCACCATCAACTAATCATCACATAGAACTTAATAATGCTTCTTGATACTTCTTCAAATTATGCAACTCTTCACTTATTATAATAATATGATCTTGTAGATAATATAACTCAATGTATTCTTTGAAACGCCTCCATTTTTTACTCCTTGAATCCTTCCCAAAAAGAAGTCATAGAGAAAATGGTAGGCCTTATTCAATTATGGTTTATTCAGGAGAGCGAACTTGTACATAATTCCCTGCGCTCTATATTTAACATCCGATTTTGAAAATCACACACAAAAAACTATAGCCCGTACTCTTTCCAATGAAATTGTTCTAACTTCATTTGGATTCTCTATGAATAAGTTATGACTATTATACCCGGAACACATTTTTATGACTAGCTTCAGGACTAGTCAAAAACCCTATCTTTCACAGAGTTTATCTCCAAAATTATAGCGAATAAAGAGATGAAATTTTTACCACAAGTACCTAGATACGTCTTATCAATACCATATCAATTTCATCATCTGAATCGTTCTATAAAAAACGTTATAGAAAAAATGATAAGATGACCTGTAAATAACATACCTTAGAACACATCACCAAAAGATTTCATCCTCCCTTGAAATCTGGCCTTCTTTACTTCAGATTTCCTCTGAAATTCGAATTGTGTGTGTAAAATGAATGTATAATGATATGTATTTATACCATTTATGTCACTTCCTTTTAACATTTGGTTCGACCTGACACTTTCTTATGTTGTAATTTTTTTCTTTAATTATCTTTAGGGCCGACCTGTACTTCCTTGTTCAATTTACTTTGTCATCTTCAAAAATTCATTTCTCCTGAACCATGAGGATCCTCGTGACATGTCACATACCAACGGAAGTAGCATGAATTATATTATCCATCCATGGGTGTTGTATCTACATGTGTAATTTCCTTCATGTACAAATATCTTCATCAATCGTGCGGTACAAAACCAATGACTAGGGTTGACATCAATGACAACAACGAATCTTCCAACAATGTCCCCCTTTGTCATTGATTGAAACACTCATGCTCCCCCTATCATCATGATCCTAATTTCTCTCCCCCTTTGAAATCAATGGAAAAGGGTATGGTTTCTCCCCCTAAGTTTAATGGACAGAGGTAACTCTCTTCTTTGGGGCTGCTCCCCCTGAACATATAGCACTTAATAACACTTCATTTTTATGGTATCTTTCTTCCTTGGAGATTTTTCATTATTTTAGGACGTATATGTTACTTGGTCTTCTTGTTGTAGTTGCAACCAATCTTCTTGAACCTTCTTCTTTGATTTTTCATCTTTGTGAGTCAAACATGAAAGTATATCCTTGATCACACATTTTACTAACACTGAGTAGATTATGCTTCAAGTCTTCAACCAATAGGACATTCTTTTCTTTTACATTTTTGCTTCCAAGATCTACTACAGTTTTTCCGATTATTTTGGCAAATGATTCATCTCCAAAATGAAACATTGCCACCCTTTCTCTTCAAGATGATGATTTTTTCTTGATCCCTGGTCATGTGTGAAGAACATCCACTGCCTATGTACCATTCATCTTCTTATTTACATTCTTCAGCGGTGAATGCTATTTGACAATCTTCATTTTTTGGAATCTCTTTCCTTCTCCATACTGTGGTTGGGATAGGGACATCTTCATTCATATATTTGTAATCTCGTGCTTTGTGACCAAGATAATTTCATTTGTAGCATACAATATTTTTTTCCATCAATGGGGAAAATGAATTATAAATTTTGTTGACAAATCCACAATTATTTTCATATCTTCTATTTACATAGTTCATGTTTCTTGCATAGTTGTTCCTTTCATTGATTATGCAATTAATTGCCTTATGTCCAAAAAATTTGCAAGTATAAAAATGACCAAGAAAGCAATTCTGATACCTAGGAGTAAGTGACCTTGTTTGTGATGTAGTCCATTTGGGTTCATGACCTGCTCTTCTATAGTTTCCTTCATACTGATTGAATATTTTTTGATTCATGAAGGTAGGAGGTCTTATTGGATATTCATTTCTTTTGTAATCATTCCTTCTTTTTGGTATCCTGGTCCACTTCTCATCAACTATCTATGTAGCTCTTTATTCAACCTTCTTGTTGGTATTTGCATATTCTTTGTATGAAGTTTCACCCATGCATCCAAGATGTGTTAAGTCTTTTGGCACTTGAGAGTTTCTTAAGCTCTTCCTCAATGAGACAACTTATTGTTCAAGTTTCTCACAATCTT
>ML779239.1:668090-678119 GCA_009831015.1 Picea engelmannii | reverse complement strand
TGAAGTTTCACCCATGCATCCAAGATGTGTTAAGTCTTTTGGCACTTGAGAGTTTCTTAAGCTCTTCCTCAATGAGACAACTTATTGTTCAAGTTTCTCACAATCTTCTTCTTTCTTCATCATTTGGACATTGTTTACTTCTCCTATTATTTTTGCTTCTTCGAGTAGAGTTTTCAAGGAAATGGTTTCTTCTCTTAGTTTCTCAAAGTATTTTAATTGTTTCTTCAAGAATACAACTGTCTTTTCACAACTACCCAATTCACTTCTTAGTTTTCTATGTCTGTCTTTGAGCTTGTTATTTTCAATCTCAACATGCTTCATTTTTTTAAGATTCACATCTTCTTGTTGAATCATTTCTGCATCATGATTTTCTTATTCTTCATTGGAATTTTCTTCTTCAGTTTCATCTCTTTCAATGCTTGGATGAGGACATTCAAATTCAACGTGTCCTACTCCTTCACAATTAAAGAAAAAGAACTGACCTTTATTTACTTCTTTGAAATCTGAGATGTTGTAATTTAATTCAACTTCTTCTTCTTCTTCTTCTTTTGCTTCTTTCCTTGCATGAAGGTCTTGTATATTTTCCCAAAGATCTTTTGATGATGCACATGATCCCACCTTGGATTTCACTAAATCTGTCAATCCATCTAGGATGGTATCTATTGCCAATTTGTTGTTCCTTTTTGCTTCCTTTTGAGCTACAATCTTTGGTTTCTTCAAAGCATTGTATCCTGAAGAAACTAAGAACCAAACATCTACCGCAAGAGATTTCAAGTAAGCTTCCATTGTATTACTCCAGGATTCAAAATTGCTTCCATCAAATAGTGGAATCCCATTTGGAATGTTGTATTCCATTTCTTCTTAGGATCTTCCTTCCAACGGTTAAACTGTATTGAAGGTAACTCGCTCTGATACCAATTATTGATACTGAGAGGGGGGTGAATCAATATCAAGTACAATTTAAAAAATAAATCAACTTATACTTAAACCATTCAATTATATCCAATTAGAAATGAACAATAATATAAGATTTACACCAATACACCACAATACACCATTTACAATATATGAGAAATAATCAATAGTTATTGTTCAAGGGAAGTAATGACTTCCAAAGGTAGCTACAAATTCCAAATATAAAGGGAGGAATAAACCTCCAAGAGGAAGATAAAATCCTCCAATATCAAGAGAGGTTTGACCTATCCATCATTTCCCCTTCCTTCCACCCAAGAATATATGAGAGATAATAAAACTTTACATTAAATCATCACCATCAACTAATCATCACATAGAACCTAATAATGATTCATTAGACTTCTTCAAATTCTGCAATTATTCACTTCTTAGAATACACTTATCCTGTAGATAATATAACTCAATGTATTCTCTGAAACTCCTCCATTTTTTACTCCTTGAATCCTTCCCAAAAATAAGTCATAGAGAAAATGGTAGACCTTATTCAATTCTGGTTTATTGAGGAGAGAGAACTTGTACAGAATGCCCCACTCTTTATATTTAACATCAGAATATAAAACTCTCACACAACAAAATAAATCATGAACTATTTCCAATTAAATTTGTCTCACTTCATTTGGATTCTTTATGAAGAAGTTATGACTATTTTACCCAGAACACATGTTTATGACTAGCTTCGGGACTAGTCAAAAAACCTATCTTCCACATAGTGTATCTCCACAATTATAGTGAATGAAGAGCTTAAATGTTTACCACAGGTACATAGATTTGTCTTCTCAATACCATATCAATTTCACCATCTGAATCATTCTATAAAAAAAGTTATAGTGAAAATGGTAACATGACCTATAAATAACATACCTTAGAACACATCACCAAAAGACTTCATCCTCCCTTGAAATCTAACCTTCTTTATTTCACATTTCCTCTGAAATTTGACTTTTGTATGTAAAAAGAATGTATAATGATATGTATTTATACCCTTTATGTCACTTCCTTTTAACATTAGGGACAACCTGACACTTTGTTATTTTGTAAAAAAAAAAATTAATTATCTTCAGGGCCGACCTGTACTTCCTTTTTCAATTCACTTTGTCATATTCAAAAATTCATTTCTCCTCAACCATGAGGATCCACGTGATTTGAAACATAGCACCAGAAGTGGCATGGCATATATTATCCATCCATGGGTGTTTTATTTGCATGCGTAATTTCATTCATGTACAAATACCTTCATCAATCTTGTGGTCCAAAACCAATGACTAGGGTTGACGTCAATGACAACAACCAATATTCCAACATATGTTTCTATTTATACCTTCTACTACAAATACAAATTGATTTTACACTATTTATACAACCACTTTCTACCACTATAGAAACTTAACCTCTACTATGAATGTTGTGCAACTATCCAGGTGTCACACTTTCCAATATTACTATTGATCTGGTACTTTTGACCACTCTACCATGTTTTCATACATTAAACTTATCCAATATTATTGTAGCTTAGGAATCCCTAAGCCAAATTCTTGAGAATGTACTTCATCATGTTAGAAAATAGCCATTTCCCATCACACTTTACCCTATATATAAAACTATGCTAAAGAAAGGAAAGGTAACCAAATTTGCCTCCATACAATTAAGTTACCTATTGCAACCCAAAACTTCCAACTCCTTCACTAATATTTCCACCTTTCCTTGGTATCCTTACACTCTACTACTAAATTATAGGTATAAATATTCCTTACAGAAGATATCAATGATATAAGGCTTGTAGATGGCCTTCACAACCAGTACCCTCAAATGCTCTAATAGTAGGTCCAAAGTATAATAAGTGTGATGAGCTAGCCAAAATAGTTCCATGTTTGAAAAAAAAGGGTATTCCCACAGAGGATGAACACCTTTAGTAAATAATCACAAAACTAGATCAAAGATCAATACACCAATGTTTGTATGTGGTTAAAACCCTCAAAGAGGGAAACATTCCATGGCCCCAACCAATGTGACTACTTTAGGAAATATATTAATGCAAAAGAAAAATATTTTACAATATATTTTCTCAGAATCAATCATCAATAAACGACCCTCCATGCTCTTTAAACAGATATCATGGACCAACTAGGTTCTAAGCCATGGATCAATATAGTCATTAATATCAAGGAGAATATGATCTGTTAGATAAATCTGTGTCTAGAACATATCATGACCATCAAATTTCATAACTACAAATGCATACTAATGCATACTAAAGAAACACACTAAGAAACACATTTTTACCTAAAGGCATATTAGACCAAGTTGAACTTAACTAACTCCTAAGTGTTTAAATATCCTAACATCCCCCCTTAAGAACAACTCGAGATAGTATTGAATGATTTAAAAACATGACACAATAGGACAAGGAAGGAGGCATTAGATCATATCCCCACTTAATGACAACTTCTTTAACTCCTAACATATATTGAAGTTTGGAAAACTTCATTTCTATAAGAGACTTTCTGAAAATGTTTGCAAATTGATATTTTGTAGGAAAATAAACACTTTGATAACTTGATCATGAATGATATTTTTGATGAAGTGAATGTGTATATCAATGTGTTTGTTACATTGATGTTGAACTAGATATTTGGTGATCTTGATGGAACTTTGATTGTTGCACCAGAAGATGGTCAGATGCTTCTCCTGGAATCTAAAATTTGAAAGGATCTATTGTAGTGATAAGGCATCTTCAATTGCATTAACCATTTTTTGGTACTCCACTTATACTAAAGAAAGAGAAATATCCTATTGTCTCTTAAAATCGCAAGTGACAGGTATAGAACTATTATACACCATTTTTTCACCCTTTTCTAAGTGCCATAATTGTCATACTTCATTTTTCTAAGTGTCGTAAGTGTCGCACTTCACTCACTTGGTGTCGTTGGTGTTGCAAATTACATGGTCCATTATGCTAAGTGTTGTACCTTATTTATCACACTTTTCCTAAGTGTCACTACCACAAAACCATACATGAATGATCCATTACATCCCCTTGAGCATCAAGAAGAAGAAGACACCTTTAAACCCTGACAATTTGGCCTTCTTCACTTAGTCCTGACATCATTTGACCATGGGTTCTCCCATTTTCACTCAAGGGGAGAAACCATCGCTTTGAAAAAGTATTAGGGGAGTGACAAAGTCGCTCTATATTCCCTTTTAGTGGAGAGAACATCTTGATAAGGTCAAAGTGCATGATTTTAGGGGAAGATTTCAAGAATAATCCAAGATCTTCTTAGGTTGTTTTCTTGGTTTTGTCACTAGATTAGTTTGAACTTGGATTCTATTCTATGATGGGAATATTCTTGTTATGAATATAACTCATCCCTTACCAAGATCCATTCTTTTATCAACCAGGTCCCTAATTTATCCTAAGTGGTTTAACTCCTATGAATCTATATAAACATGCCATTCTAGAGTGATAAGGGATGGGAAAATAAGAAACACTTGAAACCTATGATCTTGTGAAAGAGAGACAAACCTTTGTGAATAAGTTGAGTTGGATTCATGTTCAAGGGATGAATAAGGAAGCTTGGAGGATTGCAACATCATCAGGTTGTAAACTTCTTGCTTTTCATTGAATATAAGAACTTGGCCTATTTCTCCTTATCTCTCTTGTTCATTTCTTGTCTATTTGATTACTTCATGTAAGTTATCAAGTTGGTAGGGTTTATATTACCTAAGCATAGATAGTAGTAGGATAAGATGTTTTTGTTCTTGCATGTTTGACTTCGCAAGGGAGCTGCTTGGATTGGAGCTAAACCATTCGAGTGACGAGGAAAAACTTATGAAATCAGGCACACATACCTTCTTTCCTTCTTTCTCAACCCTCTTGTAAGAAAATAGGACAATTATCTTGGAGGATGTTAGTATCTATTTATTAGAGGCCATTTCATTTGAAGGAAACCCAAGTTAGGGGAACTCAACCTATCTGCATGGGGGAGAATTCTCACCACAGTAAATTGGTGACTGCAATAGGAGATAAATCTAGTTATTATTATCTTTATATCCCTTTGAATCCTTTGAATTTTTCTATACTTCTCTTCTTCTGATTTGGCACCCCTGTACTCATCAAAAATCTAACGTTTTATATGCATTTTGTCAAATTTGAGCCTATAAGACCTCTACAGAGCGTCCATTACCCCTTGGGTTCCCACTGTCTAAAATTATACCATAGATAATCTTGTAAACCTCTTTATATACCATTATAGAGTGTCCATAACCCCTTGGACACCCTGGATTCCTTTCAAGGGGAATGTCCTCCTGTAACAACTCAGTTTTTGAGCTTTGTTTTCTAGTTTTTTTCTCATATTTTGGTCAGTTTTCCTCGTGACTGTTTGAGGTTTTTCCTTGACTCTCTATGATCAGTTCCAAATGGTTATATTAGTATTATCATATATATTATTAATATGCTTTTTTCCCTTTCTTCTCATCATCTTTTCATCTTTCTTGTGTGTTTGATCTTGCCTAGTATTTTATCCCAAAAAGTCCTAGTTTGTTTCTGACTTTGCTTGCCTGAGAACTTGAAATTATCACTCATTCTCATTTCCTTATTTCGATTTTTCATTGGTTGATTGGGTGTGATCCCTTTAATATTCATTGAAACATCTAACTTTTCCAGATGATTAGGACTCTCTCGTCTACCACAACCCCATTTTTGTTGCTCTTGTTCTAAGGATTTTTCATGGGTATTTGATTTGTTCTCCTTTGAAGCTTTGAGTTCTTGATTGAACAAGTTGTCTAACAATTATTGTCTTTCATTTATCACCTGTTTTAGTGCACTTTTCTTGATTTGTTTTTTCCTCGTGCTTCTTTGTGTTGAACATAGATATGTTTCATTTCTCTTGAAAGTTAAGAAGCAAAAAAGTCTGCATATATCCTTCCATACATTATCAAACAAAGAAGTCTTTGAATTCTTTAGGAAACTTGTTTTTGTATATGCTTGGAAAAAGAGATAGCCTTTCATGTACATTTTGTTTTTCAGACACATTTTCTTGGATGTTTGGCATCATATTGATCCTTGAAATTTAAATTTTCATAGTTTTGAGTTCTTAATTCTGTTAAGAAGAATAGAACTCTTCTCGTTCCCATACATAGGTTTCATCGAAAATAACACACTTCATCTCATTCTTTTGCATCCTATTGGAGTCAATTCTTCTACACATCGTTAGTTTCATATCCATGAACCATTTGAGTAAAAATACATTACAATCAACCATGCACTAATAAAATCAAATAAAACATTTTTTGGTTTTAGTACACCAACAATAGCATAGGATTAGGGTCTTTGGACTAGGTAAAGTGAGTAAATTGTCCAAGAATACTAAATACATTGTAGAACACTAGCGAGTGTACAAATCCAACTTCCATATAAGCATAGTCAAGAACCCCCTCTCACACAGGGGATAAACACGAGGTCGCATGCGGGAGAGAAGTGGATATTTCCCCTCCAAACCTTAACCAATCATATCAGAACAAGAATATATTGGGGGTTTTATAAAGAAACCATTGGTTTCACTTGGTCTCGGTGCTTTGTGAATTATGAATATGTTCGAGGTCCTCAGGATTCTTATTGGTCCACTTGTATTCAATTCTCTTAAAGAGCTTTAGAATTTTATATCCTTCCCATACGTTCAGTCCCAACTATAGACTGTTCCCACTTAGAGGTTGGTTGTGAGTTGGTAGCCTTAGTGGCCTTTCCTAGGTACTTACAAAGGTTATTGTTGGGGGATTCCCATGGTACTTGGGGAAGACATCTTATCACACTCTCAGTACCCTTGGAGGGTGATTCCACTAAAGAGAGGGTTTCTTGCACTCGATAAGGGTTGTTACATGGAGGATGATCAATGATATTACGCTATATAAGGTTGTAATATTCCAACCAGATCTGATCGGAACATTGATATTTTTATGCATTTTTGGTTGTGGTGTTTCATCAAACACTTAGCATATTTGTCTTCTTAAGTTGTTGTTGTACTTATTTATGGACTGTTGATGCATATATGTGACTTCTGGTAGATTTTTTATGTTTCATAGTTTAGATCTTCCATCAAACAGTTTGTAGATAGTATTGTTTATTGTTGAACTTAGTGGATTATGGGTTCTAAAGTTTTGACAAACATTTTGTAGATATACCCAATCACTACTATTACCCTCTTACTTTGTTTGGTTGTAGCTTACCCTTGATGTTGATATTTTTTCAAATTCTTTGTGGTCATCCTCCAACCCAACTATGAACCCTGGTTATTGTTGTTGTGTATGTGAGGTTGTTGTTTGGTTGTTTTTGTGAAGTTTTTCAAGGAATATTGGATGGATTTATGCCACAAAAGGTTTCCATATTACATGCAGATATTACAGCAAGGATACCAACATAATATCTAAAATAAAAATACTAATACAACAAGGAATATCAAAAGAGTTTGTATTTATTTATCATTCTCTAACCTGTTTACAATAATAGTTGAGTTTAGAGGTCCAAATAAGCTCATCCAAGAAGAATATACCCAACATGGTCAGCACATGAACTCCACAAATAAAAAGTATTGTTGTAGAAGAAAATCATCCCATGCAACATGAATCCATCTCTCTGAGATCGATCTGCCCACAAGAAACTACATTCCCATCTTTAAGATACGCCCTCCCTATGATGAAAATCGACCCTCTTCATCAACAGAATGAGGGATTTCGATCCTCTTACAGTGATTTCGATCCTCTTACAGTAATTTCGACCCCCAAACAATAATAATATTATTCCACATGGGAATACACTTGTATCATGCCTAGATATGTTCCCAACAGTCAAGGAATGTGCCCAGAATAATGGGATTCCACCCCCACAAGGATTTCTCAACCTTCTTCAACCAAGTAGCCCTCTATAAACCCCAAACAAAGTTGCTACCTCTGACAACACAGTCACCCATGATGAAAAAAAAACTAATGAATGTTAATCTTCTAACAATGAATCATTATGAATAAATAAAAGTGATCTCTTCCCACAAAATGACTATCTAGGGTGTGTCGTTGCAACACTGAAACCAATCCTAGGGTTTGTCACCAAAACCCTCAAAACCCCAAGCTTTAAGAGATCTCCAATCTAAGAGTCCGAATACAAAATAATAAATCCACATGATGAGAGAATATAGGTCCCTATATCTCCTTTATACCCCCCTATTCGCCTTTTCTCTCCAAGTGACTTTTTCTTTATTTTGTTATTCCTTGATTAAATCACTTAATTAATTAATTAACCATTTTAACTCTAAAATTTGATTTATCCATTCTTATGGATTCTCTGGACACTGAAAGTCACTTATCATCATCTCATCCTATCATGATCTTCCTCCTGATTCCGATGAGCTATTACACTAAGAGGTTTCTCCAAGAAATATGCCTATTATGACCCTTTTAGTGAATTTAATTAAAATATGACCCATAATAACTCAAAATTATGGAAATCATTGAAAGGAAATGGAACCAAAGCCAAGGTGTGCAGAATGGATATTGATGATGAAATATGATGAACGATGAAAGTCGGGCTTAATAAAACCCCTCAATATCTCTTGAAATTATTGTCACCCCTATCTAGCTACTCTGTTAGGCATAACACTCTGTAACGTAATAATGTCCCAAAATGGGGACATTACAAAGGTATGAAACCTAATATTCTGGAACCTCAGCCTAATGTTTCTTATGAAGGAATGATTGAGGATCCAACTTTTGATACTAGGAGAATAGCTCCTGGAACTTGGAAGTGGCCATCACATAGAAGAACCATTTAGAACCTTCGTAGAAAGCATTGCATATTACATGAATCCTCTTTTTACATATCAACTTGGACCACCACTCATTGAACCACCATCCAAGAGATATGTTGATGTTTTTTCTTCTTATAGATTATCATGTTGGATTACTTTTTCTTCTTGTAGTGTTCTGCTACCGTGATTTTTCTGTTGCACTTTTTCTACCACGATTTTTCTGCCACGATTTTTCTGCCGCAATTTTCTTGCCGCAATTTTCCTACCGTACTTTTTCTGTCACACTTTTCTGTCGTGATTTTTCTACCACACCTTTTCTGTTGCACTTTTCCTGCCACACTTTTTATGTCACGGGTTTCTTGTCGCAATATATCTTCCACACTTTTTTTGCTACACTTTTCCTGCCACACTTTTTTGTCACAATTTACTTGTCACGAATTTTCTACCGTACTTTTTTTCCGCAGTTTTTCTGCCGCACTTTTCTTGCTGCACTTTTTCTGCCGCACTTTTCTCTATCAATAATACCTTCCCAAATAAATTTTCGAAAAATAGATATTCAATAATATTCAATATGTGATTAACTGAGAGAACGTTTCCTCTTATTTTTACTTTCATGTAGCACCCTCAAGGGGTTACCTTTTAACCATCTTAACCCACTTTCCTTATTTTAGGGTTAACCCACTTGTAACCACTTGTCCACTTAACTTAACCACTTTACATAATTAGTAAGTTCTTGTTGGCAGCCAACCCAATTTTTTTTTATTACTCTCAAAAAGCTGCCTACACCCCTTGTCGTATTACGACAAGTCATTGTCGCATTGTGCTAATAGACATCCGTCTCATTTTTACAATTCAATTTCGACTCAGTTTTCACAACTGCAAGTGTGAAAACACCTCTTTCGTTGATTAGACTGTCGTCGTCTTTGGTTGATTTGTTGGTTGATACTTGATCACTGGTTTATCATATGATTGCTAAAGGTTATATCAGACTTATGTTCTTGATCATTATCTTACCTTGATTGCGCATTTGGATATATTTCATTGTTAAACCTTTGGGCATAAGAGTTACTGGTTTTGTTATGATCTTATGAGAATTATAATGGATCTGGTCATATTGTTTATATCCTTGCTATGGGATTTCACTCGATTCTTATATGAACAAATTTTATTGCATGGCTCTAAGACTTTGGAATACAAACATATATGATATGCACCGAATGCATTGGCAAGATTATAAAGGTATGATGGCAATAGTTTCAAGGCA
>ML779239.1:628573-654824 GCA_009831015.1 Picea engelmannii | reverse complement strand
TTCTCTTCGGTTTCCTTGCGAGACCTTAGAGCGGCCAACGGAGCCGTTAAACTCGTCAGGGTGGTCCATACCAAACGGCTTGGGTTATTTAGACAACCCCGGACCAGTTCCACTCTCCCAGTTGACGGACGGTCAGTTTCGCCTGTCAACAGTTCTCCATTAACTTTATTATTTAAATAATTTATTTTGCATCCTCTTTGACTTATAGTACACTCATCACTTTACTTTATTATTTAAATAATTTCTTATTTGCAAGCAGTTTGTCTACTTTGACCTTTTGGGTCTTCTAGATGACTCATGAGGATTCTCCAACTTCACATGGCTATAACTCTCTAACCATGAGGATTTATGTGACATTCCACATACCACTATAAATGGAATGACATATACTATCCATATAGAATAGTCTTACCTACAAATATGTCAAAACTCATACCATTATCCATCAAACAAACTTAGCTCCATTACCAAAACCTTTGTGTTACTGTATTTCTCTACCGAAATTTCTTCAAGGGTTGACATCAATGAAAACAAACCCAATTAATCAACAATATCCCCATTTGGCATTGATGGAAACAGTCAGATGAAATACTAAATTCATGTCATGCAATATTGAATTAATGTCACTCATGGTCCCCCTATGACCATCACTCCCCTTGGAACCATGCCTATGTTCTCTACATCTGATAAGCATCACTCCCCTTGGAACCATGCCTCTATGCTCTACATATGATAAATCCCTCCCCCTTTGTCATCAATGGAAAATATATCTTTCCATCTCGGGCTTCTCCCTCTAATTGAAGTCTTCCTGAAATGGATCTCCCAACCTAAACCGATGTGTCCTCGTGTACATATGAGACATATAAAATAAGCATTCAAAAAAAATCATTTTGGAGTATAAATTACTCCAAATCTTTGGCGAAGACACTCAAAGGCTTCCCATGGAAGTGTTTTTGTAAATATGTCTGCCACTTGTTCTTTTGTGCCCACATATTCAACTCTCATGTTCTTCTCCGCAACATGTTCCATAGAAAGTGATACTTGATTGGAATGTGCTTTGTCTTGGAGTGCATCATTGGGTTCTTTGAGATATTGATGGCGCTTGTATTATCACAACATAGTGGAATGGGTTCGTCATACTCAACCTGTATATCTATTAGAGTTTGTTTCATCCATAGAAATTTTGTACAACATGTTCTTGTTGCAATATACATTTCCTCGACAGTATATCAGGATATTGATGATTGTTTCTTTCTTAGCCATGATACTAAACACTCACCCAAGTAGAATGTTTCTCCACTGGTGCTCCGTTGGTCATCAATGCAACCTGCACAATTTGCATCTGTGTAGGAAATAAGTGATAGATCCTTTCCTTTTGGATACCATAATCTAAACTCTTATGTTCCTTTGAGATATCTAAAAATCCTCTTCACTGTTAATACATGTGATTCCTTTGGATCTTCTTGAAATTGTGCCACATGTCCAACTGGTTAAATTGCATATGGTCTCAATGATGTCACATATAGTAAGTTGCCAATCATTGATCTGTATTTCCTTTGGTATGTAGACTTTGAATCATCATCTTTTCTCAACTTTCAACTAGTTTTCATAGGAGTGGTAACTCATTTGAAATCTTCCATTTTGAACCTATTTATAATTTTAATGATATACTTAGTTTGAGAAATAAAAATTCCTTGGTTTCTTTGATGTATCTGAAGACCTAGAAAGACGGATAGTTCTCTGAGCAATGACATTCCAAATTCATTTTGCATATCCTTTGCAAATTTCTAGCTTAACCTGTCATCATTGCTTCCAAAAATAATATCATCAACATAAAATTCAATTAATAAAATACTATCTTGAGTTACCTTGATGTAGAGGTTGTCGTCTACACTTCCTTTTCTGAACCCTATCTATTGTAGATATTTATTCAGTCTAGAGTACCATGCTCTAGAATCTTGTTTTAGACCATACAATGCCTTATTCAATTTACACACATAGTTTGCATTCTCTCACAACTGGAATCCTTCGGGTTGTTCAATGTAGACTTCTTCTTCAATTTCCCCGTTCAAAAAAATTGATTTCACGTCCATTTGGTACACTTCAATATTCTTGGAGCATGCATAAGCTAGCAGCAATCAGATTGATTCCATTTTGGAAACTGGAGCAAATTTCTCTTCAAATTCGATTCCTTCAACCTGTGTGTATCCCTTACATACAAATATAACTTTGTTCCTTTTAACATGTCCATCTTCATTCAATTTATTTATGAATACCCACTTTGTGCCAATCACATTCTTATTCTTTGGTCTTGGAACCAATTCCCAAGTGTCATTATTCTCTATTTGATCTGATTCTTCATTCATGTACTTATTCCAAAATTCATCCTTGCTAGCCTCTTCAAAACAGTTTGGTTCAATCGTAGATGAGAGTGCTAGGTGAATTTTTTCCAGTGAATAAATTCTTCTTCTAGTCTCAACTCTCGCATCTTTGTTTCTAATAATCTAATCTGAAGGATGATTCTTATGTACTCGTTTTCTAGGTGTCTTTGGAGCCACTTGATGAACTTGTTCTTCTACTTATGTATGATCTTGTTCATCTTCCCCTTCTAATTCTTCCTCATCTTCTGCTTCTTCTTCGTAAATTTGTTCCATTGATTCATTTTCTTCTTCCTTTAATTCTCGTACATATGTTTCATCAATTGTTACATTGATTCTTTCCACAACTTATTGTTGAACAACCGAGAGGGGGGGTGAATCAATTGTTACTGAGCTTAAACAATTATGCTTATTTAAAAATCTTTGCAGAGCACTGAATGACAATCACAATAATGCAGGGAAGTAAGCAATAGAACATTCAATATCATTCACACATATGAAATATACAGAGATAGATATTTCCTGAGGAAACCCATGAAGGGTAAAAACCTCTTCTTCTTTATATGATAAGTAATATTTACATTTTGTACATTATCATACTTATGAGCACCAACTCATAATGAGGCTACAACCTTTGTTTTGCAAGATCCATCTTGCTGAGAGCACCAACTCTCTATTTTCTCTAGCACCTACTAGAAGGAAGCACCGACTCCCTAGTTTCTCTAGCACCCACTAGAAGGAAGAACCAACTCCCTGGGTGTTATAGCACCAACTGGATGGAAGCACCAACTTCCAGTCACACAGGCACCAACCTGTATAACAGAGAAAAATGGTTCTCCCTTGCACCACCCTGCCACCCTGGTCTCTCTGGCTACAACTAGATGGAAGCTACAACTCCCTGTGTTCAAGCACCCACTTGAACTTTTGAGGAAAACAGTCCTCCCTAGCACCTCCCTACCACCCTGAAATATCAATATTTTCTACTAAAACTTATTACAGTGATTCAATAGTTGTCATTGGCTTACCAGACTCATCATTGTTCTGCTACACTTCTCTTCTCTCCTGTATCAGTGTCCCTCTTCCTGCATCTTCTTACGCTTTCTGATCTTCTGCTCTTCTCTACAAGTGCACCTTAGCCTCATTTCACTGTCTTAGCTATGCATCTCTGTTCTTTTCTTTTACTGCTCCTTATTATCTGTGTCTTATTTTGATTCTCTGAATTACGCCTCTTCTGTGTATTTCAACTCCCACCCATAGCATGCCATTTCCCTGTGTGTAATTCCTCTCTATAGAAGCCCCCATCTCTTCTTTGTTCTGCATTCTTATAGTCTTTGTGCACCTTATGAATCCCATATGCGCAATTCTTGTTCATTCTCTTCATGTTGAGTGCTCTATTGGATCATCACTGCAACTCTTCAACTTCTTTGGCTATTAAACCCATGTGTCCATTATCACTAGGTGTTATGATGAGATTCCTTAGCCTCTCCAAGTTGTGATCTATGAAATGGATATTAGATTCGTGCTACCTCCTCCCTTGACCCTTATTCGATGTGACCATATGTTATGACCATGGGCCAGTTCTGAACACGCATTTCACATTTTGCGTTTCGAGGATTCTGTGATGAGTCGTATCGACTCTCCATGTCCCAACCTCCGAAATGGATCTTGTCTCTTCGAGATTTTATCTACGGCTCTTTGACGATGTGACCACTAGCAGTGACCAAGAACTTATCCATACAGCGCTTTCGTAATTTCGCATTTCGACACTTTGGGACTCCTGTGATGAAGATTCTCAACTCTTGACTCCTCCAACTTCCGGTATCCGAAACTCCGGTCGATGTGACTATTTCAGGATTTTCAACGTTTCACATTTCGACACTTCAGGACTCCTGTGATGAAGAGTCTCGACTCTTGACTCCTCCAACTCCCAGTATCCAAAACTTTGGTTGATGTGCGTGTTTCATGATTTTTGGCATTTCGCATTTCGACACTTCAGGACTCTTGTGATGAAGAGCCTTGACTCTTGACTCCTCCAACTCCCGGTATCCGAAACTCTAGTTGATGTGCCTATTTTGAGATTTTCAGTGTTTTTCATTTCGACACTTCAGGACTCCTGTGATGAATAGTATCGACTCTTGACTCCTCCAACTCTCAGTATCCAAAAAATTGAAATGGAGTCTTTGTTTCTGATACATGAAATGGAATTTAGCTTATGGTCTTGCCATGTGATCATCATTGTGCTACTGGTCATGATCTTTGCCATCAATGAAAAAAACACATACTCTGCACTCTGCGTGCACCTCTACACTATCTCTTCTGGTCTTCACAAGCTTTCTCTACTGCGTCTTCCCAAAATAATTTTGGTGCCCATCTGGCACATTATTCCTATACTCAAGCAATCATCGCTATTTTACTTACCATCAATGACAAGCATATGCTGCCTGTAAAACATGCCAACAATCTCCCCCTTTGGCATTGATGGCAACAAATACACCGAGACTTGTTCTTTTCTCCCCCTTTGACATCAATGTCAAAGAAAACAAGCTCCCCCTGAGCTATTGCAGTATTTTTCGGAGGTATCATATATTCAATCAATACAAACTTCCCCTAACAGGATGGACTCTCTTAGGTGTGAGACGGGATGACACCTAGCTTCTGTCGAAGATATTCAAATGGTGTCTTGGCTAGGGGTTTAGTAAATATGTCTACAATTTGTTCTGTGGTTGGAATGTAATGGCATTGAACAATCTGACTGGTGACCTGCTCTCTCAGAAAATGGTATTTTATGGTAATATTCTTGGTCTTGGAGTGGAATACAGGATTCTTTGACACACTGATGGCACTAGTGTTATCACAATGAATTGGAATCGGTGCAGCGTATTTTACCTCCAAGTCTGCAAGTGTCTAAATCATCCATAATACCTAAGTGTGACAGGTAGCAGCAACAATGTACTCTGCCTCTGTAGTTGATAAATAAATGGAACCTTTCTTTTTACTCAACCATGCTACTAAAAAATATCCTAAGAAGAATGTACCTCCACTCGTTCTTTTCCTTTCATCCATGCAGTTAGCCCAATCAACATCTGAGTAGACCGATAATTGAAAATTCTGATTCTTAGGATACCATAGGCCATAGTTCATTGTTTCTTTCAAATACCTGAATATCCTTTTGACAGCTTGCAAATGACTTTGTTTAGGTGCAGACTGATATCTTCCTACCATTCCAACAACATGCATTATGTCTGGGCAAGATGTTGTGATGTACAGCAAGATGCCTATCATTGACCTATATGAACTTTGATCAACATCAGGTGAGTCATCATCCTTGCTTAATTTGCATCCAATAACCATAGGTGCGCCCATAGGTTTAGAATATTCCATTTGAAACCTTTTCAACATTTCTCTTAGATATTTTTCTTGAGAAATGAACATTCCTTCAGACCTCTGAGTAATTTTCAAACCAAGAAAAAATGACAGTTCACCTATCATAGACATTTCAAACTTAGACTCCATGGCAGAAGAAAACCATTGTACCAATGAATCCTTATGACATCTAAAGATGATGTCATCTACATAGACCAACACGATGAGCAAATCATTATCCTCTATTTTGATATATAGATTATTGTCAATTGTTCCTCTCTTGAACCCTTTGTCTTTGAGATACGTATCCAGTATGTGATACCAGGCTTGTTTTAACCCATATAAAGCTTTCTTCATATTTCATACTAAGTTAGGGTTATCATATAGTTCAAAACCCTCTGGTTGTTCCATATAGACTTCTTCATTTAAATCTCCATTTAGAAAATATGACTTGACATCCATTTGATAGACTTTAACCTTTTATGACAAGCACAAGCAAGAAATATTCTAATAGTTTCTAATCTTGCTATGGGCATAAATGTTTCATCAAAATCCAGTCCTTCTATTTGAGCATAGCCTTTACAGACCAATCTTTCTTTGTTCTTGACAACTTGTCCCTGCTCATTCAACTTATTCTTAAAGATCCATTTGGAACCAATGATATTTTTACCTTTAGGTCTATGAACCATCTCCCACGTATTGTTTTTCTCAATTTGATCAAGTTCATCATTCATTACTTTAACCCAATGGTCATATTTGTTAGATTCATTAAAATTCTTGGGTTCCATCATGGATATGAAAGCTATATGTGATTGTTCGGTGTTTTTGATTATATTTCTCCTGGTTTGTACCCCTTTGTCTTTTTCACCAATTATCTTACTTGCAGGATGATTCTTTTGAGTGATTCTGGAGGAGGAATTTGAATTTGTCTACTGATTTGAGTCTATATGAGTATCTATGTCTTCATTTGATTCAGAGTATTCGTTTTCTGATAGTTGGACCCGTTCATCTTCAACTTCAGTTATGTTCTCTATAGAAGCCTCATTATTGTACACCTCTCTTGTTGGGATTCCTTCATCAACTTTTACGTCAATACAGTCAACCATTTTATGCAGCCTCTTATTATAGCATCTGTATCCTTTATTGTTTGTATCATACCCTAATAAGATACCTTCATCAGCCCTATCATCATATTTGCCAAGTTTCTCACCATTATTCTTTATGTAACATTTACTCCCAAAGACTTTGAAGTGTTTGATTGAAGCAAGTCTCCCATACCATAGTTCATAAGGTGTCTTGTCACTTTGTGGTCTGAGGTGGGCTTTGTTAATAATATGGACTGGTATGTGTATTGCTTCTACCCAGTAGGTTTGACCAATGTTCTTCTCATTCATCATTGACCTGGCCATTTGCTGCACTGTTCTGTTTTTCCTCTCAACTACTCCATTTTGTTGTGGAGTTCTTTAGATTGTGTATTCTCTCTTGATATCATGCTTATCATAAAATTCCTTGAAATCACTTGACATAAATTCTCCTCCTCTGTCTGATCTTACTACTTTTAACCTCTTGCTTGTTTGATTTTCACTTAAAGCCTTAAATTTTTTAAACTTCTCAAATGATTCATCTTTTTCCTTGAGAAAGGCAACCCAAGTAATTCTGGAGTAATCATCAATAATGAGAATGAAGTAGTTTTCTTTCCCTATGCCTTCCTATCTTGATGGTCCACATAAATCCTTATGAACTAGTTGGAGTGGTTTCTCTGTTGAAGTAAATCTCTTGGACTTAAATTGTGTCCTAGTTATCTTTCCTACTTGGCAGGGTTTACACATAGAATCTTGGGGCCTTGATATTCTCAGAAGATCTTTTACTGCCTCAAGATTTTTGATCTTGATTAAGTGGTAAAAGTTTATATGTCCAAGTCTCCTATGCCATAACCAACTTTCATCATGTTTGCTTAGATGACACTCTTCTTTATCTTCTTTCAACACATATACATTATTTTCTGTCCTTATGCCTTTGGCCACCACTTGTCCTGAGTTTATTGACTTTATCTTGGAGTCCTTGGATGTGAACACCACTTCACATTCTCTGTCACACATTTGAATTAAACTGAGAAGATTATGTTTCAGCCCATCTACAAGTAGAACATCTTGGGGTTTTCCTTTTCCATTGCTTAGACTCACCATTTATTAACCCTTTATTTTACCTAGAGAATCATTTCCAAAGGTTACGTTTATTGATTTTATTTCACTTAGAGATAGAAACTTACCTTTGTCTCCCGTCATATGTTTGGATCATCCACTGTCTATATAACAAGGGTCCATTTGTCTTTGAGCTGACAACACTAATCCACACTCGTCACTTTCTTTCTTCTTCCAAACCTTGACATTTTCAATAGGGGAATTCAAATATGGTTCATAGTTCCTTAAGCAACAGTCAACAGATTTATGTCCATAGTTATGACAGATGTAACATTCTGGTTCATCAAATAAAGGATCATAACGATTGTTGTGCTCAACTTGTGTCATTTTCCCATCCATCAATTGATTTGCAGTCTGTGGTGGTTTGTTACTTGGCTGTCTCATTCTTTGTTGTGGCAGATATCTATACCTTGAATGTCTTGATTTCTCATAAGTTAATTTTAAAGAACAATTTACAGCTTTATGACCAAAGTTAGAACAAAAGAAACAATATCCATAGAAAAAATGTTGGTACTTGGAAAAATTTTGTCTTCTTTGAGGAGGTCGATTTCTTTCATGCCGATAATCTCTCTGATCTACAGATTCAATTCTGGTACTTTTTTTTTCATTCCTTCTTGGTGGATGATTTTCTTTCTTTGTTTATGCAGAGTGACTGTTGTCATTGTTTGAGGATTTGACAAACTTGATAGGTTCTGTATTACTTGGATGATCACTACTTGATCCTTCTTCATACTCCAATCCAACTTTCAACTTTGGGTTTCTTTGCTAATTTAGAATGGAGGTTAATCCTTCTAAGACTTAAATACTTGGTATATTTTGGTGATATAAGGCTTGAAACTTCTCCAACTCTTTCCTAGTTTTCACTACTTCTTCTTCCAGAGATTTACAACTTGCCTTCTTTTCTAATAACTGTTGTTTCAGAATGTTCACGATTTTCTTTGCCTCTTCCAATTCCACTTTTAGCAGGTCAAAGTCTTCATCGGGTTGTTTACTGTCTTTCTTTAATTGTATCAGCAATTGTTTTGGCTTTATGTTCTTAATTCTGAGTCTGTCAATCTCTTCCAGTGCACTTATCAGTTCTCCTTCCATATCAACCACAACTTATTCATCATTATCATCACTACCTGTGCTTTTATTATCATAATCCTCTTTGGCCATAAGTATGAAGTCATTTAGTTTATCTTCAATAGAGGAGTCATTGTCTTCATCATCTGAAGGATCATCATCATTGTTTACACAAAGACTTTTCTTCTTAAAATTATTCTCTTTATAGAAATTTGTGTGTTTTTGCTTCTCCTCATCATCACATGTCTGATCCTTTCTTTTGTGAGGAAATTTAATTGCAAAATGATGTATCTTACCACAGTTGAAACATTTGAAAGGTAGTTTACCTTTGTATTTTCCTAATCCCTTCTTCCATCTCTTCACAAATTTTGCTTCAATTTCATTAGGCTCAGAATCCTCATGTCTTGTCTTGTCTAACTTATGAGAGTTGGTGCTCTCATTAGTTTATGGCTAAAACTTGATGAGAGCACCAACTCTCTGTTTTCTCTAGCACCTACTAGAAGTAAGCACCAATTCCCTGGTTTCTCTAGCACCCACTAGAAGTAAACACCAAATCCCTGGGTATTCCAACACCAACTGGATGGAAGCACCAACTTCCAGTCACACAGGCACCAACCTGTGTAACAGAGAACAACAATTCTCCCTTGCACCACCCTGCCACCCTAGTTTCTCTGGCTGCAACCAGATGGAAGCTACAACTCCCTGTGTTCAAGCACCCACTTGAACTTATAAGGACAACAATCCTCCATAGTACCAACCTAAAATATCAATATTTTCTACTGAAACTTTTTACAGTGATTCAATAGTTGTCATTGGCTTACCAGGCTCATCACTGTTCTGCTACACTGCTCTTCTCTCCTGTATCAGTGTCTCTCTGCTTGCATCTTCTTGCGCTTTTTGATCTTCTTCTCTTCTCTACAAGTGCACCTCATCCTTCTTTTATTGTCTTAGCTATGCATATTTGTTCTTTTCTTCTGCTGCACTTTATGCTCTACGTCTTATATTGATTCTCTGAATTATGCCTCTTTCGTGTATTTAAGCTCCTATCCACAGCATGCCATTTCCCCGTGTGTAATTCCTCTCTATAGCATCCCCCATATCTTATTTTTTCTACATTATTATAGTCTCTATGCACCTTGTGCATCCCATATGTGCAATGCTTATACATTCTCTTCATGTCAAGTGCTCTACCTGATCATCATTGCAACTCTTCAGCTTTTCTGGCTGTTAAACCCATGTGTCCATCATCCTTGGGTGTTATGCTGAGATTCCTTAGCCTCTCCAATAGTCGAGACTCTTTGTCTTCTCTGTCATAGTCAAGCTCATCCTATCTATTTCAGTTACATGCCTCAACTCTCTTCTGGCATCTGTCAATCTCCTCTATGAACACTCTTCATTCCAATGGCAGATTCCTTGAGACTCTTCATCTTCTCTAGCAAAAACAATCAATGGTTTCTAATAGTTACATTGTGAACCTCCAAAAACTTCATCAACAACTGAATCGCCATTGATCTATTAATTGAGAAGAGAAACAATATCCCTTCGATAATATTCCCAAATAACCTGCACTGTTGGATCATAAATGATGGGTCTCGTGCTTATTTCACCATTTCACAATTCGACATTTCAGCATTCCTATGGCGAGGCATCTCGTCTCTCCAAGTCATGATTTATAAAATGGAGATTAGCTTCGTGCTACCTCCTACCTTGAGCCTTCGTCGATGTGACCATATGTTATGAGCAGGGGCCAATTCTGAACATGCATTTTTCATTTCATGTTTTGGGGATTTTTTGATGAGTCGTCTCGACTCTCCATGTCCCAAACTCCAAAATGGAGTTTGTCTCTTCGAGCTCTTCTTTACAACTCTTCAACGATGTGACCACCAATAGTGACCAAGCGCTTATCCATACAACGCTTTCACAATTTCGCATTTCGGCTACTGGTCGTGGTCTTATCGTTGTGCTATTGGTCGTGATATTTTCCATCAATGACGAACACACGTACTCTGCACTCTGCATGCACCTCTGCACTATCTCTTCTGGTCTTCATGAGATTTCTCTATTGCGTCTTCCCAAAATACTTCCGATGTCTTCCTGGCACATTATACCTGTACTCAAGCAATCATCGTTGTTGTACTTGCCATCAATGACAAGCATACACTGCCTATAAAACATACCAACACTTTTTTCAACCTCATGTTGTAACACTTATATGCTTTCCTTGTACTTGAGTAACCAACAAGTACTCCTTTTCCCACAAGAGAGTCAAACTTTCCCATTATGTCATCTTCTCTTTTGATGTAGCATTTTCTTCCAAATACTCTGAAGTGCTTCACATTTGTTGGTCTCCCTTTCCATAGCTCATAGGAAGTTTTCTCAGTGTTGATTCTGAGCATTAATTTGTTTTGAATGTGTACCATTGTATGCACTTCATGTGTTAAAGAGATATCTGTCAATTTGGAATCCATTAACATTGTTTGAGCCATTTCCTGTACTGTACTGTTATTTATTTCAACAACTCCATTTTGTTGAGGTGTCCTAGCAATGGAGAATTTCCTTTTTATTCCATGCCTTCTACAGTAGTCCATAAATTCCTTTGAAGTGAACTCTCCTCCATTATTATATCTCAAACATTTGATTTTTGAATCCATTTCATTTTCAACCATTTCCTTGTAGACCTTGAAGTTTTCAAATCTTCTGACTTATTCCTGAAAAAGAAAACTGCAGTCATTCTTTTATAATCATCAACTAATAACATAAATTATTTCTCACCTTTTATACCCTTTGTTGTAGTTGGTACAACTAGATCAATATGTAGAGTTTCTAATGGTCTTGTCGTTGAATATTTTTTTGATTTAAACTTGGTCTTTGTTTGTTTTCCTTGTTGACAATGCTTGCATAAAGTGTTAGTTGGTTACGTAATCTGGGGAATTTCTCTAACTTATTCCTTTTTGCTGACTTTGACAAGGTTATCAAAGTGTATGTGAACCATTCTTATGTGTCATAGCCAACATTCATCTTCCTTTCCTAGACAACACTTTTCATTTCCAATTTCACTTAGTACATATATGTTTCTTGAAGTTCTTGCAACTGTTGCAATCAATTTTACTAAACCTTATTTTCTTATATCACACTTTTTTGAATCGAAAGTAACTTTATGAGCTTGGTAACACATTTGACTCACATTTAGAAGATTATGTTTTATATCTTCTACTAGTAGAATATTTTATGCCTTGGTATTCTTGTTTCCAATTCTGACTGTGCATTTTCCAATGATTTTAGCTGAATCATCATTTTCGAAGGAGATTGATCCATCTCTTTCCTTTATTAATGTAAGAAACCTGTCTTTATCACCTATCATGTGTTTTGAACAACCAATGTCAACACACAAACCATGTTTCTTTTGCTTAGCTTGTAGAGTGAGTGTGCATTCTTCATTGCTATATTGATTCTACTTTCTTATCCATGTTCTCTTCTAAGGTTCTTGTCTATGAATGTTGTTGTTTTGTTGTGGTTCTCTAGGAGGAACTTGTTAGAATATGAAGGATTTTTCTCATTTTACCATTGACAATACCCTTGTCACCCAACCATAGGCTAAAGCCACCCTATGAGCACCTTGACCTTGATAGAGAGAAGAATCTTGGTAGCAATCCAATAGCCAAGCAAGGCTAGTGCACCAAGTAATAAGTAACCAAGAATATCAAATAGTCTCACCCAAAACTGGGGAAGCACCTTCCCCAGGACTTGCGCATAAGACTTATAGACTGTAGTTCACAGAAACTGACTTTTTGTGATTATGAGAGTGTGTCAAATAAGAGACTAGTGCCCTGTATTTATAGTATTCCTGGCAGACTTGCTTGGGCCGACTTCACTTTCTGGGTACTAATTAATTCATATTAATCATCTATCTTCACCCGACATCTTGTCTAGGGTTTCCTACATTTCTTTGATTCCTTCCGAAACATTCTAATCTTATCAAAGGTCACAATAGAGGTTCATACCTCCTAAATCTACCATAATATCAACACTCCCTCCTAGCTAGGGAGGTATAACTGATAATGGTCCTGAGCACAAACAAACCATTCAACTGGTAGTATCATGAGCACTGTCATTATTATCCAACTGAATAATTTCCATGACAATGGGTACAATATCAATTGATAGAAAACAACTATGTTTATCCATGGTAGTACGCAACTACTCAAACCATGACACATGGTCACAAACAGTGGAACAAATCCACCACAATAGTATATATCTACTTTGTGGGGACAAACAGTCTCCATAACAATCACCTAATATAATTCCTGCAAAGAAAATATCATTAAAATAAACTGAATCATCTAGGCCAAGATTTCACTCACATCTATGAGATATGAAAGAATATCTACCCTGGCTTATTCTTCTCAAGAAAGGAAGAATGATTGTTTTAATTTCTGAGCCTGGACCATTCCTCATCCTGGGCCATTTCTTCGACACTAAACAAAGTGTAACCTGGAGAAAATGAATCTTCCCTAAGGAATGCATGTCCTTGATTATTGAGCCTGGACCATTCCTCCAGCACTAAACAAAGTGCAACCTGGAGAGAATGAATGCACCCTAAGGAATGACTGTCTAAACCATTTCCCCTGTTAACCACAAGAGGAAAAGATTGTCCTATATCAACCTCCAAAATAGACCATTTCTAATGTTAACCACAATGAGAAATCGTTGTCCGTCGAGGAGAGCCAGTCTTCTTGAGTAACCCTCAATAAGAGAGACTTCCCTAGACCACTCCCCATGTTAACCACAATGGGAAGTCATTGTATATGATACATCAGAAATATGGACCATTTCCCATGTTAACCACAATGGGAAATCCTTGTCCGTCAAAAATCTCAATCCACTTTCTGAACGGGAAAGAATCTACCCAAGCTGGGTTATTTTTCAATGTCGAAAATAAATGTTTTCAATAATATTTTATGTGTTCCCTCCCAACTCGGAGATTCATTTCTTCCCTTTCATCTAAGGAAGTTATTTCCATGATCCCCATCTTCTCTAGGAAATATGCAAACTTTATTCTGGACAGAGGTTTTGTTAGGATGTCTTTTGTCTGCTCATTAGTGGGGATATACTGAAGCTTTACCTCTCCTTCCTGGACTTTATCTCAAATAAAGTATTATTTGATATCAATGTGTTTCGACCTTTCATAAAACACAGGATGTTCTTATAATCTTATACAACTCTCATTATCACAATGTATTATGGTCGATTCTAGAATCTGATCAAATAAATCAGAGATTAGCTTCCTTAGCCATATTGCTTTTGTGCTTGCTTCACATGTTGTGATATACTATGCTTCTATTGTGCTTAGTTTGATAGAATTCCATTTCCTTCTGCCCCAAGATATCATAGTGGAGCCCAAGCTGAAACACATACCCGAAGTTCTCTTTCTATCTTCTGTATTTCTTGCCCAATCTGAGTCTATGAATCCATGAAGTTGTATATAACTAGATGCAGTATATCTCAAGACATAGTTTATTGCCCCACAAATATATCTTAATACATGCTTTGCAGCTATCCAATGCACATGTCTCAGTTCCACCTAGAACTGGCTTAGTGTATTCATGGAAACACAAATGTATGGTCGAGCATTTACCAAATACATCAATGATCCAGTTAGTGTTGGATCATGTTGTCATTGATGCCAATGGTTTGATTGATTGATGTCAAGTTATGAATTGATGCCAAAGGATTGATTGATTAATGACTGATGTAATGTAATATGTATTTTCCTTAATGAGAATGCATAGATGAAGATGGATCAATGAGTTGTCATTGATATGATGATGGATCAATGAGTTGTCATGGATACAGGATGAAGATGGATCGATGTGGTTTCATTGATATGATGCATTGTTGGAAAAATGTATAGATGAATCATTTATTGTATTATCATGATTGAAAAGGTTCACAAATGGATGAACTCCAAAGTGTTCCCCTTATGGTGAAATCCCTCACAGGAAGACACTTTGCGGATTGAGTTATCCTAGAAGAATGGTTGGAGGACCCATGATTGTATGTGTAATAATGAGATGAAGATCAATGAATTTGTTGGTGAAACAATTCTAGACAAATAGTGTTTTTCATGCCATTTTTGGTGGTATGTGGAACGTCACATAATTCCTCACGGTTTGAGAGTTATGACCTTATGAAGTTGGAGGACCCCCATATGAAGGCTTGAAGCCCACATGGTCAAAGATGTCAAAGTGATTGAAAAGAAGAAATCATTACTTAAATGATAAAGTAAAGTGACAAAGTCAAGGTGGATTATTTAAATAATAAAGAGAAGTGACAAAATCAAGAAAGATTATTTAAATGATAAAGTGAGGTGACAAAATCAAGAAGAAATATTTCAATGATAAAGTATTGGAGAACTTTCTATTTATGGAAAGTGGTTAACCCTAGAATAAGGAAAAGATGTTAAGTAACCTAGAAATGGGTCAAGTGACCTAGAAGATGAAGAGTATAAATAAGAGGCTAGGGTGTCTTGTGAAATGTACATTTTGGTGAGTATCCTTGTGTGTGGATCAATGGAGAGCTTCTAATGAGAATATCTTTTGAAGTATTGATGGAGAGCTTCTTGTGAGATAATTTTGGTGTGGATATCTTGAGCATGATTGAAGATCTATTTTGTGAAAGAGAGCATGAGGAGGATCTCATGGATGCGTCAAAGTTTTAGAAATATTGGATATCTTGATGAAAAAAGTCCCAGAGCTTCAGAAATCCTATTTTCTGGTGCGTATGCGAGATGTCTGTGTATAGGGTGCATATACACGAGTTGTCTGTGTACAAGGTGCATATTATATGTGGGTTGTCTGTGTACAAGATGTGTATACACGGGTTGTCTATGTAAAAGGTGCGTATACATGGGTTGTCTATGTATAGGGAGCATACAGTGGATAAAATCATGGATATTTTTGGTTGAGTTGATGACAAGTTGTTGAAGACTGAAGAAGGTTCTAGATCTGCACTCTATGGGCTTAGATCTATCACTAAGACACTAGTATGGTTACATTATTGTATTGATGGATAGCATTTCTTATTGTGTTGTGAATTCCTAGGGAATTCTTGGTATGGTTTCTATGATGTGTTTTATGATGCAGTGAGCAAGACCCTTATGATTCAGTACTGATATGATGGCTAGACTATGTTGATTACTTATGCATGATTGAGTAGTATTCATATTTATTGGTTGTGGAGAATGAGTAATATATTGGAGAGATTAGATGTATTATGAATGGTTGATGGCCAGTGACAAACAAAAGATAATGATACATTGGTTGCAAAGGATCAGAGTTGATTTTGAAGAACAAACCCTAATAGCTTAGAAGGTATACATAGGTTGCAGTATTGTTTGGGAGCATATACGCAAGTAGTATTATTTCTTGGGCGCATATAGACGTGGGTTGTACTACTGGTAGGGCACGTACACACGCACGCTGCACTATTGATAGGTCACGTACCTGTTGCAGATTGAAATCTGTTGAGGATTGTTGCCTCATCTCAGTTGATCCTGAGGGTGTAATTAGAGTCTTGCATTATAGGGTTGATGCTCTTGTAGAGTTGTACTCTATTCAATTGTCATTGATAAAACCTCAGATTGTTTTCCATAATAAAAAGAAAATTGTACCTACATCTTTTGTTATTTATGTTCCTTGTGATGATGACTTCTTGATGATATATTGTTGATATATGTTGTTGATATGTGCTCACATCTAACTAGTTATAAATGACAACAATTAATAATGAGTAACATGTTGAATGCTAACTAAAAAGTTTTGTGTAAGAGGGAAGTTTTGGAAAAACATCCCCACACTCATTCACCCCCCCTCTAAGTGTGGTAGGTGTGTCCAACAATTGGTATCAGAGCGGGCCTTTACTACAAGCCTTAACAAGCTTGAAGGAGATCCATAGACACACAAATGGATGATGAAGTTCCAATCCTTAATGAGGAAAAATATTCTACTTGGAGAATAGATATGAGTGTATATTTGAAGACAATGGGAGAAACTATTTGGAAGGCATCCATTGGTGGATCAGTTCCATTGAAGAACAATTCAAAGTTTGCAGCTCAAAGGGAAGGAAATAAGAATGATGCATTGGATCTCAAGACCATTCTTAGTGGAATTTCAAGCCCTATCAAAGAGAGCATGGGAAAATGCACTTCCGCCAAGGATATATGGCTAAAGCTAGAGGAGACATATCAAGAAAAGAAAGAAGATATTGAAGACCACTCCATCAAGATTATCAAAGGTGAAGAATTTCTAACTCTTCATTGCATATGTGATGATTTTGAAAGAATTTCAAATGAAGGAAAAGAATCATGTGATGATGTTTGAAAGAAGGAAGATATTGAAGATACTTCAAATGAAGGTAAAGAATCTACAAAGACTCTTTATTGCAATGATTCAAAATGTGATGATGTTGAATTTTTGTCAAGTGAGAAAGATGATCTAGAAATAGTTTGTGTCAAGTTTGATGATAGTTATCCCATGGAAAGAATAGAATAAAATCTATCAAAAATTCAAAAGGAAATTGAATAGGGTTTATATAGATATAGAAGTGATCATTTTTATACATACTATAACTGTATTTTGGATAACACTAAGAAGTTTCTTAGGAGGAGTCAAAGATACATCTTGAAGTTAAAGGGAATTCTCAAAGAACAAGAAGAGAGTTCTAAGACTCAATTAGTAGAAAAGGAAAAAGAGATCACTAGACTAAAGATTGAAAAGAATATATGAAGGTAGAGGATGAGATTAGCAAAAGTTTTGAAACTATTGTCCATCTCAAGACCCAAATTGAAGAAGCCAAAGGTGTAGAAGAATTTTTGAAGAATCAAATTAATGAAAAGGAAGAGTCACGTCATAAGTTAGAAGATGAAATTGTTGACCTTAGAAAGAAGGTAGAGAATTCAAACAAATTCTTTAATAGCTCAGGAATCTTGGATGAGATATTGGAAAGTCAAAGATCACCATGTGATAAATCAGGTCTTGGATACAAAAAGGAAACTACACATGCTGAAGAAAGCAGCTCAAAGGAGCATGAGGTAAGTCCATCAAAGAAGGAAGACAATGTTGAAAAGAAACCATCTACACAAGGAAAAGAAAATTTCAAAAGAAAAAAGAAAGGAAGACATCAAGAAGCCATTCTTGGGACACCGAAGCAAAGGTATGAAAGTGTTTTCCATGGGCATTGTTATTCATGTAATGGATATGGTCACAAATCTTTTGAATGTATATCTTATGAAAGGAGATATAGTGGAATATTTCAAAACACCATGAGGTGTTGGATATTTGATCAAGTAGGACATATTGTTGTTCACTGTAACACCATGAGATGTTACAACTATAGTGGATTTGGACACAAATCCTAGGAGTGTTGGAACACAAGAAGAAATTCCATGATGAGGAATTCACATAACATGGATAGAAGAAGGAATGAAGTAAGGAAAGGATACATTTTTTAAAAGATGGATGCTTAGAGCTCAAGTTCTAAGAATTAGAGACACCTATAAAAGTGGGTGAAAAAGACAGGGAAGCCATAACAGAATGAAAGACTGAAGGAAAGCTCAAAAGTGTCATCTACTGAGGTATACGCAGGTGACAGTGGTGACAGTCACATACATACGCAATATGTTGTGAAACAGGCCACATATATGTGTTAAATCCTTGGGAAAAAGGCAATAAACATGGCTTGGAGTTTGATGTTATGGTATAACTCTATGATGCAAGGTCTAACATGGTTTATTGTAGGTTCTGACACTGTTTGCTGCAGGTTTTCATGGTTCTAGATTAGATCATGTAAGGTGAATATGAAAGACAAATATTGGGTGCATGGCACTAACCCATGAGCATGAATTGATGTTGATTTGTTGGGGTACATGGTTGGTACATAATTGAGTTTCATTGATATATCTTATGATATATTATTGGAAGCACATGATGGATATCATGGTGCATGCATTTTGCATGTGATTGGGCTACATATTGAGACATATAGTTGGTGAGTTAATGAGGTGAATGTGTTGTAGATCATTGTTGATCTATAGTTGATGCATGATTGGTACTTTTATAGTACATTTGTAGAGGCACCTACTAGCAGTTTGATTGGTACATGTTTTAGGGAGGATTTGGAATACATATATGGGATTCATCATTTTGTGGTATTGGTGCATGGAAATGTACATGTTTGGTACACTCATAGATGGCATATGCTTGATGATACTACACCATTGTTACTAATTAATTACCACAACAATTGATATTTGTATGATACATGGCTATGACACTTGATTCATGATGGAGACATATCATGAGTGATATGATACATTGTTTGGCATGTTAGTAGATCCACATGGTTGGCATATTGGTAGATGCGCATGGTTGGCATATTGGTAGATGCACATGTTGGAATATTGATGGATGCACATGGTTGGCATATTGGTAGATGCACATGTTGGCATATTGGCAGAGGCATATGATTGATATATTCCATGGATGATATTTTTTGGCACATTGCATGATGTTGATGTACATGGATGATGTACATAGGTGTTGTGCAAGATGAGCACAATTTTTGTACATGGATGTTGTGCATAGCGGGCACATTTTGATACATGATTGATATTTGGGCCATGATTCTTTATTTCATTGTTGACATATCTTTTGCTTCATGATTCTTGGTATGGGATGGGTTTGATGCATGAACTGTTGGTTGTGGAGCCTGATTATCTTCCTGATTCAGAGGTCCTTGATTTCAGCAGTGTTTATACACCATGAAGTATTTACACCCCAGAATTATGTACACTCTTCCACGCAGGGGAGTGCAGAGGGGGGATACCCCCTTTGCGGGGTCCGAGGGGGCTATCCCCCCGACTGGGGGGTCTGGGGGCAAGCGGGCCCCCAGCAGGGGTTCAAGGGCGAAACCCTCGAAGCAAAAATTGCCTTGTAAAAGTATATTGTAATTTGATTGTAAATCTAGATCGTTCATTATAAGTCGCAGATCTAACGGTAGAGATTATTTTAGGGTTTTTTTCCCTAGAAGGCAACCCTCTTTTATGAGGGAAATGTATCACAACTATGGTTGATGGTGAATATTGTATTCTGAGAGAGGAGACTATGAGAGAAAGAAGAGGAAGTTACAATGGGTTTTGTTGTAGGTTGTATCCCTTCATTTGCTGGATAATAATAAAGGAAGGACCTGGAAATTTATCTGGTGGATGTAGCCCACACTGGCTAAACCACGTAAATCTGTGTCTCTCTTGCATTGTGTGTCTCCTGTGTTTTTCTTCTGCATTTGTTTTATTTTATTTCTCAACAGTCCTATTTTTCTAACAAATAGTATCAGAGCATCAGGTAACTCGCAGGAAAAGAGGGTTCTTGGTTTGAGTGGGAGAAATGTCGGAAGATGGAAAGTTTAGGGTCGAGAACTTTAAGGGCCAAAACTACTAGCTATGGAAGATGCAGATGGAAGACTATGTATATCAGAAGGATCTATTCCTACCATTGAGAAGAGTAGCAAAGAAGTCGGAAGCCATGAAGGACGAAGAATGGGAGATTCTTGACAGAAAGGCTCTAGGAACGACACAGCTGAGCCTGGCAGCATCAGTGGCTTTCAACATTTTGAAGGAAAAGACAACGAAGGGTTTGATGGATGCGTTGGCCAAATTGTATGAAAAACCCTCGGCATCGAATAAGGTATTTCTAATGAAGAGATTATTTAATATGAGATGTCAGAATGTGGGTCTGTTGCAGATCACTTAAATGAATTTAGTAGGGTTACTAATCAACTAAGTTCTGTAAAAGTAGACTTTGATGATGAGGTTAGGGCTCTTCTAATCATGTGCTCATTGCCAGAAAGATGGAATGGCTTGGTCATGGATGTAAGTAACTCTGTCTCTAGTTCAAATACTTTAAAATTTGATGATGTTGTTGGTGTTATCCTTAGTGAGGAAATGCGACAGAAAAGCACAGGTGAGACATCATGAAATGCGTTGAACATGGAGAATAGGGGAAGACAAAAGGATAGAGGAAAGGGCTCAGGAAACCGCGGAAATTCTAGGAAGGGTAGATCCAAATCCAGACTTGGAAAGATAGAGTGTTGGAATTGTGGGAAGCAGGACATCTGAAGAAAGACTGCAGAGCTCCAAAGAAACAAAGAGATGGATAGCAGGAGAGAAATTAGGAAGAAAATGTAACAGGTGATGTGTTACAAGATGCTTTGCTTCTTTCTATAGATAATATTTCTGAGTCTTGGGTAGTAGATTCATGTGCTTCATTTCATGCCACACCCCATAGGAAAAATTTTCTAGATTATGTTCAAGGTGATAATTTTGGACAGGTTCATTTGCGTGATGATAAACCATGCAAAATTGTTGGAATGGGAAAGGTAAAAATAAAGAAACGAAATGGAAACCAATGGTTGTTGAAAGAGGTAAAACATGTTCCAGATTTAATAAAAAATTTGATTTCAACAAGGAAGTTGGCAAGTGAAGGTTGTATATCCATATTTACAGATAAGACGTGGAAGGTCATCAAAGGATCATTGGTGATAGCGAAAGGAGAGAAGGTAGTTACATTGTATCTATGTACTGGTAATACTGACTCTTCTATATCTTTAGCTTCTACAGGAGTGGATACAACACTATGGAATCATAGGTTGGGACACATGAGTGAGAAGGTTATGCAGATCTTTCACAAAAGAAATTTGTTTCCAGATCTTAAACAAATTGATTTGGACTTTTGTGAGCATTTTGTTTATGGAAAACAAAAGAGAGTCAGATTTCCCAGAGTCGGAAAAGAAAAGAAGAATGAAAGGTTAGAGTTTGTGCATACAGATGTATGGGGACCAGCTCAGGTGTCATCTCTTGATGGCTCTCATTATTATGTTACTTTTATTGATGATGTGACTAGAAAATCTTGGGTTTATTGCATTCGACAAAAATCTGATGTTTTTTATACTTTTAAGAAATGGAAAGCTTTAGTTGAGAATGAGACAGGAAAAAGTTTGAAGTGTCTCGGATGAGATAATGGAGGTGAATACTACAGCAAGGATTTTGATGATTACTGTTCATACCATGGGATTCGTAGAGAGAATACAGTTCCACAAACACCACAAGAAAATGGTGTGTCAGAAAGGATGAACAGGACAATCATGGAGAGTGCAAGGAGTATGAGATTGCATACCGGTTTTCCCTTACAGTTATGGGCAGATGTTGTAGATACTATTGTTTACTTAATAAAGAGAGGACCTTCAAGCTCTTTGGATGGCAGAATTCAAGAGGAGGAATGGACAGGAAAAAAGGTAAACTATTCTTTTTTGAAAACTTTCGGTTGTGAAGCATTTGCCCATATTGATAAAGAAAATAGAACAAAGCTTGAGGCAAAATCCAAGAAGTGTACCATTATTGCATATGGTGTTAATGATTTTGGTTATTGCTTATGGGATTATGAAAATAAAAAAATCATTAGGAGTAGAGATGTCATATTCAATGAGAAGGTCATGTACAAAGATCAGTTGCAGGGAAGGAAACAGGAAACAGCAAAACAAGAATACACAGTGCTTGATGAGATCACTGAAAAAGAAATTCCAAAGGAACTAGAAAATCAAAATGTACAACAGTAGGAGCAGCAGGTACCTCAAACACCTGCAAGTGTTGTTAGAAGATCTACCAGGTTAAGTATAACCCCTGAATGATACTCTCCTTCATTATATTATTTACTGTTGACTGATTCTGGTGAACCAAAATGTTATGAAGAGGCAATGCAGGTAGACACCAAAAATAAGTGGGAGCAAGGCATGAAAGAGGAAATGGATTCCTTGGAAAATAACCAGACTTGGGACTTGGTTCAGTTGCCTGCAGGAAAAAGAGCATTGCAAAATAAATGGGTTTACAAATTGAAGGAAGAAGATGGAGGATAAAAGTGGTACAAGGCTAGACTTGTTGTAAAGGGGATTGCACAAAAGAAAGGTATAGATTTTGATGAAATATATTCTCCTGTTGTTAAAATGACTTCAATTAGGACTATTTTAAGTCTTGTGGTAGTAGAAGATTTGCATCTTGAATAGTTAGATGTAAAAATAACTTTTCTCCATGGGGACTTGGAGGAAGAGATTTATATGTAGCAACCACAGGGGTATGAGGTCAAGGGGAAGGAGAATTTGGTATGCAGGTTGAAGAAGAGCTTGTATGGACTAAAGCAAGCTCCAAGGTAGTGGTATTTGAAGTTTGATAGGTTTATGATAGAACAAGGTTATAGTAGATGTCATTCTGATCACTATGTTTATTTTAAAAGGCTAGAAAATGGAAGTTTTATTATCTTGCTATTGTATGTAGATGACATGCTTGTTCCAGGGACTAATATGCATGATATAAATGTGGTCAAAAAGAAATTAGCCAATTCACTTGCGATGAAGGATTTGGGTGCTGCAAAGAAAATCCTTGGCATGAGAATAACAAGAGACAAGAAAAATCGCAAACTGACATTGTCTCAGGGTGAGTACATAGAAAAGGTGTTGGAGAGGTTTAGAATGCAGAATGCAAAACTAGTTAGTACACCTTTGGCCAGCCATTTCAAATTAACTAAGGAAATGTGTCCCAAGACACAGAAAGAGATAGAATACATGTCCAGGGTCCCTTATTCATCAGCAGTTGGCAGGTTGATGTATGCATTGGTTTGCATAAGACCACATATTGCACATGCAGTGGGAGTTGTGAGAAGGTATATGAACAATCCAGGTAAAGCACATTGGGAAGAAGTAAAGTGGATTCTCAGGTATTTGAGAGGTACTACTACACGTGCATTATGTTTTGGAGGTTCAGACACATTTCTACAGCGATATGTTGATTCAGATATGACAGGTGATAAAGACAGTAGGAGGAGCACCACAGGGTATGTTTTTACTATAGGTGGAACAACAATAAGTTGGATTTTGAAACTGCAAAAGGTTGTTGCACTTTCAACAATAGAGGCAGAGTATGTTGCTGCTACAGAGGCTAGTAAAGAGATGATTTGGTTACAAAGGTTTATGGAGGAATTGGGAAAGAAGCAGGAGAACAATCGGTTGTACTTTGATAGTCAGAGTGCCATTCACCTTGCAAAGAACTCAACCTTCCATTCAAATACTAAGCATATACAGTTGAGGTACCATTTCATATGATCCGCCTTGGAAAATGGACAATTGAAGCTGGAAAAGATACACAATAGCCAGAATCCTGCAGACATGTTAACAAAGGGAGTAACCAGAGAGAAACTGAGTTCCTGCTCAGTTTCAGTTGGTCTTCAAGAATGAATATGAAAATGAGAAATTTTCCAGGTCCAAGAAGGTTCAGAGTCCAACATATACAACAGCGGTGGAGTTGTTGAGATCAGTCTCCAAGTGGGAGATTGTTGGTTGTGGAGCCTCATTATATTCTTGATTCAAAGGTCCTTGATTTCAGCCGTGTTTATACCCCATGAAGTATTTACACCCCAGATGTATGTACACTCTTCCACGTGGGGGAGTGCAAAGGGGGGGTACCCCCTCTACGGGGTCCAAGGGGTCTATCCCCCCGACTGGGGGGTCTAGGGGCAAGCGGGCCCCTAGCGAGGGTTTGGGGGCGATGCCCCCGAAGCAAAAATTTCCTTGTAAAAGTATATTGTAATTTCATTGTAAATCTGGACCATTCATTATAAGGTCGCAGATCTAACGGTATAGATTATGTTAGGGTTTTTTTCCCTAGAAGGCAACCCTCTTTTATGAGGGAAATGTATTGCGGCTATGGTTGATGGTGAATATTGTATTCTGATAGAGGAGACTATGAGAGAAAGAAGAGGAAGTTACAACGGGTTTTGTTGTAGGTTGTATCCCTTCATTTGTTGGACAATAATAAAGGAAGGACCTGGCAATTTCTATGGTGGACGAAGAACACACTGGGTGAACCACATAAATCCGTGTCTCTCTTGTATTGTGTGTCTCCTGTGTTTTGTTTCTGCATTTGTTTTATTTTATTACTCCACGATCCTGTTTTTCTATCAACTAGTATTAGAGCATAAGGTAACTCACAGGAAAAGAGGGTTCCTGGTTCGAGTGGGAGCAATGTCAGAAGATGGAAAGTTTAGGGTGGAGAAATTTAAGGGCCAAAACTACCAGTTATGGAAGATGTAGATGGAAGACTATTTATATCAAAAGGATATATTCCTACCATTGAGTGGAGTAGCAGAAGCCGGCAGCCATGAAGGATGAAGAATGGGAGATTCTTGATAGAAAGGCTCTAGGAACGATATGACTGAGCCTGGAAACGTCGCTGGCTTTCAATATTTCGAAAGAAAAGACAACGAAGGGTTTGATGGATGCGTTGGCAAAATTGTATGAAAAACCCTCGACGTCGAATAAGGTATTTCTAATGAAGAGATTATTTAATATGAAGATGTCAGAAGGTGGGTCTGTTGTAGATCATTTAAATGAATCTAATACGGTTACTAATCAACTAAGTTCTGTAAAAGTTGACTTTGATGATGAGGTTAGGGCTCTTCTAATCTTGTGCTCATTGCCAGAAAGCTGGAATGGCTTGGTCATGGCTATAAGTAACTCTGTCTCTGGTTCAAATACTTTAAAATTTGATGATGTTGTTGGTGTTATCCTTAGTGAGGAAATGCGATGGAAAAGCACAGGTGATACATCAGGAAATGCGTTGAACATGGAGAACAGGGGAAGACAAGAGGATAGAGGAAAGGGCTCAAGAAACCGCGGAAATTCTAGGAAGGGAAGATCCAAATCCAGACTTGGAAAGATAGAGTGCTGGAATTGTGGGAAGAAAGGACATCTGAAAAAAGACTTCAGAGCTCCAAAGAAACAAAGAGATGGACATCATGAGAGAAATCAGGAAGCAAATGTAACAGGTGATGTGTTACAAGATGCTTTGATTCTTTCTGTAGATAATATTTCTGAGTCTTGGGTAGTAGATTCAGGGGCTTGATTTCATGCCACACCCCATAGGAAACATTTTCTAGATTATGTTCAAGGTGATAATTTTGGACAGGTTCATTTGGGTGATGATAAACCATGCAAAATTGTTGGAATGGGAAAGGTAAAAATAAAGAAACGAAATGGAAACCAATGGTTGTTGAAAGAGGTAAAACATGTTCTAGATTTAAGAAAAAATATGATTTCAATAGGGAAGTTGGCAAGTGAAGGTTGTATATCCATATTTACAGATAA
>ML779239.1:591781-626759 GCA_009831015.1 Picea engelmannii | reverse complement strand
AGTGGTATTTGAAGTTTGACAGGTTTATGACAGAACAGGGTTATAGTAGATGTCATTCTGATCACTATGTTTATTTTAAAAGGCTAGAAAATGGAAGCTTTATTATCTTGCTATTGTATGTAGATGACATGCTTGTTGCAGGGACTAATATGCAATATATAAATGTGCTCAAAAAGAAATTAGCCAATTCATTTACGATGAAGGATTTGGGTGCTGCAAAGAAAATCCTTGGCATGAGAATAACAAGAGATGGGAAGAATCGCAAACTGACATTGTCTCAGGGTGAGTAAATAGAAAAGGTGTTGGAGAGGTTTAGAATGCAGAATGAAAAACTAGTTAGTACACCTTTGGCCAGACATTTCAAATTAACTAAGGAAATGTGTCCCAAGACACAAGAAGAGATAGAAAACATGTCCAAGGTCCCTTATTCATCAGCAGTTGGCATCTTGATGTATGCAATGGTTTGCACAAGACCAGATATTACACATGCAGTGGGAGTTGTGAGCAAGTATATGAACAATCCAAGTAAAGAACATTGGGAAGTAGTAAAGTGGATTCTCAGGTATTTGAGAGGTACTACTACACATGCATTATGTTTTGGAGGTTCAGGCACTTTTCTACAGGGATATGTTGATTCAGATATGGCAGGTGATAAAGAGAGCAGGAGGAGCACCACAGGGTATGTTTTTACTATAGTTGTAAAAATAGTAAGTTGGATTTTGAAACTGCAAAAGGTTGTTGCACTTTCAACAACAGAGGCAGAGTATGTTTCTACTACAGAGGCTAGTAAAGAGATGATTTGGTTACAAAGGTTTATGGAGGAATTGGGAAAGAAGAAAGAGAATAGTCGGTTGTACTGTGACAGTCAGAGTGCCATTCACCTTGCAAAGAAATCAACCTTCCATTCGAATACTAAGCATATACAATTGAGGTACCATTTCATATGATCCACCTTGGAAGATGGACAATTGAAGCTAGAAAAGATACACACTAGCCAGAATCCTGCAGACATGTTAACAAAGGGAGTAACCAGGGAGAAACTGAGTTCCTGCTCAGTTTCAGTTGGTCTTCAAGAATGAAGATGAAAATGAGAAATTTTCGAGGTCCAAGAAGGTTCAGAGTCCAGCATATACAACAATTGTGGAGTTGTTGAGATCAGTCTCCAAGTGGGAGATTGTTGGTTGTGGAGCCTGATTATCTTCCTGATTCAGAGGTCCTTGATTTCAGCCGTGTTTATACCTCATGAAGTATTTACACCCTAGAAGTATGTACACTCTTCCATGCGGGGGAGTGCAGAGGGGGGGTACCAACTTTGCGGGGTCCGAGGGGGCTATCCCCGCAGCTGGGGGCTCTCGGGACAAGCGGGCCCCTAGCGGGGGTTCGGGGGCAAAGCCCCGGAAGAAAAAATTGCCTTGTAAAAGTATATTTTAATTTCATTGTAAATCTAGACCATTCATTATAAGGTCGTAGATCTAACGGTAGAGATTATGTTAGGGTTTTTTGCCCTAGAAGGAAACCCTCTTTTATGAGGGAAATCTATCGCGGCTATGGTTGATGGTGAATATTGTATTATGAGAGAGGAGAATGTGATAGAAAGAAGAGGAAGTTACAACAGGTTTTGTTGTAGGTTGTATCCCTTCATTTGCTGGATAATAATAAAGGAAGGACCTGGCAATTTCTCTGGTGGACGTAGCCCACACTAGGTGAACCACATAAATCTGTGCCTCTCTTGTATTGTGTGTCTTCTGTGTTTTGTTTCTGCATTTGTTTTATTTTATTGCTCCGCGGTCCTGTTTTTCTAAAACCTGGTATCAGAGCATAAGGTAAATCACAGGAAAATATGGTTCTTGGTTCGAGTGGGAGCAATGTCAGAAGATGGAAAGTTTAGGGTCGAGAAATTTAAGGGCCAAAACTACCAGTTATGGAAGATGCAGATGGAAGACTATTTATATCAGAAGGATCTATTCCTACCATTGAGCGGAGTAGCAAAGAAGACAACGACCATGAAGGATGAAGAATGGAAGATTCTTGATAGAAAGGCTCTAGGAACGATACGGCTAAGTCTGGCAGCATCGGTGGCTTTCAACATTTCAAAAGAAAAGACAACGAATGGTTTGATGGATGCGTTGGCCAAATTGTATGAAAAACCCTCGACGTCGAATAAGGTATTTCTAATGAAGAGATTATTTAATATGAAGATGTCAGAAGGTGGGTCTGTTGCAGATCATTTAAATGAATTTAATACGGTTACTAATCAACTAAGTTCTATAAAAGTGGACTTTTATGATGAGGTTAGGGATCTTCTAATCTTGTTCTCATTGCCAGAAAGCTGGAGTGGCTTGGTCATGGCTATAAGTAACTCTGTCTCTAGTTCAAATACTTTAAAATTTGATGATTTTGTTGGTGTTATCCTTAGTGAGGAAATGCGATGGAAAAGCATAGGTGAGACATAAGGAAATGCATTGAACATGGAGAACAGGGGAAGACAAAAGGATAGAGGAAAGGGCTCAGGAAACCGCGGAAATTCTAGGAAGGGCAGATCCAAATCCAGACTTGGAAAGATAGAGTGTTGGAATTGTGGGAAGAAAGGACATCTGAAGAAAGACTGCAGAGCTCCAAAGAAACAAAGAGATGGACAACAGGAGAGAAATCAGGAAACAAATGTAACAGGTGATGTGTTACAAGATGCTTTGATTCTTTCTATAGATAATATTTCTGAGTCTTGGGTAGTAGATTCTGGAGCTTCATTTCATGCCACGCCCCATAGGAAACATTTTCTAGATTATGTTCAAGGTGATAATTTTGGACAGGTTCATTTGGGTGATGATAAACCATGCAAAATTGTTGGAATGGGAAAGGTAAAAATAAAGCAAGGAAATGGAAAGCAATGGTTGTTGAAAGAGGTAAAACATGTTCCAAATTTAATCAAAAATCTGATTTCAATAGGGAAGTTGGCAAGTGAAGGTTGTATATCCATATTTACAGATAAGACATGGAAGGTCATCAAAGGATCATTGGTGATAGCGAAAGGAGAGAAGGTAGGTACATTATATCTATGTACTGGTAATACTGACTCTTCTATATATTTAGCTTCTACAGGAGTGGATACAACACTATGGCATCATAGGCTGGGACACATGAGTGAGAAGGTTATGCAAATCCTTCACAAAAGAAATTTGTTGCCATATCTTAAACAAATTTATTTGGACTTCTGTGAGCATTTTGTTTATGGAAAACAAAAGAGAGTCAGATTTCTCAGAGTCGGAAAAGAAAAGAAGAATGAAAGGTTAGAGTTTGTGCATACAAATGTATGGGGACCAACTCAGGTCTCATCTCTTGGTGGCTCTCATTATTATGTTACTTTTATTGATGATGGAACTAGAAAAACTTGGGTTTATTGCATTCGACAAAAGTCTGATGTTTTTGATACTTTTAAGAAATGGAAAGCTTTAGTTGAGAATGAGACGGGAAAAGGTTTGAAGTGTCTCAGATGAGATAATGGAGGTGAATACTAAAGCAAGGAGTTTGATGATTACTGTTCATACCATGGGATTCGTAGAAAGAGGACAGTTCCATGAACACCACAAGAAAATGTTGTGTCATAAAGGATGAACAGGACAATCATGGAGCATGCAAGGAGTATGAGATTGCATGCCAGTTTTCCCTTACAGTTCTGGGCATATGTTGTAGATACTTTTGTTTACTTAATAAAGAGAGGACCTTCAAGCTCTTTGGATGGTATAATTTCAGAGGAGGAATGGACAAGAAAAGAGGTAAACTATTCTTTTTTGAAAACTTTCGATTGTGAAGCATTTGTCCATATTGATAAAGAAAATAGAACAAAGCTTGAGGCAAAATCCAAGAAGTGTACCTTTATTGGATATGGTGTTAATGATTTTGGTTATCGCTTATGGGATTATGAAAATAATAAAATTGTTAGGGGTAGAGATGTCAGATTCAATGAGAAGGTCATGTACAAAGATCAGTTGGAGGGAAAGAAATAGGAAACAGAAAAACAAGAATACACAGTGCTTGATGAGATCACTGAAAAAGAAATTCCAAAGGTACTAGAAAATCAAAATGTACAACAGTAGGAGCAACAGGTACCTCAAACACCTGCAAGTGTTGTTAGAAGATCTACCACTTTAAGTATACCCCCTGAACGATACTCTCCTTCATTATATTATTTACTGTTGACTGATTCTGGTGAACCAGAATGTTATGAAGATGCAATGCAAGTAGACACCAAAAAGAAGTGGGAGCAAGGCATGAAAGAGCAAATGGATTCCTTGGAAAATAACTAGACTTGGGACTTGGTTCAGTTGCCTGCAGGAAAAAGAGCATTGCAAAATAAATGGGTTTACAAGTTGAAGGAAGAAGATGGAGGAGAAAAGCGGTACAAGGCTAGACTTGTTGTAAAGGGGTTTGCACAAAAGAAAGGTATAGATTTTGACGAAATATTTTCTCCTATTGTTAAAATGACTTCAATTAGGACTATTTTAAGTCTTGTGGTAGTAGAAGATTTGCATCTTGAATAGTTAGATGTAAAAACAAATTTTATCCATGGGGACTTGGAGGAAGAGATTTATATGCAGCAGCCACAGAGGTATGAGGTCAAAGGGAAGGAGAATTTGGTATGCAGGTTGAAGAAGAGCTTGTATGGCCTAAGGCAAGCTCTAAGGTAGTGGTATTTGAAGTTTGACAGGTTTATGACAGAACAAGGTTATAGTAGATGTCATTATGATCACTATGTTTATTTTAAAAGGCTAGAAAATTGAAGCTTTATTATCTTGCTATTGCTTGTAGATGACATGCTTGTTGCAGGGACTAATATGTAGGATATAAATGTGCTCAAAAAGAAATTAGCCAATTCATTTTCGATGAAGGATTTGGGTGCTGCAAAGAAAATCCTTGGCATGAGAATAACAAGAGATAGGAAAAATCACAAACTGACATTGTCTCAGGGTGAGTACATAGAAAAGGTGTTGGAGAGGTTTAGAATGCAGAATGCAAAACCAGTTAGTACAACTTTGGCCATCCATTTCAAATTAACTAAGGAAATGTGTCCCAAGACACAGGAAGAGATAGAATACATGTCCAGGGTCCCTTATTCATCAATAGTTGGTAGCTTGATGTATGCAATGGTTTGCACAAGACCAGATATTGCACATGCAGTGGGAGTTGTGAGAAGGTATATGAACAATCCAAGTAAAGAACATTGGGAAGCAGTAAAGTCGATTCTCAGGTATTTGAGAGGTACTACTACACATGCATTATGTTTTGGAGGTTCAGACACTTTTCTATAGGGATATGTTGATTCAGATATGGTAGGTGATAAAGACAGCAAGAGGAGCAACACAGGGTATGTTTTTACTATAGGTGGAACAATAGTGAGTTGGATTTTGAAACTAAAAAAGGTTGTTGCACTTTAAACAATAGAGGCAGAGTATGTTGCTGATATAGAGGCTAGTAAAGAGATGATTTGGTTACAAAGGTTTACGGAGGAATTGGGAAAGAAGCAGGAGAACAACTGGTTGTACTGTGAAATTCAAAGTTCCATTCACCTTGCAAAGAACTCAGCCTTCCATTTGAAGACTAAGCATATACATTTGAGGTACCATTTCATACGTTCCACCTTGGAAGATGGAAAATTGAAGCTAAAAAAGATACACACTAGCCAGAATTCTGCAAACATGTTAACAAAGGGAGTAACCAGGGAGAAATTGAGTTCCTGCTCATTTTCAGTTGGTCTTCAAGAATGAAGATGAAAATGAGAAATTTTCCAGGTCCAAGAAGGTTTAGAGTCCAGCATATACAAAAATGGTGGAGTTGTTGAGATCAGTATCCAAGTGGGATATTGTTGGTTGTGGAGCCTCATTATCTTCCTGATTCAGAGGTCCTTGATTTCAGCCGTGTTTATACCCCATGAAGTATTTACACCCCAGAAGTATGTACACTTTTCCACACGGGGGAGTGCAGAGGGGGGGTACCCCCTCTACGGGGTCTGAGTGGGCTATCCCCCCGGCTGGGGGGTCTGGGGGCAAGCGGGCCCCCAGCAGGGGTTCGAGGTCGAAGCCCCCGAAGCAAAAATTGCCTTGTAAAAGTATATTGTAATTTCATTGTAAATCTGGACCGTTCATTATAAGGTCGCAGATCTAACGGTATAGATTATGTTAGGGTTTTTTTCCCTAGAAGGAAACCCTCTTTTATGAGGGAAATGTATCATGGCTATGGTTGATGGTGAATATTGTATTTTAAGAGAGGAGACTGTGAGAGAAAGAAGAGGAAGTTACAACGGGTTTTGTTGTAGGTTGTATACCTTCATTTGTTGGATAATAATAAAGGAAGGACCTGGAAATTTCTCTGGTGAAGGTATCCCACACTGGGTGAACCACGTAAATCTATGTCTCTCTTGTATTATGTGTCTTCTGTGTTGTGTTTCTGCATTTGTTTTATTTTATTGCTCCGTGGTACTGTTTTTCTAACATAAACATGCCCAAGGATCGCTATATAGTAACACATTGTTCATCTTGCAGAGAATATAGGGGGATACATACCCATAGGGGGAGTCATTCTTCTTCTCATGATTCTAGGAGGAGATATTTATCACATGCAGACCTAGAAAAGATTTCTATATTTGAAGAAAGAGCATAGAGGCATAATTCTAGGAGGAGAGATGATCACAGGGGGAGTATGTTTGATGTATCTTCAGCAATTACATCAGAGTGATATCCCTTGATCAAAAGGGGAGATATTATTCAGAGGAAATAAGGGGGAGTGGCCCCAAGAAGAGTTCAAGTAGGGGGAGAAACCCCAAGAGGAAAATGGCCCTTTTCCATTGATGTCAAAGGGGGAGAGTTAATCACATTGATGTGATTGATGTTTATTGTTGGGGAGAGATAGTCATATTGATATGATTGATGACTATTAATGTAGAGCATATCTTCTCTACATGTTTGACATCAATAATTTGTAATTGGGCTTGACATCAATGTTGGTATTGCCATCAATGCCAAAGGGGGAGATTGTTGGATCATGTTGTCATTGATGCCAATGGTTTGATTGATTGATGCCAAGTGATTGATTGATGCCAAATGATTGATTGATTAATGATTGATGTAATGTAATGTGTATTTTCCTTAATGAGAATGCATAGATGAAGATGGATCAATGAGTTGTCATTGATATGATGATGGATCAATGTGGTTTCATTGATATGATACATTGCTGGAAAATGTATAGATGACTCATTTATTGTCTTATCATGATTGATAAGTTTCACAAATGGATGAACTCGAAAATGGTCCCCTTATGGTGAAATCCCTCATGGGAAGATGCCTTGCAGATTGAGTTATCCTATAAGAATGGTTGGAGGACTCATGATTGTATGTGAAATAATGAGATGAATGTCAATTAATTTTTTGGTTAAACTATCCTAGACAAATAGTTCTTTTCATTCCATTTCCGGTGGTATGTGGAACATCACATAACTCCTCATAGTTTGAGAGTTATGACCTTATGAAGTTGGAGGACCCCCATATGAGGGCTTGAAGCTCACATGGTCAAAGAAGTCAAAGTGCTTGAAAAGAATAAATCATTATTTAAATGATAAAGTAAAGTGACAAAGTCAAGGTGGATTATTTAAATAATAAAGAAAAAGTGACAAAATCAAGAAAGATTATTTAAATGATAAAGTGAGGTGACAAAATCAAGAAGGAATATTTAAATGACAAAGTATTGGAGAAATTTCTATTTATGGAAAGTGGTTAACCCTAAAATAAGGAAAAGAGGTTAAGTAACCTAAACATGGGTTAAGTGACCTAGAAAATGAAGAGTATAAATAAGAGGCTAGGGTCTCTTGGGAAATGTACATTTTAGTGATAATCCTTGTGTGTGGATCAATGGAGAGCTTCTAGTGACAATATATTTTGAAGTATTGATGGAGAGCTTCTTGTGAGAGAATTTTGGTGTGGATCTCTTCAGTATGATTGAAGATCTATTTTGAGAAAGAAAGCATGAGGATCTCATGGACACATAAAATTTTCAACAATATCAGAGATCTCAACGGAAAAAGTCTTGGAGCTTTAGAAACCTTATTTTCTGGTGCGTACGTGGGTTGTCTGTGTATAGGGTGCGTATACGCAAGTTGTCTATGTACATGGTGCATATAATATGTGGGTTGTCTATGTACAAGGTGAGTATACACAGTTTGTCTAGGTATAGGGAGCGTACAGTGGATAAAATTATGGATATTTTTGGTTGAGCTGATTACAAGTTGTTGAAGACTAAATCAGGTTCTAGATATGATCTCTATGGGCTCAAATATATCACTAAGACACCGATGTGGTTAAATTATTGTATTGATGTATAACATTTCTTATTGTGTTGTGAATTCCTAGGGAATTCTTGGTATGGTTGTTGTGATGTGATTTATGATGGAGTGAGAAACACCCTTATGATTCAGTACTGATATGATGGCTGTAGTATGTTGATTACTTATGCATGGTTGAGTAGTATTCATATTGATTGGTTGTGGAGCATGAGTAAGATATTGGAGATATTAGATGTATTATGATTGGTTGATGGTCAGTGAAAAACAAAAGAGAATGATAAATTGGTTGCAGAGGATCTGAGTTGATTTTGAAGAACAAACCCTAATATCTCATAAGGTATATGCATGTTGCAGTATTTTTTGGGAGCGTATACGCAGGTAGTAGTATTACTTGGGCGTGTATACACACGGGCTATACTACTGGTAGGGTGCGTACACACAAACCTCGCACTAGTGACAGGTCATGTACTTGTTGAAGATTGACATCTATTGAGGATTGTTGCCTCATCTTAGTTGATGTTGAGGGTGTAAGCTAAGTCTTGCATTATAGAGCTAATGATCTTGTAGAGTTGTAATCTTTTCACTTGTTGCTGATAAACCCCGAGATTTTTGTCCATAATAAAAAGAAAATTGTACATATATCTTGTGTTCTTTATGTTCCTTGTGGTGATGACTTCTTGATGATATATTGTTGATATATGTTGTTGATATGTGCTCACATCTAAATGGTTATAAATGACAACAATGAGTAATGAGTAAAATGTTGAATGCTAACTAAATATTTTTGTGTAAGAGGGAAGCTTTGGAAAAAGAGCCCCACACTCATTCACCCCCCTCTAAGTGTGGTAGGTGTGTCCAACAATTAGTTGTCGATACAGAGATGGATCTACTGGATCAGAATATGGATATTTCACTTTTCTTATATCCGTATTCATAGGAGTGTCCATGGACTTACAATCCATCATTCCAAACTTCTGAAGGATCTTTAATGCGTACTTTCCTAGTCTAAGGAATACTTCACCACGCTTCTTCCATACTTCTAGTCCCAAGTAATAATGCATGAGACCTAGATCTTTCATATCAAATTCAGAAGCTAGTTCCTTCTTGCACTGGATGATGAGAGAATCTTCACCTGTTATGAATATATCGTCAACATATAGTAGTAGAATTATAGGTGCATTGTACACTACTTTGTAGTAAAGGTTTGGATCTGCATGACTCTTGGAGAAACCAAGTCTCGTTAGATAGTTGTCCATTCTGGCATACCAAGCCCTTGGAGCTTGCTTGAGTCCATATTGGTATTTGTTTAATCTACAAATATGAGTGTCTTTGGAATGTACCTAAAACCCTTGAGTTTGTTCAATATATACTTCTCCAATTGCTCGATTGAGGAAAGTTGTCTTTACATCCATCTGATGTAAGTTTCGTCCCATGGAAGCGACAAGAGATATGATATCTCTAATGGAAGTATATCTAGCAATTGGAGCAAAGGTTTCATCGTAACCTTCTCCCTCCTTCTAGGAGAACCCTCTAGCTATGAATGTTTCCTTGTATTTATCCACGCTTCTGTCTACTGCATGTTTGATATTATATACCCATTTTGAAGTTACCACTGAATTTTATTTAGGTCTAGGTATGATTTCCCATACATCATTTTTCATAATGGATTGGTGTTCTCATGTCATAGCTTCTTTCCATTTTCCCTTTTGAACTGCTTCTTCAAATGTGGTAGGTTATTCATATAGAATTTTCGTCAAATATGTTTCATAACTTGAGAATCTTTTAGGCCTCTTACTCTTTCTGAATGTTCCTTCTAGAACCTTGAGTCTTTCTGCATCTTGTAAGGTAGCTTGAAGCCAAGCTAGTCGTTTCTTGGTCTTAGGTACGATATCTGAATCAATTTTTTCACATGGTTCCATAGGATGATCAGGTTGTTCATTTTCGTCATTTTCATTTCCTGTGCTTTCATCATTAGGTTCAGCAATATCTTCTTCTTCTATAGTTTCTTCTATGGATTTCTAGAAATCCATCTTTTCATTGAATTTTGTGTCTCTACTAACTTCGATATTGTGTTGTTATGGAATATATATTATATAATCCTTTAATGAATCATTGTATCCCATGAATATCCCCTTCTTTCCTGAGGATTCTATATTATTCCTTTTATCCTTGGGAATTTGAGAGAAAACAGGACATCCAAATATTCTTAGGTTTTCCACATTAGATTTCTTACCTAAGAAGGCTTCTTATGGTGTCATGTCCTTCAATATACGATGAGGCCTTATGGTCTGCACATATATTGATGTCATTGTTGCTTCTGCCCATAAGAACATGGATAGACCTTGATCATCAGTAAGTCTTTTACGGTTTCTTCAATAGATCTGTTCTTTCTTTCTGCTACACCATTTTGTTGAGGATTATGATGAACAATCAACTCCCTCCTAATCCCTTCCAATTCGCAGAATGCAATGAATTCCTTTGAGGTATATTCTCCTCCATTATTTGTTCTTAAAGTCTTGATCTTCTTGTTTGTGAGGTTCTCTATCTCTGCTTTGAATTCTTGAAACTTGTTAAATACTTCATATTTTGTCTTCAATAGATATAGCCAAGTCTTTCTTGAATAGTCATCTATAAATATTACATAGTATAGGGATCCTCCTAGAGATTTAACTAGCATCAGACCACAAACATCTAAGTGTATCAGATCTAGAATCTCCTGAGATCTGTTGTTGTTGCTTGGGAATGGTTTCTTGATATTTTTCCCAAGAGCACATCCTTTGCAGATTCCTTCATGTGTAGATTTCAATTATGGTATTCCTTCAACCATTCTTCTGAGAAAAGGTAATGCTTGATAATTAATATGAGAATACCTTCTATGCCAAAGTTCATTGGGGTTGACTTCGTTGTGTACAAGAGCTTCTTCATTTTGTTCTAGTAGTCTATGCAGATTTCCTTCACAACTTCCAATAACCCTAGCATTCTCTATGCTAGAGTATTTATTCCATGATAACCCTTTTCCATCCACTAAATCTATTATGTTTCCTTTGTCTTCTAGGAAATATATGGATACAAGATTCTTTTCTAAACCAGGTACATATAAAACATTTCTTAGGTGAATTTTGTTACCTATTTTCAACTTGACGGAGGCTTGTCCAAATCCTTCCAATGGATAAGTTCTTGTGTCTCCAAGATATACTTTGTATGATGTCTTCTTCTCATTTAGATTTGAGAGTATGGCTTCATCTCCTATCATGTTCCTAACAGCTCCACTATCGATTATCCACATGTCATATTCAATCGTTCCGGTGAGCACTGAGTAGTGTAGAAGATTGATTGTTTCACTTATGTCTTTGGTTGACTGGTAGTTCGTCATGCCTTGATCCAAAAATTCAAGTCTAACGTTTATGTATTCTGAGAGAGACAAAAGGTGCGTTGAACTAGGGCACATCTGAAAATCTTCTCCTTGAGTGATATGATCCATCACAAGGTGTCGAATCTAAGATTTAGGGTTTTTGCAACTGCTTCTGCTAGTAACCCTAGTGGAAGTGTCTTGGAAGCTTCTCTTGCTAGTAACCCTAGCGACAGTTCCTCAGCGAGATCAATATCCTAATGGCTATGCTTCCTTCCAGTGGTTTATACTAAATGAAGGAGGTGTGGGCCCATAACCTATTAGAATATGAAGGATTGTTCATTTTTTACCATTGACAATACCCTTGCCACCCAACCATAGGTCGAAGCCACTCTCCAAGAACCTTGACCTTGAAAGAGAGAAGAATCCTAGTAGCAATCCAATAGCCAAGAAAGGCTAATGTACCAAGCAAGAAGTAACCAAGATGATCATATATTCTAACCCAAAATTGGTGCAACACCTTCCCTAGGACTTGCACACAAGACTGCTAGACTGCAATACATAGAAACTAGCTTTCTATGATTCTGAGAGTGTGTCAAATGAGAGACTAGTGCCCTGTATTTATAGTATTACTGGCAGACTTTATTGGGCCAACTTCTCTCTCTGGGTACTAATTAATTCATATTAATTATCTATCTTCAGCCGACATCTCATCTAGGGTTTCATTCATTTCTTTTCTTCCTTCTGAAACATTCTGATCTTGTCAAAGGTCAAAATAGAGGTTCATACCTCCCGAAACTACTATAATATCAACAAAACTGTCATTCTACAATCTTTGGCCATGTGTCCAAAGTTGTTACACTTGTATCATTCCACTTCATTGCTCAATGATTCAATCATGTTGTAAATTATTCCCTGTGTTTCACTAGGCCTTCTTGGATAACCTTTTTGTGTACGACTTTCAAAGTTGTTTATGTTCTTGTTGTTAGCTCTGCAGCTCATAGCTTTATGTCCAAAATTGTTTAATGCATCACATAAACCAAAAAATATAGCTTGATACCTAGGAGTTGAAGATCTTCTTAAAGAATTTGCTCTTTTGAATCCTTGTTTTTCCCAAGGCCTATCTGTTGGTTGTTGATTCTAAAATCTAAATCTTCTTGATGGAGGAGTGTCCCAATAATCTTCCTTGTATATCTTCCTATCCTCTTTAATTATTTTTGCATATATTTTTGGATATGTTTCTTGTTCTATTGTTTTGGAGCTTGATCCATTTTCTATCTGATTGTATCCAAGTCCAGACTTGTCATGATGAGGTTTTTTATTGTTGATAATTACATCCAAAACTTTTGATTTGTTCTGCATATTTTTCTTTTGAAGATCCTTTCTTAATGTGACAATCTCTGCTTCCAAATTTCCAATGATCCTGTCTTTTTCTTCTAGTTGTTCTTTGAGTGCTTCTTGAATTCTTTTATCTTATTCTATTTGAACCTTCAAATTTGTGATCATTTGTTCTATTTCCTCAGTGTCTTCTTTCTTGTCTAGTTCCACTTGTAGCTTCTTGTTTTTCTTCATTTCTCTTATTATAACTTCTATGGCACATGCAAATTATTCTTGGTAGTCAAATTTTTCATCTTCATATTCTTCTTTGGACTCTTCATATTCTTCTTAGGTGTCTTCTTTGTTAGAGTCTTTTACTTCCATGAATATAACTCTTTATGTCTCACTGTCACTGACTTCATCTTCATCTGATGATGAGATGTCTTCTTTGGTGCATAAGATTTTCTTGAAAACTTTCTTTGTGGTTATTTTTCCTCTATATGTTTGTTTTTTATTTGAGTAATCTTCATCATTCCTCTTATTTTTCTTATGAGGACATTTGTTAGAAAAATGACCAATACCATCACAATTAAAACAAATCAAAGGAATCTTACCTCTATATCTAGTGTTGGTTCCCTTGTTCAATCTTCTGAAAAAGTTTCCCACTTCTTCATCATCTTTTGAGATGTCATTGTTGCTGCTTTGTTCTTTTTCCTTTTGCTTTTCTTTTTCCTTTGATCTTTTGCATGCTTCGAAATCTGCTTCTTTTATATCTATATTTTCCTGTTCAGTTCTCATTTCATATGTTGTGAATATTCCATGTAGTTCATCCATTCTTATTGAGACTAGATCTGCTCTTTCTTCTAGTGCTGATATCTTAGGGTCAAATCTCATAGGAGGAGAGATTAGTACCTTTTGAACAGTTATAGATTCTTTGATTTCTTTGTTCAATACTATGATTGCATTTACTGTTTCATCGAATCCTAAGAAGTAAGATGCAATATTCTCATCTTCCTTCATATTTATTTGTTCAAACTGACCTCTGTAAGTTTGAAGCTTTGCTTCTTTGACTTTTGAATATCCTTCATAAATATTTTGAATTTTGTCCCAAATCTCTTTAGCGGATTTACAATGTATAACTTTGGTGAATACTGATTCACAAAGACCATTCAAAAGTGCATTTGTGGCTTTGGAATTAATTTGACAGAGTTTTATTTCTCTTTCATTTGTCAACGGAACTGTTGGTTCTTTGTATCCATCTACAACTGATTTCCAAATTTCAAATCCCTATGCCTGTCTATATGTTTTCATCCTTCTTCTCCAAAATGCATACTTTTGTCCATCAAACTGTGGTATTCCATTTTTATACATGTTGTTTCTCTCCATGCTCTACCTTTCAATGATTAAACTAATTTTTGAAGGACCTTGTTCTAATACCAATTGTTGGATTACTTTTTCTTCTTGTAGCATTCTGCTGCCATGAATTTTTTTCCACACTTTTTCTGCCGCACTTTTCTTGCCTCACTTTTTATGATGCACCTTTCTCTATCAATAATACTTGCCCAATTAACCTTTCACAAAATAGATATTCAATGATATTCAATAGGTGATTAAATGAGATACCTTTGCCTCTTATTTTTTCTTTCATGTATCACCCTCAAGGGGTTACCTTTTAACCATCTTAACCCACTTTCCTTATTTTAGGGTTAACCCACTTATAACCACTTGTCCACTTAACTTAGCCACTTTTCATAATTAGTAAGTTCTCCATTAAATTTATTATTTAAGTAATTTATTTTGCATCCTCTTTGACTTATAGTACACTCATCACTTTACTTTATTATTTAAATAATTTGTTCTTTGCAAACACTTTGACTACTTTGACCTTTTGAGGCTTCTAGATGACTCATGAGAGTTCTCCAACTTCACATGGCTATAAATCTCTAACCATGAGGAGTTATGTGAAGTTCTACATACCACTGGAAATGGAATGACATGTATTATCCATATAGAATAGTCTTACCTGCAAATATATCAAAACTCATACCATTATCTATAAAACAAACTTGGGTCCATTACCCAAACCTTTGTGCTACCGAAATTCACTATCGGAATTTCGTCAAGGGTTGACATCAATGAAAACCAACCCAAATAATCAACATATCACTTGGTTCCACCATTACATCATCTTTTGGTGTGAGCCTGTCATCTTTTGGTTTTCCCGACTGACTTGGGAATTTATCGTTTTCCACAATTCATGTAGTGATAATGCTAGTGCTTCTTCTTTACTAGAAAAATCAGTTACCCAGATAATCTTGAATCAACAACTTGCGGATACATCTTCCTTTTCACATGGGTCAGGTAATATTCTTGATTCACTATTTCCACACATTCACACACTAAGTTATTTAATTGGTCATTCCATAGGTCAGATAATCGACAGTCAAGTAATTCATACAACCACGATTCCAAAGGATACTCAACATCCATCTCAACCATCGCAGATTAGCACACCATACATTGGAGGTCAATCTTCAATGAAAGGCCAAAATTCATCTAGGGGAAAACCTTCAGCTGTAGGGAAATGTTTTACCAGGGGGAAACCTATAGGGTTGCAGTATCAACCTTCCTTGGGAAACTCCGCTCCTGCTAGTCCTTCTATCCCTACTACCACTAGCGTGTACCCTGGACATCCATTTTAGGGAACTTCAAACCCTTTGTGGGCAGGGATGATTTTAAGGATGAAAATTTATTTTAAAATGTAGAAACCTTGACGAATCTTACTAATCCTTCATATTCCAACTATAAATGTTTGGTGATATTTTTGTAAAAATATTCAAATTTCTAAGGATTTTATATAATTTTTATAAAATTTTGTCGATTTTTAAGGTAATATAATTTTATCCTATAGAATTTGGGTGAATCATTTTTAAAATAGCGAATCTCATTTTTGGAAAAACCATGGAAAATTAGCCCATGAGAAAAATTTAGCCCCTAAAATCATCCATGTTTGTGGGGTCAAACCAACCCGATGTGCATTCTTTCGCAAGGAACTTTTCCCTATCAATCCATAAAACCCATGATTCCAATGCAGTAGTCCCTTAAACCTCAATACATGGGGGGAATATCAGGTCAATATCATTATGTAGGAGGTACATATGTTTAGTCACAACACATGGGTGGAAAACTAGGACAACCACCTTCTATAGGTGGGAAATCAGGAAAACCCCCTTACATGGGTTGAAAAATTAGGAAACCACCATATATGGGAGGAACGTCTAGCTTTTCCATCTCTCCGCAACCTAGATAGGATCCTACTGGTGTTCCCATGCCATATTATTACCACCAGTATCCACAAGCCAATTGATAGCTTCCATTCTTGGATACGTTATGTATGCGAGATCTGTCACGCTTGACCAACGATCCCATCAAACATGCTCCATTTTGACCCGACATCCCTTTCAAGTTATCGTTTGATATCCCAAAATTCGACAAAAAACCTGGGGAAGATCCTAACAATCATGTTATGACTTTCCATTTAAGGTTTTCTTCCAACTCTTTGATGGATGATTCCATATTTATTAGAATTTTTAAGAGAAAAATTACAGGTGCCACAACGAAATGGTATATTGAGTTGTCGTGTAACTCCTTTGTTGACTTTAATTCTCTTTCCATGGTTTTTCTGATGCATTTTCAATTACCTATATTGTATGAGACTGGTACTAAGATTTTGAGCTCACTCCAACAATCATACTCCACCCACATATCCAATCATATTCATGAGTGGAGATGATGGAGAAATTTTATTAAAGCTCCCATTCTAGACCAACTCCTCGTGGATTGGTTTACAAAGTCTCTCTTTCCTCCCATCGCTCATGATGTTTCTATGGGAAAATTTGTTACTAAGGAGAATGCTATTATTCATGTTCATTATTTGGACTTTGTTTACTCCCAATCCAACACACTTTTCGATATGATCCCTAACACTCCTCATTCAATGAAAAATCCAACAAAACCTGCTCCAGAACCAAGTTTTTTTTTAGACACCAAAACCAATTCTTCTCCTAATAAAACCTCTAAGGTGAATGTCATCCAATCCTCTTCATCTCAGCAACTAAGAGGTAAGAAGAAAAACAAGGGTAAATCCAAGGAATATTCTAACCAGCAGGATAATCCAAAGACTGTTGATACTCAACTGACTAGGAATCCTAAGTTTCCTTGTATGATTTTTTAGGAAGACCACTACACGAAAGACTACCCTCATCATGAGGTAGTATCTAGTTTTTTAAGGGTACCTCCCAACTGGTTCAACAACAAAATATGGTTGTGAAAAATCCTTCCCCTCTGTAAGGAGACAATGCAGGTCATTCCCACCATGGGGATGTCTTCACAAGTCCCTCTGAGGTGTACATGTTTAAATTGGCTAATGTGAAAACTAGAGTGAACTCTTATGACACTCCTCTAGGTGATCAGACTAAGAGAAAGGATACCGATCAACCCTCCACATATACTCCTCCTCCATATTCAAATCCTCTTCAGATTGAGAATCCAACCCATGACACAGTATTGCACCCACCCAAGAGAGTAATTTGAAAAGTGACATTTAATCCAAATTCCCATGCTGCCAAAAACTATAACATATTTGAATATGTTTCATAGACACCTTGTGCTATGTTAGCCCTTGATGTTTTACAGAAATTTCCAAGTCAACGTAGAACCCTGTTGTCAACCATTGGAGCTGTGGATCCATAGGTGTCAAATCTGATCATGTTTAATCTAGAATACTTTAAGGAGAGGCTTTCCCACAACCTAACATTCCAAATTCAATTTTTTGTTGGTGGCAAGAATGTCCATCATACTTTCTTGGATGAGGGAGCCTCCACTTGTGTCATGTATTTTCCTTTTTGGAGAGCCCTAGATTATCCTAAGCTTACCTCCTCTCCAAGCACCTTGAAATCATTTGATGGTCATGGTTTCAAACCTCGTGGACTCTTGAAATATTTCACTATGACATTGAAGGGTAATACTATTTCGGTCGATATCGAAGTACTTGATGAACCCCTAGATTACAATTTTTTAATTGGTTGTAGTTGGTTCTACTCAATTACTACTGTCACATATACAATGTTTTGTGTCTTATGATTTCTCCATCAAGGAAAAATTATCACTATTGACCAACTAGACTATATAACTCCATATCTCCAAAATGTTGTGATGAATGATGTCCCATTTCTTGGGAAGTCTAGTCTTCAAGGTGTAGGGGTATATCTCCTTAAGAATTACTTGCTCATGGGGTTTTTTCCTTTACTTTCTTCTATCATCCCACAAGTTTCCACATTAAATATGATTTTTATTTAGGTATGACCATCTATAGAATTATATGATCCTTTGGTAATACCTGGTCTCGACGATTATAGTTCATTGTCTCTGTCAATCTCATTAAAACATGAAATAGACACCCCTCCATTTCAATCGAGTCTCACTCTAGATCACGTACTTGAACCTTCTTTTCCTCTGCCTCGTGAAAATGTTCCCATTATTAACTAGCCTCCTAAAAGAGGAAATAATAGAATTTATCGGAGGCAACAACGCTTGGGGGAAAGTTCATTATCCTTTGGGCATCATGATGGAGCAAATCCACTAGATTCTCTCATGGAAGATGGGGGAAAAAAACCACTAGAAAGACATGCTGCTAGGAGTGATCGTCACTTGGGGGTCGTTCCTGTCATAACATAGTACTCTTTTCTATAACTAGCTTAGTATTTGTTCTTTCTTGTGCTCATTAATACATAAGAATAAGTTACTGAGCTCAGTATTTGTTCTTTCTCGTGCTCGTTAATACATGAACATAGGCTATCGAGTAAAATTTATCTCTTTTTATGACTCGTAAAAGATATATGAAAAAGGAAATCTTTGGAGCCTCCTTTAATCTCTTTTTAGAGTCTCTAAACATGAAAATATTTTCTGGTGAGATTTTTTCCTTTCACACTCCTTAAAAGGTTAAAAGGGGCATCTTTCGAGTGATATTTTACCCCCTTTTCGGCCTAGTTAGAATAATTACGAAAAATGAATACTCTAGTCAAGCATGATTAGAAGAGTTATCCTAGGTACCGTTTTATACTTTTTTGTACCCGGGGGACTAACTTTATGAAAAATTATATTGTGGAGTCTTATTTATGAAATCTTTTCAGACTCTCAAAATATGAAAAGACCAAACAGTTTTCTTTCCTTGGACTAGTAAAATATACACAAGGAAGGACCCATGTAGGACCAAAACCTTCCTTCTTTAGGTTCATTAAACATATGAATATGGGACTCATCAAATATAAGTTAACCTATCATTTTTTATCCTCCTCGAGCTTGCTAAAAAATAAAGAGGTACTCACATATCTAGGATCGGATTCTGGGTGGGGAAAAATTTGAGAAGTGGGTCAGGTATTTCATTTATGGAAGCTTGATGTCTCCCTTTCATATGGCACTTGTTTGAATCCCATGTGTCATCATACTATTTTGAATTCTTCAGAAGAGAACCTTTTTTTTTTGTCTCATTCCATGTGCCATCATTTGCTTTAGACTCCTTCGAAGAGATCCATTGGTTTCCGTCACATCATCATACTTGGTCTTCATGATTTGTTGAGTCAATGCTTCCAAGTCATTAATTTTACCACCATATGTTCAACGAAAGTAAACCTTTCCATTTTCACCCTTGTGTTAGTTCACCATCATTTGATCCATCACTCCTTATCATTTTCCTTATTTGTTTCATGTCGATGATGGGGGATACATCATGGCCCTCCTTCAACCAGTCTATTTCCATCGACATCAACACATTATCTGAGAATTAGAATAAGAAACCAATTAATACCTTGGATCCTACATGCCTCAATGGAAGGTTTTCGAACTTTCAACGATGGGTTTTACATTATTGACCCCTGATTGATTGATTCCATGAGTGTTCGAATTAATATAATCAATTCACATTCGATGGAATGTACTAAGAGTACATTGGGAGTCATTGTCATCATTGGTGATTTCCCTTGCACTTGTTAATGGTATAGATCATTGACCGGTAATCAAGTGATTTCTACCATGTTCGACATCAATTCATCCATTCACATGGATAAATTCACAATATTCGAGATAGGGATTGAAGACCCTAGGGGGCTATCCAATAAACATTCATTTTTTTTTATCTTCCTTCTCTAGGATGTGATGGAGATTATGAATTTGTGATATACATTATGACATAGATCCACGTTGTATTGGTTTGTGGCTATTTTATGTCATGTTGTAGCTCCACTGTGTACAATCTCATGGCTACACTTTGATTGATTCATGGAGATATGGATCCACATTGTATGTTCAGTGGCCATATCCTTAGTTAGTGCTTTCATGGATTCACAGTGTATTGGTCCACTGCCATGCTTTGGGTTAGATGATTTTGACTATAGTTATGCCTACCTCGGGGATGATATATGTATATGGATAGATGTTTTCTTTCTTTTCCAAAAGGTGTTCTGAATTCAGTCCCTTGATTCAACATTATTACAAAGTGTTTCAACCATAATTTTTCTCTTCTGATCTCACACTTTAGGGGGCATATTTTATACACCATTTTGTCACCCTTTTCTAAGTGTCATAAGTGTTTTACTTCGCTTTTCTAAGTGTCGCAAATGTCACACTTCACTCTAATTGGTGTCATTAGTGTTGAAAATTCCATGGTCCATTCTTCTAAGTGTCATACCTTATTTATCACACTTTTCCTATGTGTTGCCACCACAACACCATGCATGAATGATCCATTACATCCCCTTGAGCACCAAGAAGAAGAAGACTCTCATTCATGGATTCATTTGACCATGGATGCTCCCATTTTCACTCTGGGGGAGTGACCATCCCATTGAAACAATGTTATGGGAGAAACCATGTCACTTTGTCTACCCTTTTAGGCGAGCGACCATCTTGATAATGTCAAAGTTCATGATTCTAGGGGAATATTTTGAGAAGAATCGAGGATCTTCTTGGGTTGTTTTCTTGGTTTTGTTACCGGATTAGTTCGAACTTGGATTCTATTCTATGATTTGAATAAACTTGTTATGAATATAACTAATCCATTACCAAGATCCATTATTTTATAAACCAAGTCCACAATTTATCCTAAGTGGTTGAGGTCCTATGAATCTATATAGCCAGGCCATTTCATAGTGAGAGGGGACGGGAAAAGAAGAAATACATCAAACCTATGATCTTGTGAAAGAGATCCAAACCTTTGTGAAGAAGTTGAGTTGGATCCATGTTCAAGGGATGAAGAAGGAAGCTTGGAGGATTGAAACATCATCGGGTTGTAAACTTATTTCTTTTCATTGAATATAAGAACTTGTCCTATCTCTCCTAATCTATCTTGTTCATTTCTTGTCTATTTGATTACTTGGTGTAAGTTATCAAGTTGGTAGTGTTTCTATTACCTAAGCATAGATAGTAGTACAAGAATATTTATTTGTTCTTGTATGTTTGACTTCAAAAGGGAGATGGTTGGATTGGAGCTCAACCATTGGAGTGACAAGGAAAAATGTCAGAAATCAAGTGCACATACCTTCTCTCCTTCTTTCTCAACCCTCCTGCAAGAAAATAGGATAGTTAGCTAGGAGGATGTTATTGTCCATTTGTTAAAGGTTGTCTCACTTATAGGAAACCCAAGTGAGGGGAACTTAAATTGGAGACTCCACTAGGGAGATACATATAGTTCTTATTATATTTATATCCCTTTTAATACTTTGAACTTATCTATACTTTTCTTCTTCTGCTTTGGCACCCCTGCACTCATCAATTCCCTAACTTTTTTTCTGAGAAGTTTTGCCAAATTTAATCCTTCAGGAACTCTACAGAGTGTCCATTATCCCTTGGATGCCCCTTGTATAACTTCCACAGAGAATCCTAGATGCTCATTTATAAGACATTAGGGAGCATCCATCACCCCTTGGATGCCCTGTATGCCATTCCGGAGGAGATTCCTTCTGTAGAAGACCAATGTTTGAACCCTATTTTATGATTTTTTCTTAGTTTCTTTGTGATTGTTTGAGGTTATTTTTTGAGTCTCTATGATCAGGTCCAAATGGTTGGATGAGTGTGATCATCTCTATTGTTCATAGGATTTGGTTTCTTTTTTTTCATCCTCTTTTCATCTTTCTTGTGTGTTTGAGCTTCTGTAATCTTTTAGCCAGGAAACTCCTAGTTTTTTTCTGATTGTGTCCGATTGAGAACTTGAAATTATCACTCATTTTAATTTCTTTATTTTGAGTTTTTATTGATTGATTGGTCGTGAGAAGGTTGTATCACACTTTTTTTTTTTTTTTCAATACTCATCTATTTGAGTGCACTTTGTTTTATTTCATTTTTTCCTTGTATTTCTTTGTGTCGAACATAGATCCCTGGCATTTCTCTTGAAAGTTAAGAAGAGAAAAAGTCTACATATATCCTTGCACACATTATAAAACGAATATTTTTTTTTTCATTCATTAGGAATTTTTTTGGTACTCATTTGGAAGAAGAGCTAGTTTTGCATGTGCATTTTAGTTTTCAGAAACATTTTCTTGGCTATTTGGCATCATATTGATCCCTGAAATTGAATTTTTCATAATTTTGAGTTCTTTCTTGTGATAAGAAGAATACAACTCTTATCCTTCTCATACATAGAATTCATCAAAAATAACATAATACATCTCATTCTTTTTCATTTTGTTGGAGTCAAGTCTTTCACACATCATCAGTTTCATCTTCATGAACCCTCTGTGTAAAAAGACATTAAAATCAAGCACGCACTAATAAAAACAACTAGAACATTTTTTGCTTTTAGCACACCAACAGTAGAATGGGATTACGATATTTGGACTAGTTAAAGTGTTTAAATTGTCCAAGAATATTAAACATATTGTAGAACACTAGTGAGCATACAAGTCCAAATTTCATATAAGCATAGTCGTGAACCCCCTCTCACATAGGGGTTAACATCAGGTCAAATGAAGAAGAGAAGTAGATATTTCCCCTCCAAATATCTACCAATTGTAGCGGACAAAGTGTATATTGGGGTTTTTTCTTGAGAAATGACTGGTTTCATTTGGTATCAATGCTTCATGTATCTCAAATATGTTTGGGGTCCTTAGGAATCTTACCGATCCACTTGTATTCATATCTCTTGAAGAGATTCAGACTTTGATATATTACCCATATGTTCGATTCTGACTATCGACTGTACCCTCCTGAAGGCTGAGTGCAAGTTGGTAACCTTGGTGGCATTTCTTAGATACATACAAAGGTGATTGTGGGGGGATTCCCATGGCACTTGGGGCATATGTTGTATCGCACTCTTCGTACCCTTGGAGGGTGATCCCACAAAAGTGAGGTTTGATTGCACCAATAAGGGATGTTGCATGGAGGTCAAGGTAACTTCTTCTCATTTCTTTGCTAGCAGCTTGACATCTCATCTTCATAAGATCCATGATCCTAATGTTGCTCGATTGTTTCTTTTAGTTTTATTAGGGGTGTGTTTCTTTAGTTTTCCTTAAGATTATAGATTTCATGATGCAAAAGGTATGTAACATGACATTCTGAAACCTCAACCCAATTTTTATTATGAACGAATCATCGAGGACCCAATTTTTGAGACTAAGATCATAGATCCTGGAAGTGGCCATCGCGTAGAAGAACCAGTCATAATCTTCGTAGAAAGCATTGAATATTGCATGAATCCTCTTTTTACTGATCCTCTTTCCCACCACTCATTGATCCACTATCCATGAGATATGTTGATGTTTTTTATTCTTATAGATTACTGCTCGATTCCACCATTACATCATCTTTTGGCACAAACCCATCATCTTTTGGTTTTCCTAAACAATTTGGGAATTTATTTTTTTCCTCAAATCCTATGGTTGATACTGTTGGTGCTTCTTATTTAACAGAAACATCGATGATCCAGGTAATCCTGACTCAACCACATGCGCATACATCCTCCTTTGCACATGACTCAGGTAATATTCCTTCTTCATTATTTTCACACATGCACACACCAAGTGATTTACTTGGTCATTCCATTGGTTATATAACCAACATTCAATCCATTCATACAACCACAGTTTCAAAAGATACTCATACTCCATATCGACCATCACAGGTTAGCACACCCTACATTGGAGGTCCATATTCAATGGGAGGTCAACCTTCAATTGCAGGGAAAAATTTAGATGCAAGGAAACATTTTACTATGGGGAAACCTACATGGTCACTATATAAGTTTTCCTAGGGGAACTCTGCTCCTTCTAGTCCTTCTATTCATACTAAACTTTTCCCATATCCTGGACATCCATTTCTAGGAATTTCTAACCCTTTATGGGGTCAACCCAACCCAACGAGAATTATTCCACAAGGAACTTTTCCCTTTCCATCCATAAACCCCATGATTCCAACGTAATAGTCCCTTCAACCTCAATACATAGGGGGGCCATCAGGTCAATCATAATATGTAGGAGGTATATATATTTAGCCACAATATATGGGTGACAACCAGGACAACTCCCTTCTATGGGTGAACAATCAGGAAAACCCCCTTACATGGGTGGATAACCCATAAAACCACCATATATGGGAGGACCATCTAGATTTTCCATATCTCTGCGACCTGGATATGGTCCTACTAGTTGTAACGTACCCAACTAGCCACAGGTCAGGGTATGCTATCTGCAAGCCCTCCCTTTGAATTCTTTCTCATACTGATACCTTATTTATTTATTAAAGATGCATAAGATAAGATAATTAATGACATGCACAACAATATCCAACAAACATGCATGTTCTAAAGATTCAATTAACGATAATTAAATATACAACAGAAAACATTCATACACACATAATAATAACACAACAAAGAGCACTTATCTTTATGAAAGATGACACCAACTAGCTACAGACCAAGGACGTTCCACCCAACTATAGACACTATTTCTCCAAATATCAACAACAACATCACCCTTGAGCTAGGGCTATGAATCCACAAGGATGGTTCTAGAGTGAAATTGGCTTCCCAAACCAATCAGCTCTCAAGCTCTCACGTGATTCCCAACACTCACAACAATCCAGGTACCCAAATCTCTTCTACCCAACTTGCAACACTCAAGAAAACAAACTTCCACATTTCTCTGCCATGCAATCCCTTAGGTAGTTCTTCTCCTTATTCCGGCCTCCAACGCAACTGGTACAAAATATCAATGCTGGAAATCTCAGGACTTGCAGCTGTAAACCATGCTAGACATAGGCCACTTCATCTCAAACATGCATACCTCAAGGCATGTCTGGATCACACCAACGACCACTACAACCATATATCATGTTGTTCCTGAGTCTATACTAAGGCTTAAAATATAGTGTCAAGGCATCCGAAAGTATGTAAAATATGAATACGAAGATACAGTCACCTTCGGTGTAGGAAACTAATGAAGGTTTCTACGTTCTCGCTGCCTAGCTTCCAATTGTTCCTGGGTAGTAATATCTTGTTCAATGGCTTCCCATGAACGTTCCAATTCCTCCCGGGTGTTCGCAGTTTTAAGGGTTGTGTCAAAAAGATTTAAAGCGATATGTATTTGATTAGCTAACCTGGGTTGAATATTTGGTTGAATTGTTGCGGGGACAGTCATTGAGGAATAGTACAAGTATGAAATGATTTAATCGAGAGATTTCAACGCTGTTCAATTTGGTCGAGGTGAAAAGAAAACTTTGCATGGAGAATGAAATAAAAATGCAAACTGAAGGCCCTTTCCCGTAACTGTGTTATTTTCGATAAAAAGATGCGGAATGAGAGAAAAACGTTTAGCTGAAGACAACGTAAGGTTCCTATCAATAGGAAACTTGTACATACATAGAATAAGAAACTAACACAAACATAATTGATATAGTATAAACAAATACATGATTCTGTAAATGCAAATTGGTCTTACACCGGCTAAGCTGGCGTAGAGGAAAGACAAGAGACAATTACAGAAAGATAAATTCCCTTTCACTACAGTAGTGGTCGTACTAAGTTATAGTGATAAACATCAATTATGTAGAGCAAAATGAAAAGAAACAAATAACATAACGAAACAAACTTGCAACACAGTCGTGACGGAATTAGGAATCCTCAAATTTGCTTGTATTAACTTCCTTCATGCAAAAAACTCTATTACAATTTGATCCCAAAAAGTCCAGCCCTTTATCTCTTCTTTTTGTGATCTATTTATACAAAATTTGTCTCTTGGTTCAGAAGAGCCAAATTACTCCATCTGTCTGAATCCGTTTTCAAAAAAGGTGCCAGGTGTTTATTTTTTCTTAGATTTAATATATATGATACATTTGTCCAAAAAATGAAATACAAGATGAGAATGTTTTGCATTGACAGTTGGAGGGAGTGAAATAACTCTATATTCTATCTTCAAGAAGTGCTAGGTGTTTGTCCTCACATGGATTCAGTGTACATGATACACTTGTCCACAAACTGAGTCACAAGCTGTGAAGGCTCGAATTGACAACTAGCTTCAGTAAAATAGCACTCTCGGGCCAACTGTGGAAGTTTATCATCTATTTGTACATTGATGATTTCAAGAGCGTCGAGTTGTGCACTAGGCTGAATCAAATGTTTGTCGATTTGAGCCGAGTCTACCCTGTCCATCCTAGATATTTCTGTTAAATTCCTCTCATTATTCTCCTTCATGTCGAGAGAAATATGACCTATATTAATCTGTCTAAGCACCTCTGTGTCGCCTCCAATCTCCATCCCTAACAGCCCACCATTTATGGCTTTGCAGGCCTCTGCTAACAAATTTGTCACTTTTTGAGCCTGCTCTTTGCGTAAAGTAATATCCTGTTTCCAATTCTTTAACAAGATATTACCCCTAGTTTGTTCAGCAATGGTGAGCCCGGGAGGCCCTGAAAACCTGTTGTTAGTCGCTATTACTGCCTCTTGAAAAGCGATCCGAGCAGCTTCTGCGTTTCTTTCTTTGTTAATCAGATTCTTAGAGATCTGATGTATTAACAAGCAGTCTTCTCGAATCTCTCCTACTTTGCTTAGCAGGCTCTGTTGAGTAGAGGAGATCCCGCTCCGAATATCGGTTGCTCAGGATTTAACAATCTTGATGTCAATTTCCTTGCTTTCTGCGACCTCCAACTGAGCCTACAGCTGTGTGATCGTATCCCTCTGCTGGCCCGATTGTACCCGACCATCTCGGATCGTAGAATTTGCTTGTTCCAGCTTGGTCTTGAGGATTTCAATTTCTTTCTTATAGGCCAATCGGGCCAGCTCTATTTCTCCGCTTGCTTGACTCTTAGCGCTTTCTGTTGCCGAAGCCACTCTAGCCTCAAGAGTCTTGATCAAGTGGTTCTTTGCTCTGAGCTGCTTTTTTAACATTTCGACCGAGAATTGATTTGCCGTCGCGTATGCTCCTAGCGTTCCTACAATTTCTATGGAAAATTCTTCTTTCTTTTTATTCATCCCATCGGTCATCACTTTGAATTTTTTAACAGTGGACCCTCCCTCTTGATAAAATTCTCGCTTCACCATAGCTTTCCTCTTTTTTTCAAAGAAGAATTCATTAGGAGGGAGTTCCTCTACCCTTATAGGTCTCATTTCTTGACCAAATATCCATCCCTCGCTAACGCCTCCCTGTGCCGATTGCAAGGGTGTGACAGAGGAGATGGGTTGCCCGATCTGCTTCACAGCCTTCTCTAGTGTGCTGAGTGGACCTTTCTCTTTTGAGGGGTCAGGGATCTTCGTCCCTGCCTCTGGATTCTGAGTTTCTGGTGGACTTGTGTCTTTTATTTCCTCCTCCGGACTATGCTCCTTGGGAGGGCTAGTAGTCTCTTCTCCTATTTCGGGACTCCCCTCCCGCTCAGGACTCTTCTCCCTTTCTGGATTCTTCTCGTGCTCAGGACTCTTCTCCCTCTCAGGACTCTTCTCCCTTTCTGGATTCTTCTCGTGCTCAGGAATCTTCTCCCGCTCAGGAATCTTCTCCCTTTCGGGATCTTTCTCCTGCTCAGGATTCTTCTCCTGCTCTCTTTCCTGACGTTTTTCGGGGTTAGAGGTTTTCCCCTCAGAACTTTCGACCTCTTTTCCTTTATCCTTGGAGAGTCCCAGAGCTCCTAGCACCACGGGGAGACATTGTTTCCTATGCCCCTGAAATTTTAAAACTGAGGCCCTATCTTCGGGTTCTAGGGATCTGATTCAAAATTGCACCTCCGAATAGGACCTCGCCCCTCGAAAAACATCGTCCGAGGGTGAACATTCATGCTCGAACCTCTTTAATCCACAATTTCCCAAATGAATGCTTACAATTCCCTGAGGATCATGCTTCTTGTACTCGATAGAGACTAAGCTTAAGTTTTCTATGGCTGCAGCTTCAGCCTTAGCATGTCCAAAATCTAATAAGGAATAGGAATTTAGCCAAATAGGGAAAAATGGCCATAACTTCTTTGTTGATGCTTTGAGCTCTTTTCTCACTCCACCGATTATTGTTTGTCGAGCAATCTCACGACAAGATAGCTTGTCAAGGATGAATAGTGGTAGCGCCAGAGGAGGAACCGTAGCTCCAAATACTCTCAAATAGGAGAATTCCTCTTCCACGTACCAGTCCGCGATACGGCTCAGATTCTCAGCCATGCTATCTGATATGTGGGGTGGAAAAAGACCAAAAATGGTGATGTGCAGGGGCACCATCACCTAGTTAAAAATCTCATAAATAAAATTGTTCGCGTTATTTTCCCACAACTTATCGTGGTACTCATGAACAATCTTCTCTTGGGTTGGACTCCAAGCCCAATTCATCAAAGGAAAAGGCGTCATGGAGCATATCGCATCCATGATATACGCGGACATGAATAATCTAGATGGTTTCCCGGCTGCCTTCTGCTCCCGGTACTCGGTGACCCTGTTGAAAAAACTATCAGAGAGAATTTTTGCCCAATTGAATGAGGAACCTTCTGCTACCCGAAAGATGAGAGGTACCCACTGGATGTAAAAATGCGCGGTATCCTCCCATCTGAAATGTCGGCAAGTCATCATCACCACATACCTATAGTTTGGCTCCAACGAAGAAATCGAATACACACCCTTGTCGTTCACTCTGAATGTCAAGGGACGACATACCCAATCTTTTATCAAGCCTGGCATGGTTTTGTCAAATTATTCACACTCCTTCTTTTTGAAGTCCGTCAGGAATTCTTTGCCATATGTGCATTTAGAGGTTGCTGGGAGCTTATACATAGACTGGATATGCTCGGGCCTAAAAGTCCCAATCATGGCCTGTCGATCATTTACGATAGTTCTGGAAGGTAGGTCGATGTGATCCAATTCCCATCGGATCATGTCGTAGTATGGGAGAAACCGAGGTCTGGTTGCAACCAGGTGCATTCTCGACTAAAAAATTGTCTTGTACTTAGTGTTCAGGTCGTCCTTCACAATATCATAGTTATAGTCATCAGATTCTGAACAGTTTACCAACTCGGATTGGAGGATATCAATAATAGAAGACCAGGTGGATACTGAGCCGTCTGTCCGAGGCGAAGTATCTGAGACGTTGTTCGGACCCTGTGCTGCGACTTCAACATTTGCTTTAGCTGCTCTCCTTCGCGCCATAGATGAATCTGGCATTTTCATTCTTCTGTGATAAACCTGCGTATACATGCAGAGGCTAGTTCACTTGGAGAAAGGCATGCTCTATACGTTCATGAGAAATATCTAAAAAGAATGAACTTTCATATATATTTGAAACTTAGTACCTTTGGAATTAAGTCTGTCAAATCGTAAATAAAATCAAATCTAATGTATAACTCCGATCTTATTTGTTCATGGATTTACCCTAATTCTTCATTAATGTCATTAATGTTCGGCGGCTTGACAGGCAGTCGGGTTATGAAGATGTTGGCAGCCAATCATTTTTTTTAATTGCTCTTAAAAAACGCTGCCTACACCCCTTGTCCCGTTAATGACAAATCATCGTCGCATTGTGCTTCTAGTCATTTGTTTCATTTTTGCGACAATTGCAATTTGGTCTCGATTTGATTTTCACAACTGTAAGTGTGAAAATACCTCTTTCATCGTTTGGACTATAGTCGTCTTTTATCGATTTCTCCAAAATTCACTTGACCATTGGTTTATCACATGACTGCTAAATATTTTCTTGAACTTATGTCCTTGAGCATACTTTTACCTTGATTGCGCATTTGGATATGTTTGATTGTTAAGCCCTTGGGCATAAAAAATTATTTCTTTGATTCTTATTGCTATCGGTTTTTCACTCAGTTATTATATGAGAAATTTTGGATCATAATGTTCTAATGACTTTGGAATGCAAACATTTGAATGTGCAATGAATACATTGGTAAGTTTATGAAGTCGATTTAAGAATAGCAATGGTTTGAAGGCGCATGGATTGATCATATTGGATTTTAAATTACAAATCGGTGCTTGATATATTGTTTGGTAAATCAATATTACATTGAATGATTCATAGTTCCAAAACTATGTATTGGCATCGATTAAATTTTAACCTTGGTGTAAAATGATTGATTGACACGATGGATGTTGGATATGGTGTTGGATTGAACTGTACACTTGGCATGAGTATAATGCATGGTGTTGGTTCTGCTTCGGGTGACTGGCACGTTAATATGATTACACACCTATTTTCTGGCCGATACGCATGGTATAAACGAATATGATTTTAATAACACTGTACTCAGTCATTAATACAGTGCGTGGCAGTGGTAATCCCACCACCTTCACACACATGCAGTTAATTCCAGTCTCTTACAACATAGAAGCTGTCAAACCTTATCGTTTTCGACTCTGTGCATCGTTTCATTCAGTTTGAACCCTACCATGTACAGAGGTTATGGATCCTGTCATAAGGGCCGAGCCTAACGAGTGCCAAGCACTGTTGACATTTAGTGGTGCATGTAGAGACCTCGAACAACACGGGTGGCTCACTTTCATAAGGAAGTTTGATGGCTATGACCTCACTATGGCTTGGCAATTTGCATTATCGTTCGATGGTTGCCGAGCCAAAGTTGGAGATGTCCAGCTTGAAATTACTGAAGAATTTCTCAGCCTGGCAACCAGCCTGCCTGTCAAGGGGAAAAAATGGTCAAAAAGTTGCAAGGTAGATGATATCCCATGGACATTATTGTTCCAATATCGTACAGTGAACTCATGCGACAGAGGGCTACCTGGAAAGATGTTGAAACCCCGCTGGTATGATCTCTTGGTGATTATCAAGCGTTTCATTACTTGTGAAGGCAGGTATGAGTTTATTTTCTTATTCCACCTGCGTTTATTAATGGTTTTCATGGGTTTTGAACTAAGTATGCCTCACTATCTGCACCGAAGTTTGTTCAAAATGGATAAATGATACAAGCATAGCTAGGCTGACACTAGCCTCTTCCATGTTGGGTTGATCAAAATGGTTTTGGTTCACGAATTTGGGTTACGTCGTGATTCTTGGCATGATTTTCTTAGCCGTAATAGTTTTAGAGAGTCTAACCCTCCACAGGTAGATAATCCCATGGTGACTGAGAGAAAACCTGCCCCTGTGCCTTCTAATGTTTTATTACCTAGACCTAAGCCCGAGTCACCTACGAGTTTGCTTAAGGCTGTGTCAAAACAAACCGAAGTTGCTAAAGCTACAACCCAAAAGACTAGAGCAAAGACTGGTGTTAATACTCGAGGTAAGAAAAATGCAAGATTGATGTCTCTCATGGCAAGGAATAAATCTAAGCTTCCTGCCAAAGCAGAGCCTATCGTGGTTAGCGAGGACTCTGATTCAGACATTGAACGATTTCTCGCCGAAGACTATCCTTACTCTGAGGGATTATGTAACAAATCTCCTCATGATTTCGTTAAGAATCTACCTCCTTGTCTATGGGATAACCCTGACTTTCCTGGTATCGAACCACTCCATGAAACCCTCGGGGAATCATCAAAACCCCCTTCTGTTCAACCTGTTGCTGCACCTTACGATCAATGTGGGTTATGGGTGGAAATATACTACTTGGATGTACCTACGTTGCAATCCAGGATCTATGATTTGGAAAACCAAGTGGCAAAGCTCACTGGTCAGAATGCAAAGGTGCAACCTTTCGATAAGAAGCAATGAACCACGGGTTCAGTCCTATTCAAAAACGTCGAGTCTGCCACTGCAATTATCAATTCAAAATTGACAAAAGGCCCAGCAGCTGTGATGGTATATTTTTCTCATTTATATTACTTTCTTTGTACATATTTCGCCTGCTCTGTTACATTAAGCATGCTTTGCTGTATTTAATGTTTGTTTTATTTTTGGTTATCATTGTAAAATTCGATTGGATTTGGTTTTGATTCGATAGATCATCGAATATATATGATTGTCTAAAATTAGCTCGATGTTCTGTTGATAATACAGGCTGTCAATATTTTAAAAATAGTCTATTGTTGGTATCCCGAATTTCGAATACAGTTAATGGTATAATTCGAATTGGTTATGATATGAGTATGATTAATAGATGGGTTAACTGTTTCAATTTCCTTCGACCAAATCTCATACTTTTTTGTTGATACATAACCAAATCATAAATGATTTGATTCTCATTGATTGCAACTTATTCGAATTGGATTCTGATTAAGGTTACGATGTTGTTTCTATTATTAACTCCGTGAAGATTGGTGTGGATTATTGCTCGGTTCATGAATCTGTAGATTTTATCATGCTTCTGTCCATTGACTGTGTAAAGGTCCGTGAGTTGATATGATTTCATCCGATTACAATGGAGGTTGTTTACACATTGTGATTTTAACTAAAGGTTATCAATTCGTTACTATGACTGGTCGATGACAGTTATGACCATATCTATGAACTGTTGACAATGCAGCATATAAAGTCTATGACTAGATTTTATGGATAGAGTTATGCCTATTTTATCGTGACCATTTTTGGGTATTGGTTAAACGATTTGGATCCTATGCAAACCGATAATGATTGTTTTACATCTCGTATGATTTGGTTTACCATTGATTGCATCCATGGAACAATCTTGTTAAGATTTGATTTGATTTGGAAAACAAAGTATTCCCACTCTGTCCCGATTTTATTCTGTTCGATTTGGTTTGATTTAAAAATATTATTTTGTTTCAATCATTAGTAATTTGTTGGTGATTGGATTCGATTTGATTTTGATTATATATCTGGTCCTATTTACTATTATAGACTAGCTACAGAATCAGAAGATTCTGTAGCTAAGTCTATAGAGTCATTTTTTATTTTGTTTCCTCAATAAAATACTTCTCTAACTTGATCTTTATGTCTATTACAGGAAAATTCGAATTGGAAATGGACATGAGGAGCAGTTGGAAGATATCTTAAATATTTTACTTGCATTTTCAGTTACTTTGTTTAAGAGATTTTTGGGATTATTCCTAGATTGTGTAAAACTGTTTGCTATTATTCACAAGGATGTTTTACCTTGTGAGAAACTTATATAAACCTATGGTTTTGTAATAATCCATCATCCTCAGTTTTGGGAGAACAAGGATATGTAATGCTGATTCAAACTGGAGCAGAATTGATGTGTTGTTATAGCTTTTGCTTTTCAATATATTGACACTTTGTTCCAAGTTTTGTATATCATTCTGTTTATGGTTTAGTATTACTTTGTTATCTAAATCAAATACAAGTGATATAATTTCTTATTGTTATACATATCTTGTTGCTTTCAAAGAGATAAAGAACATAACAATTGTTGATTCATTTTATGAATTATAGCTTTGTCTTCTTCATTAATTGAGTTGTTATATAAGTTTGTTGCATAATAGGTTTCCCTTACTGCAGAAATTTATCATCAGAAAATTGTTATGATTTCTTTTATGTCTTGTTTGTCCTGTAACATACTTCACGAAGCAGCATAGCTGATCATTTTCGAGAAGCTTCATGACTAAATGGTGTGAATTTCTTCCTCCAACCATCTTAAGAAGTCATCTTACACAGGGCAGACTTGGAGCGTTTCCAGGTCAATTAGTTAGATGTTTACTGTTTATGTTAAGTAGTTTAATATAAATGATAGTTTAGTTAGATTTATATTACATTGTTTAATTTCAGTAAGATAGATTAGATTGTTTAATTTCAGTAGATCGTGTTTCCTTTTCATAAAACATAAAAGATAAAAAGAGATTATTTGATGTCTCAGGGCAGCGAACACATGAGTTTTTCAGGTTTTAATCAAATCTGTAATTTGTCCATAGTGTACATTTGTGAATAAGGAATTTCATAGCTGATAATTAGGTAATTGATTTGAGTTATTATAATCATAGTTAGAATTTTGTATATATAATAGTTAGTGGTTTATATTTAGAATAGTGTAGTTAGTTTAGTTTGTTTTATTAGTTTCTAGTTTCCTTTATTAAGTTTAGTTCTTTTTCTTTTATTAGTTTCTAGTTTCCTTTAGATTCCTTAGCTCAAATCATTTTCTCTCTTTGGTTTTCCTAGAAGACCTTAGGGCGGCCAACAGAGTCGTTAAACTCGTCAGGGTGGTCCATTCCAAACGGCTTGGGTTATTTAGACAACCTCGGATCGGTTCCACTCTCCCAGTTGAGGGACGGTCACTTTCTCCCGTCAACAAATGGCGCTAGAAGGAGGGCCTGAACTAAATTAATGGCACGAGGTGGTCACAAGACTCATCCCCCCCCTAATCGCTCCCCTATAGTGACTAGAAGCCATTCATTCAATAGTATTCCCCCTCAAACAACAACTACTTCAACCAAAGATCCCCAGATCACAGTTGAACCAACAACCCCTAATCCTACAGGCGGTGATATACATAAAATTTTCAGACAATCTCTGATTAAATCACATAAAGCCTTCGCTAGTCTTAGGCAACCAAATCGCCCGTGGGGTCAACCTCTATACTTCTCTGAAGTCAGATAACAACTAGGT
>ML779239.1:570661-587508 GCA_009831015.1 Picea engelmannii | reverse complement strand
ACCCAATACCACTGGGGACCCACTGAAAACCAATATTTTAACGATATAAAGAAGGCCATAATTGATGCTCCATCTCTCATGAGCCCTGATTTCTCTCAAGACTTTACACTCTACACTTTTGCCTCTGATCGTTCCTATGCCGCAGTTTTAACTTAGAATAACACAAAGAACAACGAAGTACCCATCGCCTTTATGAGTTCCGCTTTCAAAGGTGCTGAACTTAATTATCCAGTGGTTGATCGACAAGCCTATGCTGTCTTCAAGGGAGTTAAACATTTCCGATGTTATCTTCTGAATTCAAGAACGAAGGTCATTGTCCCTTACCCTGCCGTTAGGAATTTGTTAGTGAAAAAAGAGTTAGGAGAGAAAAGAGCCAACTGGGTCACCTCCTTGGAGGAATTTGACTTAGAAATCACCCCAACCCAAATCGTGAGAGGCCAAGAGTTATGTAAATTGGTGGTTGATTCAGAAGCTAAACAATAAGAAGTTAATGACACATCAGACCTAGAAAGACGTGATCTGAGTATGATTTGTTGTACTCAAAATCTTGTAAGTCCTTGGTATGATGATATTAGACACTATCTGCAACATGGATCAGCACCCCATCATCTTGACCTTGCCAAAATAAGAGATTTGAGGTTAAATTCTGCCTCCTTTCATCTAGTTAACGATATACTGTTTCATTAGAATTTTGATGGCATATTGATGCGTTGTCTTGAGAAAGACGAAGGAGAGAAAGTCTTGCTTGAGTTGCATGAAGGAGAAGCTGGTGGTCACTTCGGTGGCGATACTAATGCTCATAAAGTTTTAAGAGCCGGTTACTACTGGCCAACAATTTTTAGAGACGCCCACGCCTTGTGCCGAAAATGTATCATTTGTCAGAAAGCGTCAGGGCGATTGCAAAAACCAGCCTTCCCTTTGCAACCCGTCACAGTCAATTCTCCTTTCCAGCAATGGGGCCTTGATATCATTGGTCCTATTAACCCTCCATCCTCACAACAACACAAGTATATTGTGATAGCCATTGATTACTTCACTCGATGGTCTGAAGCAGCCACGCTAAGAACTGTTAACACAAGTTAGGTGATCGCTTTTCTTAACTCACATATCATCACTCATTTAGGCATACCTGATTGTTTAGTATTTGATAACGCTTCATACTTTTCCTCTCTTGATATGAGTAACTTTGCCTTAGAGAAAGGAATAAATCTTAAGTATTTCGCAAGTTACTACCCCCAAGGTAATGGCTTAGCAGAATCAACCAACAAGAACTTGATCAAGATAATCAAGAGAACCGTGGCTGAAAATCACAAGAACTGGCACAACGCACTACTTAATGCACTGTGGGATGACAGGGTAACACCCAAATCTGCTATAGGTAACTCTCCCTTTTTCCTCGTTTATGGCAGAGAAGCCATTTTTCCACCTCATATTCTTTTTCCTTCGCTCCAATTATCGCTAAAAGTTCAAGAAGAAGAATGTCCCCCTTTAGAAAGCCGTATCAATGCTCTGATGAAGTTAGAAGAAGTAAGAACCCAAGCCAAACGTAAATTAGATCAACATCAACAATTGATTAAAAATTGGTTCGATTCTAATTCTGCTTCTGATAGGAATTTTGAAGTTGGCAATCTCGTCTTAAAGTGGGACAAACCACACGAAGGGAAGGGTGAACACACTAAATTTCAAAATTTGTGGCTTAGGCCATTTCTGATTGCTGAAAAGTTGGGTCCTAGTTCCTTTCTCTTGCAGAGTCTTGAAGGGAAGCTTGACACCTACTCGGTGAATGGCCAAGCCCTGAAAAGATACTTTGCCTGATTTCTATGTATTATGTAAATATTTCCTTTTGTTTTCATTTTTTCTTTCATTTTCATTTTATGATTTTGATTTGATTGATCAGTTTGGTGTGTTTTGAAACATATGCATGCTTATATACTGAGCCATTCAGACATAGACCATAGAAAAATCTCATCGCTAAAATAACTTCTGGAAGATTGTACAAACATCAGTGAGTTATATTTCTGAAGATAATATTGGAAAAGTTGTTTGAAAGAAGTTTGCTAAATTTCAATCTTTAAGTGAAGTTTGTTGTGATTATCTTTACCTTTTTACGCTGTCCCTTTTCCGTAAAGGAATGACTCAAAAGGATGTATCCCTGTCATAGTAAGTTGTTTTAGAAATAAAACATTTCTGGAGATGAATAAGGACACTATCACAAAGTTCTGATAAAGTCTAAAAAATGTGAAAAAATATCAAGACTTTTCAGCGTCACCCCACTCAGCTATCCATAAAGAAAAAATAAAATTAAAAAGACAAATAAGAGCTGTGGGAAGTGTTTGTAAACCCATCGGGATACTGAACAAGTCCACTGGCAGCGGGTAAATGCAAGCATGGCGCCAAGACAACTTCGTCGGGGTACTGAACAGGCTTGCTGGCAGCGAAGCAATGTAGGGTACATGAAAATCTTAAAAATTATGAGAAACCTCTTTAAGGTCCTTTATTCTAATATAGAGCTTCTTGACAGGATAAAGACGTCTGAGTGGGTTAAATGGAAACCCTGTCGAGGCTATGGATGCCTGCTGGAAGAAGTGGCCATGCCAACAGTATTGAATATTTTATCATAAAAAATCATGACTTGTTGATCTTTAAGACTGTTACTGGTTTTCATCTTTTAAACAACTTTGCTAAAAAGATGATTGATAATGATGTAGTATGATTTTCTGGTTGTTCTTTCAACACGAATTTTTCTTTGATGTCTTGATCTGAATTCATTTTCTTTTGACATAAATAACTGCTTCTCCCAGCATGTCGCCATTGTTGGCAGCCAATCATTTTTTTTAATTGCTCTTAAAAAACATTGCCTACACCCCTTGTCCCGTTAATGACAAATCATCGTCACATTGTGCTTCTAGTCATTTGTTTCATTTTTGCGACAATTGCAATTTGGTCTCGATTTGATTTTCACAACTGTAAGTGTGAAAATACCTCTTTCATCGTTTGGACTGTAGTCGTCTTTTATCGATTTCTCCAAAAGTTACTTGACCATTGGTTTATCACATGACTGCTAAAGATTTTCTCGAACTTATGTCCTTGAGCATACTTTTACCTTGATTGCGCATTTGGATATGTTTGATTGTTAAGCCCTTGGGCATAAAAATTTATTGCTTTGATTCTTATTGCTATGGGTTTTTCACACAGTTATTATATGAGAAATTTTGGATCATAATGTTCTAAAGACTTTGGAATGCAAACATTTGAATGTGCAATGAATACATTGGTAAGTTTATGAAGTCGATTTAAGAATAGCAATGGTTTGAAGGTGCATGGATTGATCATATTGGATTTTAAATTACAAATCGGTGCTTGGTATATTGTTTGGTAAATCGATATTACATTGAATGATTCATAGCTCCAAAACTATGTATTGGCATCGATTAAATTTTAACCTTGGTGTAAAACGATTGATTGACACGATGGACGTTGGATATGGTGTTGGATTGAACTGTACACTTGGCATGAGTATAACGCATGGTGTTGGTTCTGCTTCAGGTGACTGGCACGTTAATATGATTACACACCTATTTGCTGTCCGATATGCATGGTATAAACGATTATGATTTTAATAACACTGTACTCAGTCATTAATACAGTGTGTGGTGGTGGTAATCCCACCACCTTCGCATGCATGTAGTTAATTCCGGTCTCTTCAAGCATAGAAGTTGTCAAAACTTATCATTTTCGAATCTGTGCATCGTTTCATTTAGTTTGAACCCTACCATGTACAGAGGTTATGGCTCCTGTTGTAAGGGTCGAGCCTAACGGGTGCCAAGCACTGTTGACATTTAGTGGTGCATGTAGCGACCTCGAACAACACGGGTGGCTCACTTTCATAAGGAAGTTTGATGGCTATGACCTCACTGTGGCTCGATAATTTTCATTATCGTTCGATGGCTGCTGAGCCAAAGTTGGAGATGTCCAGCTTGAAATTACTGAAGAATTTCTCAGCCTGGCAACCAGCCTGCCTGTCAAGGGGCAAAAATGGTCGAAAAGTTGCAAGGTAGATGATATCCCATGGACATTACTGTTCCAATCTCGCACAGTGAAATCATGCGACAGAGGGCTACCTGCAAAGATGTTAAAACCCCACTGGTATGATTTCTTGATGATTATCAAGCATTTCGTTACTTGTGAAGGAAGGTATGGGTTTATTTTCTTATTCCACCTGCGTTTATTAATGGTTTTCATGGGTTCTGAATTAAGTATGCCTCACTATCTGCACCAAAGTTTGTTCAAAATGGCTAAACGATACAAGCATAGCCAGGCTGACACTAGCCTCTTCCATGTTGGGTTGATCAAAATGGTTTTGGTTCACGAATTAGGGTTACGTCGTGATTCTTGGCATGATTTTCTCAGCCGCAATAGTTTTAGAGAGTCTAACCCTCCACAGGTAGATAATCCCATGGTGACCGAGAGCAAACCTGCCCCTGTGCCTTATAATGTTTTATTACCTAGACCTAAGCCTGAGTCACCTACGACTTTTCCTAAGGCTGTGTCAAAACAAACCGAAGTTGCTAAAGCTACAACCCAAAAGACTAGAGAGAAGACTGGTGTTAATACTCGAGGTAAGAAAAATGCAAGATTGATCTCTCGCATGGCGAGGGATAAATCTAAGCTTCCTGCCAAAGAAGAGCCTATCGTGGTTAGCGAGGACTCTGATTCAGACATTGAACGATTTCTCACCGAAGAATATCCTTACTCCGAGGGATTATGTAACAAACCTCCTCATGATTTCGTTAAGAATCTACCTCCTTGTCTACGAGATAACCCTGACTTTCCTGGTATCGAACCACTCCATGAAACCCTCGGGGAATCATCAAAACCCCCTTCTGTTCAACCTGTTGCTGCACCTTGCGATCAATGTGGGTTATGGGTGGAAAGATATTACTTGGATGTACCTACGTTGCAATCCAGGATCTATGATTTGGAAAACCAAGTGGCAAAGCTCACTGGTCAGAATGCAAAGGTGAAACCTTCCGATAAGAAGCAACGAACCACGGGTTCAGTCCTGTTCAAAAACGTCGAGTCTACCACTGCAATTATGAATTCAAAATTGACATAAGCCCTAGCAGCTGTGATGGTATATTTTTCTCATTTATATTACTTTCTTTGTACATATTTCGCCTGCTCTGTTACATTAAGCATGCTTCGCTGTATATAATGTTTGTTTTATTTTTGGTTATCGTTGTAAAATTCGATTGGATTTGGTTTTGATTCGATAGATCATTGAATAGATATGATTGTCTAAAATTAGCTCGATGTTCTGTTGATAATACAGGCTGTCAATATTTTTAAAATAGTCTGTTGTTGGTATCCTGAATTTCGAATACAGTCAATGGTATAATTCGAATTGGTTATGATATGAGTATGATTAATAGATGGGTTAACTGTTTCAATTTCCTTCGACCAAATCTCATACTTTTTTGTTGATACATAAACAAATCATAACTGATTTGATTCTCATTGATTGCAACTTATTCGAATTGGATTCTGATTAAGGTTACGATGTTGTTTCTATTATTAACTCTGTGAAGATTGGTGTGGATTATTGCTCGGTTTATGAATCTGTAGATTTTATCATGCTTCTGTCCATTGACTGTGTAAAGGTCCTTGAGTTGATATGATTTCATCTGATTACAATGGAGGTTGTTTACAGATTGTGATTTTAACTAAAGGTTATCAATTTGTTACTATGACTGGTCGATGACAGTTATGACCATATCTATGAATTGTTGACAATGCAGCATATAAAGTCTATGACTAGATTTTATGGATAGAGTTATGCCTGTTTTATCGTGACCATTTTTGGCTATTGGTTAAACGATTTGGATCCTATGCAAACCGATAATGATTGTTTTACATCTCATACGATTTGGTTTACCATTGATTGCATCCATGGAACAGTTTTGTTAAGATTTGATTTGATTTGGAAAACAGAGTATTCCCACTCTGTCCCGATTTTATTCTGTTCGATTTGGTTTTATTTAAAAAGATTATTTTGTTTCAATCATTAGTAATTTGTTGGTGATTGGATTTGATTTGATTTTGATTATATATCTGGTCCTATTTACTATTATAGACCAGCTACAGAATCAGAAGATTCTATAGCTAAGTCTATAGATTCATTTTTTATTTTGTTTTCTGAATAAAATACTTCTCTAACTTGATCTTTATGTCTATTACAGGCAAATTCGAATTGGAAATGGACATGAGGAGCAGTTGGAAGATATCTTAAAGATTTTACTTGCATTTTCAGTTACTTAGTTTAAGAGATTTTTGGGATTATTCCCAGATTGTGTAAAACTGTTTGCTATTATTCACAAGGATGTTTTACCTTGTGAGAAACTTATATAAACCTATGGTTTTGTAATAATCCATCATCCTCAGTTTTGGGAGAAAAAGGATATGTAATGATGATTCAAAATGGAGCAGAATTGATGCGTTTTTATAGCTTTTGCTTTTCAATATATCGACACTTTGTTCCAAGTTTTCAATATCATTTTGTTTATGGTTTAGTATTACTTTGTTATCTAAATCAAATACAAGTGATATAATTTCTTATTGTTATACATATCTTGTTGCTTTCAAAGAGATAAATAACATAACAGTTGTTGATTCATTTTATGAATTATAGCTTTGTCTTCTTCATTAATTGAGTTGTTATATAAGTTTGTTGCATAATAGGTTTCCCTTACTGCAGAAATTTATCATCAGAAAACTGTTATGATTTCTTTTATGTCTTGTTTGTCCTATAACATACTTCAAGAAGCAGCATAGCTGATCATTTTCGAGAAGCTTCAGGACTAAATGGTGTGAATTTCTTCCTCCAACCAGCTTAATAAGTCATCTTACACAGGGCAGACTTGTAGCGTTTCCAAGTCAATTAGTTAGATGTTTACTGTTTATGTTAAGTAGTTTAATATAAATGATAGTTTAGTTAGATTTATATTACATTGTTTAATTTCAGTAAGATATATTAGATTGTTTAATTTTAGTAGATCGTGTTTCCTTTTCATAAAACATAAAAGATAAAAAGAGATTCTTGGCTGTCTCAGGGCAGCGAACACATGAGTTTTTCAGGTTTTAATCAAATCTGTAATTTGTCCATAGTGTACATTTGTGAATAAGGAATTTCATAGCTGATAATTAGGCAATTGATTTGAGTTATTATAATCATAGTTAGCATTTTGTATATATAATAGTTAGTGGTTTATATTTAGAATAGTGTAGTTAGTTTAGTTTGTTTTATTAGTTTCTAGTTTCCTTTATTAAGTTTAGTTCTTTTTCTTTTATTAGTTTCTAGTTTCCTTTAAATTCCTTAGCTCAAATCATTTTCTCTCTTTGGTTTTCCTAGAAGACCTTAGGGCGGCCAACGGAGCCGTTAAACTCGTCAGGGTGGTCCATTCCAAAGGGCTTGGGTTATTTAGACAACCTCGGACTGGTTCCACTCTCCCAGTTGACGGACAGTCACTTTCGCCCCTCAACAGGAGAGAAAGTAAATACCTCGTGAAGAGTGCTAACCTTGATGCACGGGACAGATCTCGTTTTATTTTTTAAAATTTTGAATTTCAACAATGTTAACCATTTTCTTTCTTATCGCTGTATCGTGGACTTCCTTCCAACAATTTGAATCTTTACCTCGCGATACTGCGAGGGCCGATTTGGATTTGATTAATAGTAATCACGATTTGGAGAGTCATTAATTATATAATTAATCTATTCGCCATGTCATGATTTCGGGAATTCGAGGACAAACTTTTGGGAGAATGATATGTTGAGTCGCGATATCGCGATGTGGCGATAATTAAGGCTCGAATTTAAGAGAAGGAAATCTTAGATTAAGCGACTGATTAATCTCGCTATAATTATGTCGCAACTTCGTGAATCGGAGTTTTGGGCACTTTAACTCGATGAAATGAAGTGCCGAGTGACGAAGTGCCGAGAACCAAATTTAACCATGGATAGTTTTTTACCTTTGGTCCTTAGCCAAGGTTATCACAAAGTTATGCCGTTCTCGGCTCTCGAGACTGAAAAAACAAAAAATTAGGTTCGATGAATTCCGATGCGCGAAATCCTGACGACGATTAATCATGGGTTAAGGGTTTACCCTAGTTAATGCCTTGGGAGAAAATTAAAATCGAGTTCGCAGTTTCACTACTCGGGACTTGTGAATTCAAAAATTAAAGTATCCGCCTTGCGAGGCATCGAAATAAAACAAAGGAGTGAACATATTTGCGAGAATGGTTCTGTTTTGAAAATGGAAAAAGAATTTCTGTTCAGGCGACAAGATTTCCAGAGTTTTAAGTTTTCGGAAGGGGAATAAAAAGTAACTTTAGATCTCAAGTATAAAAAATTGAAAATTTCTTGAGGTGAAAAACAAGGGCATCTCCAACATATCCCATGGCTAATTCTTTCGCAGTTCGGTCCCCTTTCCCTAGACCAATACACAGGTGAGAATGGATGGAGGAGGTAGGTAAGTGCATGGCAGTGCGTGAGGGTAATAATGAGGTAACACAAAGGTGATGGAGTGGACATGCAATATACTAGATATAAAAAGTATGCAGAATAGAAATGAAATGCTAGAAATGGCAGAATAACAGTAATATAACCAACATAATATTCACAATAACACATAAATGATATGAGAACAACAACATAAATAACACTTTGATTCAGAAATCAATGTTCATAGGCCTCTTCAAGGGGGAAACCTCCAATCGAGTAGTGCTCTGTTACAATAATCTTCAAGCTCTGGTTTTCATACCCTCGACCCTTATTTATACTAATTATGTCTATCAAGAGAAACATCTAGAGGAAGATCCTTCTAGAAGCGAAAGATTCTATTAGGTCTTCTTACATATGCTTTATTCTATTTTATTGAAAGGCCTTATTAATATTGACCTTTATTACATCTGAATATATTTATCTACCTATGTGAGGGTTAGGACCCTAACATGTCTGCCCTCTTAAAAACAACCTTGTCCTCAAGGCTTGAGATGTGGAAACTACTACAGAATGGTAGTTGGTTCCCAAGTGGCATCTACTAGAGTCATATCTTTCCATTGAACTAGCACTTCCTTGATGGTTCTCTAATGTAGGCGATGCTCACACAGGTCCAAAACGGCTTCTGGTTGTAGCCAAATGGATCCTTCTTCAGCTAACTCTAGAAGGTTGGTTTGAATTTTGCATCTAGTTCCAATCACCTTCTTTAAGCATGAAACATGAAAAACAATATGTAGCTTTGACTGTATGGGAAGAGCTAACTGATAGGCAACTTTCCCCACATGCTTGAGAGTTGTATAAGTGCCATAAAATTTGGGCTCTAGCTTCTAACAATGCTCGGCCTTGAGGGAATTTTGCGTGTATGGTTGCAGTCGCAGAAACACTTGATCCCCTTCTGCAAATTGACATTCAGAGCGACCTTTATCTGCTTGTTGCTTCATGATATTTTTTGCCATGACCAAGTTATCTTTAAGGGTAGGAAGAATATCCTCTCGAACTGTAAGTGTTTGGTCAATCGCCTGGACCTTCGAGGTACCCGATAAGTATGATATAATGGAAGGTGGATTCTGTCCATATACCGCTTCAAAAGGAGTCATGTGTGTAGCTGTATGATAGGAAGTGTAGTACCACCATTCAACTAGGGGTAACCATTGAGCCCACTGATGTTGCTTCTCGGAGGCAAAACACCTCAGATATGTTTCCAAGAACTTGTTGACAACTTTTGTTTGACCATCAATCTAGGGATGATAAGTTGTGATGAGTTGAAATTGGGTGCCCTGTAGCTTAAACAGTTCTTGCCAAAACTTTCTTGTGAAAGCAGGGTCACGATCATAAACAATAGAGTGTGGCATGTCATGAAGCTTAAAGACCTGGTCCATGAATATTTGAGCCACTGTGGATGTAGTAAATGGGTGTTGAAGAGCACAAAAATGAGCATACTTGGAAAGGCAATCCACAACCACCATTATGACTAATTTATTCCCCGATTTGGGTAAGCCAGTAATAAAGTCCATAGAGATATCCTTCCAAATAGCAGGTGGAATAAGAAGAGGTTGTAGTGTGCCCAGAGATTTGACTATTTCTCCCTTGTTGCATTGACACACCTCACATTCAATGAAAAAATTACAGATGTCTCGTTTCATACCATCCCAGAAAAAGGAACATTTGACCCTGTCATAGGTTTTGGTGAACCCCGAGTGCCTCGCTGTGGGTGTAGCATGAAGCTCAGAAAGTACCATGGATTTAATCTTTGATTGTTTACTTAAATACAAATGGCCTTTGTATTGAAGCTCATCCTGGGGCCAAGAGTACCCTGGGGGAGCTGAAACATTGGTTTGCAATTGCTGGATCAGATGTGAACTTTTGGGATCTTGTAGCCATTCCTGGCGCACAACTTAGAGCTAATTAGGTACAATAAAGGAACGAGAAAAAAGGTATCCTTCGTCTTCATATTTTTGGGACAGTGCATCCACCACTACATTGTCTTTTTCCTTCTTATAAATGATATCATAATCATATACAAAGAGCTTAGTCACCCATTTTTATTTCTTCAGGGAGGAAATGCGTTGTTCCAGAAAGTACTTGAGGATTTGATGGTCAGTCTTAATTTGGAAGCATTACCCCAAGAGATAAGGACGCCACCGATCAACAACATGCAGAATAGCCAACATTTCCTTTTCATAAATGGGTTAGCCCAGATTCCGTTCAGACAGTTTCTTGCTGGTGAAGGCCAAAGGTTGACCGTCTTGCATAAGGACAACGCTGATTCCTTTCCCTGAAGCATCACATTCCAACACAAAGGTCTTTATGAAATCAGGAAGGGCCAAAACTGGAGTGGTGCACATGGTCATCTTCAAGGTTTGAAAATATTGAGCAGTGGATGGATTCAAAGTGAAAGAGTTTTTTTTTAGAAGAGCAGTGAGAGGTGTTGTAATCTTTCCATAGTTCTTAACAAACTTGCGATAATACCCTATTAAGCCCATAAATCCATGAAATATTTTGAGAGTCTTTGGGTGCGTCCAGACATGCATAGCTTTAATCTTTTTTGGATCCACCCTGACGCCATCCTTGCCAACCAGATGACCCAAGTATTCGACTTCTGAGGCACCAAAATCACATTTAGACTGTTTTAGGAAAAGTTGGTGTTGAGAGAGTAGACGGAGAAATTGATCCACATGAGTAAGATGGTATGTCCAAGTTTTTCTATAGATGAGGATATCATCAAAGAAAACTAAGACAAAATGACAGAGAAAGGGATGGAAGACATGGTTCAAGAGGCTTTGGAAGGTGGAGGGGGCATTACACAAGCCAAAGGGCATGACCAAAAATTCATAGTGGCCCTCATGAGTTCGAAATGTCGTCTTGGGAATGTTTTCCTCTTTCATACATATCTGGTTATAACCCAAGCGAAGATCAAGTTTAGTAAAGAATTGGGCACCACTCAATTCATCCAGGAGGTCATCAATGATAGGGATGGGGAATTTGTCTTTAATGGTCAGTTTGTTGAGGGCACAAAAGTCAAGACACATTCTCCAAGAACCTTCTTTCTTCAGGACCATGACTACAGGATAAGAGTAAGGGCTCGTACTAGGGAAGATAATGCCTGCATGAAGGAGTTCCTAGACCATTTTCTCAATTTCATTTTTTTTTGAAAAGGGGTGGTGATATGGACGGATATTTGGAGGAAGGTTGTCAAGTACAAGGGGGATGGAATGATCATGAACACCACAAGAAGGAGGTAGTCCTTGGGGGGTGGAAAATACCAATTGATGTTTAGAAAGGAGGGCTTGGAGGCCTTGCGGCACCAGGGGTGTCTCTATTGCTTGTATGACATGGAATTGGGCAATGACACTAGAATGACCTTTCTTGAGCAGATTTTCCATGCGATGCGAACTAATGACCTCAGGTGAACCCGCAATGATGCCTTGGAATTTGTATTGGTGGCCTTCTTGGTCGAATTGCATCGTTAATGCCTTAAAATCCATGAGGATGGGACCTAATGTTCTTAGCCAGTCTGTACCTAACACAATGTCACAACCACCCATGTCGATAGAAAACATATGGGATTTTAGGTGGTAGTCACCGATTTGGAGACGCACATTTTCATAGTTCCCTCCACATTTCATGGAACCACCATTGGCAATCGTGATTTGGAAATTGTTGACAACATGTATGTAGCAATGAGTTTCTTGGGCAATGCGATGATGAATAAAATTATGGGTGCTTCCACTATCAACCAGAATGATGACCTTCCGATGCTTTATGTACTCAATTAACTTGAGGGTTTGGGGAGTGGAGAAGCCAGTGAGAGCATTGAGGGAAATGATGGATTCGACTTTGGGAGGGTCTGAGGGAAGGGTTATGTCAGTGATTTCAGGTGACTTAGACACAAGGGGAGTTTCAACATCCTCTTCCGAAATATCCTCAGAGATGTCCATAAAAATATTTTGTTCCTTACACTTGTGGCCGAGAAATATTTGTCATCACAATTATAAAAAAGGCCTTTGAGTTGGCGTTCAGCCATTTCATCCCTGGTTAATTTTTGGATCATTAATGGGGTGGAGGGAGTAGTGGGAGTGATGGGTTTAGGGCAAGGGATAAAGGAGGGTTTCATGTTTTGATAGGATACAACCTGTTGTGCTTCTTTGGCTCATTTAGTAGCCTCCACCCAACTCGAGGGTCGAGCCATGAGTACATGGGCCCAAATCTCCTCCTTGAGGCCACTGATAAAACATTCATGAAAGAAACAATCAGTCATGCCTTTTGTTTGAAACGTTAGGCGCTCAAAGCAATATATGAAGTCTTCTACTGTGCTTGATTGTTTCAACTTTGTCAAACGGCCCAAATGGTTGGTGTCTGTGTCAAAGCATTCATAAAGATCAGTAAAAAATTGGGTCCAAGAAATATACCCTTGACGAGAAGTTTTTCTCCATTTCCACCATTGCCAATGTTCTTGATCTAGATGGAGAACTCCATACCAGAGTTTGGCGAAGTCATTTTTAATGTTGTATAAAGAGAAATAATGTTCCATTTGGGTTACCCAACCAGTCGGGTCTGAGTCATCAAATTTGGTCACATCCACCCGTGGAAGGCATAGGTCGCGTTGAAAGTGATGGGATTGAAAGGTATGGGAATGGGAGGAATGTTTACCTTCATTCTTTGTAGGTGCTTCAGAGAAATGGTCATATGTAGGAATCTTCAGTTTGGTAAAGAGTGAGGCAAAGACAGATTCAAGCTGGGTGGTCAGTTCTTATTTGACTTCCTTCATTGAGGACTGCATGGTTGTATTTATGGTATCATTGATGGATGAATCCATGGAGGCAACAGTAGCACTGAGTTGTTTCACTTCTTTTTGGGTTTTGAGGAAACTAGATTGCAAGGTGTTGAAGTGAGTTTTGAGGTCTTAGCTACGGGTATGGGCCATGAGGATGGGTGAACTGAAAAGGGGTGGGCGGGGTCAAAAAGTTTTGATGAAAAATGATATGGATGAATGTGATGAGGGAGAAGAGATGAATCTAATGGAATAGGTCTCAAATAATGGTGAAAAAGTTACTATGGTCTGAAGAATACTGTGCTGATGAAATACCCAAATGATTAATCATAAAGAAAGGTGTATTTACTTGGCAACCCGAACATAGTTGCATGACAAAAGATCTTGTCTATTTTAATTTGTTTATTTTTATGTTCCCCAAGGGTTAGGTATTCAAGGGTTCTATAGAAAAGGGTTTTCCCTGTGCTATAGCTCTCTGATATACATGCAAGGTCCAACAGTAGTACTCAACCCAATATCTCAAGGCACTAACTAATGAGGATAGACTATACCCTTAGTTGTACTACCCGATTACCCAGGTACTAGAGAGTATCTTCCCGAGTGTTGTTCTCAATGACACTATAGCAGTCCAGTGGTCGATAGGTTTATCTAAAGAGGGCTTTAGGAAATCTAGGCTGATCCATACACAGGTGTTGTTTGATGTGCTACCACTTTAAGGGGTACCAACAGGGGTTACAAGGGTGGCCAACAGATGTGCACTTAAGAACCACTTGTATTTACTACATGTATGAATCCCTCAACCGCAGGTTTATGTGCGTAACGAAAGATCTTTGTGGATTAAAGACACCGGAATACGTCTCTACCCTGAAAAAAAATTCCCACAATTTCTGCCAAGGAAAGTGCTCTGATACCACTTGCAATATACCAGATATAAAAAGTATGTAGAATAGAAATGAAATGCTAGAAATGGCATAATAACAGTAATATAACCATCATAATCTTCACAATAACACATAAATGATATGAGAACAACAACAAAAGTAACACTTTGATTCAAAAAGAAATGTTCACAGGCCTCTTCAAGGGGGAAACCTCCAATCGAGCAGCGCTCTGTACAATAATCTTCAAGCTCTAGTTGTTACACATCAAAATTACTCAACTGGATAAGTGTCGCATGTTCCTCTCAATTGTTGTAAGTGTCGCATCTTCCTTACAACTTTTGCAAGTGTCACAAGTTGGTCACAAGTGTCGCAAACGATGATTGAGCATACTGCCATGCCGATGACACTAAGGAGACACTCAAAACATCTCATGTACTTGATTTGGAGAAGAAGAACTGGTTAACTGAAGTCAAGTAACTCTTGACACTTGAAGAGAGCTCTGAAACAAAGGTTCTGAGGGTGAGCGCTCCCCTATATCAGTCTTAGGAGCGCTAGCACCCCCCTACAAGGCTTCAGGGAGCGTTATAATGCTTGTTCACCCCTTTGAAGGAGAGATATCCACTTTTGGAGCATTGGCACTCCCCTCAAGCTTCCTAGAGAGCGCTACAGTGCTCTGATGCCCCTTCTAAGGGAGAACTACCTAATCTGAGGCAGTAATTGGCCCATTGAGGAGAATAAGGGGAGGATCTTTCAAAATTAGAAGGCAGTTGCATTTGAATTCTTGGTTTCATCAGGAGATCCTTGATCTAAGGAGGAGGTTCCTCAACTTGTTCTAAATATAACTCAAGAGGTTAACCTCCTCTTAACCTATATAAGCAAGCTCTATGATGGTGAAAAGGGGCAAGAACTACTAGCATGAAACCTATGATCTTGTTGGCAGCCAACCTATTTTTTTTTATTGCTCTCAAAAAGATGCCTACACCCCTTGTCGTATTACGACAAATCATTGTCACATTTTGATTTTAGACATTAGTCTCATTTTTTGCGACCATTGCGATTCAATTTTGTCTTAGTTTTCACAACTGCAAGTGTGAAAACACCTCTTTCGTTGCTTAGATTGTCATCATTTTTGGTTAATTTGCTAAAAGACGCTTGATCACTGGTTTATCACATGACTGCTAAAGGTTGTCTTGAACTTATGTTCTTGAGCATTATCTTACCTTGATTGCGCATTTGGATATATTTGATTGTAAAACCTTTGGGCATAAAAGTTATTGGTCTTGTTCTTATGAAAATTATAATGGATTTGGTCATATTGTTTTTATCCTTGGTTTTGGACTTTCACTCGATTATTATATGAAGAAATTTTGATTGCATGGCTCAAAAGATTGGAATACAATCATATACAATGTGCATCGAATACATGGACAAATTTATAAGGTATGATAGCAATGGTTCAAGGTGCATGAATTAATCATATTCGACTTTACAAATCGATACTTGACATACTATGTTTACAAAGTTGGATTATACGTTGAATGTTTCATAAGTCTCGAGCTATGTAAACCCTGTGTTTCAGCGATTGATTGAATGATGGAATTAGCACGTCGGATCGATAGTTAATGCTAGTACTGTGCTTGTTTAAACTTAACACTTGGCACGTTATTATCGTATGAGGTGTTGATTCTCACTCGGATGAATGGCACGTAGAGGTGATGATTCACTTGTTGGCTAGTCGATACATTTGTTTAAATGATTATGGTTTTAACATCTCTGTACAGGTCATTAATGCAATGCGTGGAAATGGTAATCCCACCACATTCGCACGCATGGGGTTGATTTCGGTCTCGTCGAGCATTCAAACTACTGAAACCCTATCCTATTCACTCTGTGCATTGTTCATTCGGTGTGAACCCTAACATGAACAGAGGTTATGGCTCCTGTTGTGAGGGAAGAACCTAATGGATGCCAAGCGTTGTTGACATTCGATGGTGCATACAGTGACCTTGAAGAATACGGGTGGATTTCGTTTATAAGGAAGTTCGATGGTTTTAATATCTCTGTTGCTCGGCAATTCGCACTGTCGTTTGATGGTTGTCGAGCCAAAGTTGGAGATGTCCAACTTGAAATCACCGAACAATCTCTCAGCCTGGCAACTAGTCTGCCTGTCAAGGGACAAAGATGGTCCAAAAGCTACAAAGTAAATGATGTCCCATGGAAATTGTTATTTCGGTCTCGGACAGTGAGGTCGTGCAACAAAGGTTTACCTGCGAAGATGTTGAAACCCCACTGGTATGATCTCTTGATGATTCTCAAGAAATTCGTTACTTGTGAAGGCAGGTATGGATTTGTTTTCCTGTTTCATCTACGTTTGTTAATGGTATTTGTGGGTTTCGATCTTAGCATGCCGCATTATCTGCACCAAAGTTTATTCAAAATGGATAAGAAGTACAAACGAAGTCAGGCTGATACTAGCCTCTTTCATGTTGGGCTGACTAAAATGCTGGTTGTTTATGAATTGGGTTTACGTCGAGATTCCTGGCACGATTTTCTCAACCGTAATGGTTTTGAGGAATCAAACCCTTCACAGGTCGATAAGCCTGTGGTATCCGAGAGTAAGTCTACCCCTGTACCCTACA
>ML779239.1:546322-566662 GCA_009831015.1 Picea engelmannii | reverse complement strand
ATTCAGTTTATGAATGATAGCTTTGACTTCTTTATGAATTGAATTATCATATATGAATTTGTTGCACAGTAGGTTTCCCTCTTGCATGAATTCATAATCTAAAAACTGTTATGATTTCTTTTATGTCTTGTTTGTCCTGTAACCCACTTCAGGAATCATTATAGCTGATCCTTTGCGAGAAGCTTGAGGGATAAATGGTGTGAATTTATTCCTCCAACCAGCTTACGAAGCCATCATACATAGGGAAAACATGGAGCGTTTCCAGGTTAATTAGTTAGATGTTTATTGCTTTGATTAATTAGTAGTTTAGTTAGATTTAGATTAGATTTTTTAATTTCAGTTAGCTTTCTTTCTGTTTCATAAAAACATAAAAGACAAAAATAGATCCTGGGCTGTCTTAGGGAAGTGAACATATGAGTTTTGCAGGTTTTAATCAAATCTGTAATTTGTCCATATTGTATATTTGTGCATAAGGAATGATCATAGCTGATAATTAAGTAGTTGATTTGAGTTATTATAATCATAGTTAGTAGTTTATAGTTAGATTAGTATAGTTAAGTTAAGTTTGTTTTTATTAGTTTCTAGTTTCCTCTATTTTAGTTTGATTTCTTTTATTTAGTTAGATTATTTTATTTTATTTTGTTTTATTAGTTTCTAGTTTTCTTAGTTTAGATTATTTAGCTCAGATCACTTTCTCTTTGGTTTCCTTACAAGACCTCAGAGCGGCCAACGGAGCCGTTAAACTCGTCAGGGTGGTCCATACCAAACGACTTGGGTTATTTAGACAACCCCGGACCGGTTCCACTCTTCCAGTTGATGGATGGATTGTTTCGCCCGTCAACAGATCTTAGAGGAAACACATAGTCAGCCAAAAGAGAGTGATCAGTGAAGCTATTGTTATCCAAGTTGTGCATCTTTCAGGCAAGGGTTAGACGAAGGGGACTTGACGAAGCTGTCGCATTCGCATCTATGATTGTAAGTACTGATGTCGTTATTCTCATAAATATGACACGCTTGGCCTATTTCTTTCTAATTTATGTCTAATATTACATGAACTTATCATTGATAGATAGATCTGTTTTCAAGCTAATATCAATAGAGTAGGAAGTGGTCATATCTTGTTTGTCTGCAGAACTCAGCGAAGAGCAAAGGATCGGAGCGCAACTCGGAGCGTGCAGGGACAAACGTCGATAAAAAGGTACTTCTGTTATCCTTCCTTCTCATGTGTTATTTTGGATAGATTTGAAAGGAAGTCAGTATCCACGTTAATCATTTTCTGTCTAAGTGTTAGGGTCAAGCTCTTTGAGGTAATCTACCTGTCCGCAGGGATATTTTCCTATAATAGAAACTGGCGACTCCACTGGGGAGATAGCCTCAAATCAAAACTTCTTGTTTTGATTTCTCCTCATTGACCTAGTTTTACCCCTTGATTGTTTTAGACCTGCTTCACTCCTCTTTTGATTGGTTTCATGAGATGATTGGCTCCCCAACCCATCATACTCAGCCTAATTGTCGAAATTGAATTGCAATTTTTTTATTTTTTGACATTTTTGGGAGTTTTGAACTTGGCGCCCCTGTCCCTGTGTTAACAGAGCGCCAGCGCTCCCTAATAGATTTGCACAGAGTGCTATAATTTTCCTTGCCTTTGGCAATAGAGCGCTAGCCCTCCTTTGGCCAGTAAACCTTCCAGAATTGTTTTTTCTAGGTTTTGCCTCTGTGTCTCTCCTACTGAGTAACCTTGTGAGTCGATGCTTCTTCTCTTCCAGCCTTGACATCTGTCTTTTTGAAGAACGAACATCTTACTATTTGGATTTTGTAGCCCTCTTCACTATTGTTATTGATTTTTTATGTTGAGTGAAGTTTGAAACCCATGCATTGTTTTTCTCTCCTCATCAACTGAGCGAAAAACCCTAGTGAAGGTCTTCAAAGGCCTACAGACCTCTTCATCTTGATTTTAGTCAAGATCATTATTCTTCAGCTTTTTCTTTTGGGTGTGAAGTTTTTTTTCTCTTTGATTGTTTCTTTTCTTTCGCTTTTTGTTTTGATTGCAACGAAAGGGTGTATTGTTTGTATGACTTTGGCTTGTGCTAGTTTGATTTTCATTCATACAAGAAAATAATTAGCAAGACGAGCATTGTGTTGAATTGATCATTATTCATATGCAAACAATAAAAAGCATCTTCATGATTGATTGTGCATGTTAGAAGGCATCTAAAAGTTTTAGCATCACATCAGGATTTGATTGAGAAAAAGAATTGTTTGAGGACACTCCTTATTTGTGCTTGTTAGTGAAAAGAACTCTCTCTCTCCCTTAGATATATGTTCATTGAAAAGAAATGACTGCTTATCATATTTGATGCATTTTTGGGACTGAGTCAAAATTCTATTCATTTCACTTGCATGCACCCCTTTTACATAAAGAACATCCATAAAATCAACGCTAATTAAAAATTATTTAGAACTTTTTATTTTCTAGGATCCTCCACCAATAGTAGACTAGGATTAGTACTTTGTATTAGGCTGTGAGCATAACTCTCCAAAGTTTCCAAAACAAACATTAGCATCCTGAGTTAGGGAGAGTCAAATCCAATTATGGTATAAGTTTTCCTTGGATGCCCCTCTCACACAGGGGTTACGCATGAGGTCGCATTCAGGTGAGCTACAGGGACTAACCCTCCATGGTTTAACTGATTGTGGTGGTCAGATCGTATTATGGGGGTCACTTCAAGGTAAATCCACAATTACTGCGTGGAAGCCTTTTAGTTGATTTCGGGCTCGATACCCTTCCCGTACGTTCTGATCGGGTTGTCAACTGTTCCTGCCCAGGAGCTGACTACGAATTGGTAACCTTAGTGGCCATAATATTTAGGGTCTTACAGAAGGTGATGGTGACGGGAAGTGTCACTGTACCTGGAGCAAACATTGGTCAAACTCACTCAGGCTCCTTGGAGGGTAAATCCACAATTACTGTGTGGAAGCTTGCACCAAGGCATAAGTCCGTTAAGTAGGTCGCCATTGTAACTATTCCACCCTATCCCCGCCCCTTCTGGACTTGATCACACGACGTTGGATTTTAGCACCAACTAGTACGGTCATCAAAAGAAGGCCCTATTTTCTTGGTTGCGATTCTTAGATTTTTTAGCGTGTGTTGTTTCTTTTTGGTAGTTGGCTATAGATCTCTTTCGTCGACTCTTTTTCGCCAACATCGACCCTCCACACCGCTCGCGGAGGTTACAGGGACTTCCTCCAGAAAATATGGAAGGAAACACCCCTTTACCCCCTCATTCTACGGAGGAATCTCTTCAACAGAGCGAGGTTCAAAATACTACAATTTCCCAGGAAGAAGTTCCCACTCCTTTGGAGAATTTTCAAATTGTTTCAGAATCTTCAGAATCTTTCCGCATTCTGGAGGGATATGAATGACGTATCCTCCACCTGAATTCCGCTGGAGAATTTGTTGTCGTCAATCCTTCTGACATTTCGACTGGGTCTTCTCAAAACCCTTTAGCCGATGACCCTTTTTGGACCACAGACATTGTTTGAAGTCCACCACGCTTGGTGCGAGATCTTTATCGAACAGGGGAAGGTGCCGATGCACCTTTTTCCTACACCATACCTCCAAATCATTTTACCGGTACCACCACTTTCACAGCCACACCACCCGTTGGTACGAACATACCGTCTGTTGGCCCAAGGTCTACTATTCCCCTCCAGAAGACCCATTCTACAATGGTCCCGCACATTCCGACTATCCCCACCGGTAACACGGTGGTTAATCAAGCTCTGATTGGCACACCATTAACACCAAGACCTACACTCCCTTTTGGATTTAGGGCACTGAATGCTTCCACTGCCACCACTGCCCAAACTACTACCCAAGTTATACCGGGAAGTTCCATACCCATCCAACAACCCAGAGGGATCGGTCTTGGAGGTCCTAACCCGCTCGATGGCACAGGTCATTCATTTACATATGGTTCTCAAATCCTGGAAACTCTACCTCAAGATGGGGGGAATCTTCCCACCGGAGAACAAATTACATTCGGGGGGCACCCTCATGCTGGGGGGAAGCCTCAAATCATAGTCTACCATCAACCACATGGACAAAATGTGTCCGCCACACCCAATCCATGGAACTTCCTTTTTCAAATAAACCCACAGTTCTCGACAGGACAAAATGATCAGACTCCACAACAACCCCCTTATGGACAAATGCCAAACCCACCCTATAACCCACAAAACCCATCCGGTTATCCTCCGCTCACAGATGCTTCTCAAAACACCTCAAATATTGTTTACCTTGGTCGAAACCAACCTCACATGAGAGGGCCTACTAGTTATAATTATCCACATAACCCAGTAATGGGCCCCACTGGTGTCCCTCTGCCACACCAACATTACCCACAGGTTAACCGACAACTACCTTTTATAGCTACCTTGGATCTTCCAGACTTGTCTCAGTTAATGAATGATCCTATTTATCATTCTCCGATTTGGCCAGCTAAACTTCCTTCTGATATCCCAAAATTCGACGGAAAGTCCGGAGAAGACCCGAACAACCACGTGATGACTTTCCATTTGTGGTGTTCATCCAACTCCCTCATGGACGATTCAATTCATTTTCATCTTTTCCAACGAACACTTATGGGTTCCGCAACGAAATGGTATATTGAATACCATGTGCATCTTTTAACGATTTCAACTCCCTCGCCATGTCCTTCCTCACACACTTCCAACTACCCATTCGGTACGAGATGGGTACTGAACTATTAAGCTCCCTTCGTCAGAAAACTTCCGTACACATCTCCGACCATATTCATGAATGGAGATGACGACGAAGGCTAATCAAAGCGGTCATTCCTGACCAATTGTTAGCGGAATGGTTCACGAAATCATTGTTACCCCAGATCGCTTGTGATGTTGCCATGGGTGGTGTAGTCACCGAGGAAGAAGCCATCGCCCGAGATAAATACTTAGAATTAGTCTATTCACAATCCGGTACTCTGTACGAGTTGATACAAAATTCTACCCGTGCCACTAACAATCCATCCAAACCATCGACTGCTTCACATGCAGATGGAGTTATTAGCTCCGTCAAAACCCAATCTACTACCTAGTCTACTGGAACGACTCAGCGGCCCGCTTCGACGGCTTCTCCCAGTTCGAATGCACCCTCTTCTACCCCCCCTCAAACTCAGGTCTCTAATGTGAATGTGGTCCAATCAACCCCTTCACAACAACTTGGGGGAAAGAAGAAAGCAAGAAACAAACCAAAGAAAAACAATAATAACGAACAACCCAAAACCCAACCGTAAACTCCTGCTACTGGAAAACAACCACAATGAAAACTGAAATTCCCATGTCTCATTTGTGGTGGCGATCACTACACTCAATATTTCCCACATCGCAATGAAGTGGCCAAAATTTTCAAGGGAAATTCGCAACCCGCTATACTCACTCATCCTTTTCCACAGCAGAAATATTTAGTTGCACAAAGCCCCACACCGGGGGGAAGTTCCAACCAACCCCATGATGAGGCCTCGACAAGTGCCCACATTTACATGTTTAATGGAGTTAATCTAACCACTCACTCTTTGACATATGACATGCCAGTTAAACCTGATAAACCAAATACTGCTAACGGTTCTTCACCAGAACCGTTACCATCCTCTGTCAACTCTCCATCTGTTATCCCTCCATTCGAGCCACTCCAGATTGAGAAACCCTCGTTTGACTCTATATTATTCCCTCCTAAGAGCACCATCCGAAAATCTACTCTCAATACTAATTCACGGGCTGCCCAAAATTACAACATTGTAGAAGATTTGGCCTAAGTCCTGTGTGCCATGTCTTCCTTGGAAGTTCTACAACACTTCCCCAGCCAATGTAGAATGCTCTTAGCCACTATCAAGAATTTTGATCCTGAGTCATCAAACAACCTCACGTTTAATCTGGATGATCATCAACTACGACTCTCCCACCAGCTAGCTTTCCAAATCGATGTTGTTGTTCACAATCAACAAATCCACCGGACTATCCTGGATGAGGGAGCCTCTACCTGTGTCATGTCTCTATCCTGTTGGAAAGGCTTGAAATCACCTACCCTCAACAAATCCGCTACCATGTTACGTGCCTTCAATGGACAAGGTTTTCATCCTCACAGATTATTACAATCCTTAGCCATTCAGTTGGGTGGAAAAACTGTTACCGTTGACGTCGAGGTGGTCGATGCTCCCCTCGATTACAACCAACTACTCAGAAGAAGTTGGTTCTACGCTATGACTGCCATCGCCTCGTCGTTGTTTTGATGTGTACAATTCCCCCATCAAGGCAAAATTGTTACCATCGATCAACTTGATTTCTGCACACCCGACGCTCGCATCCCTACTACCAACAACATTCCCTTTTTGGGAGACCACCCGGTTACGTATGAAAGCATTGGTGTTGGCTTATTGAAAGATTCTAGCCTCATGGGTACTTTCCCTACACCACTTCCACCTACCGCACATCATATTTCCACCGTCAATATGATCTCGACTATTCCTTATCAATCCTTGGAATCATCTGACCCTTGGATTGTGCCTAGTCCTTTGGAATTCGATGTGCTCGGTGACACTATACCACTTAGCCCAGCCGAGGCCGCATACATAGCTATTCAATCTGCCTCTCCCTCTTCGAACACTTCACATTCATTGCCACCTGATGCTTACTCGGTGCCCTCATGGTTGGATTCCCTGTCGTCTACCATTGATTACATTTCCCAAATTTTTCGTTCGGAAGAATCCATTATGGAAATGCTTAGCATTAACGATCTTCCTTGGGATGATAACCACCATCGATCCTCTTTTCTTTCACCTTTGGAAGAAATCCACCAAGACATACGCTCTGTCTTCCCTCCCGATGTTACCGAGGCTCCGCAATATCCTATCCTCACACAAGATACTCTCTCTGAGGGGACCATGGGTAACATCTCTACTACGATCACGATTGACATTTCGATCAAAGAAGGTGTTGTGGAAAACATTAACCTTGGCACTAATTGCACACCCGACGAAGTGGTTTCTTACACCGCTTTGTTCAAGGAATTCCGCAATGTCTTCGCATGGATCTATGAGAAAATGCCAGGGATCGACCCTTCAATCGTCGTACATGAAATCAAAACCTACCCTAACACGAAACTGGTTCGACAAAAGCTTCGCCTGGTTCATCCCAAGAAAATCGCAGCTATAAAGGAAGAAGTTGAAAAACTTCTAAAATATGGCTTCATCTATCCCATCCCTTTAATCGAATGGGTCTCCAACCTTGTTTTGGTTGCTAAGAAACAAGGGACCATCTGTGTTTGCATTGACTATCGAGATCTCAACAAAGCTTTTCCCAAGGAAAACTACCCTATGCCCTTCATCGATCAAATCATCGATAATTGCGCAGGGAGCGTAATCTTCTCTTTCATGGATGGCTTTTCTGGATATAACCAGATTGAAATCTTACCTGCTGATCAACATAAGACATCCTTCATCTACCCTTGGGGTACTTTCGCCTACCGAAAGATACCTTTTGGCCTTAAAAATGCTGGTGCTACTTTCCAGCGATCCATGTCATATGCTTTCCATGACATCAAGCATATCGTGGAACCTTACCTCGATGATTTACCCGCCCATTCGTCCAATTGATCTGATCACATCGATCACTTGCGAGTAATTTTTCTTCGATGTCGATTCTATCATATTCATCTGAACGCACACAAATGCATTTTCGCTGTCGAATCTGGTCGACTCCTCGGTTTCGTTGTCTCCAAAGACGGGATCAGGGTGGATCCCTTAAAGATCAAGGCCATCCTAGCCTTACCCCCACCTACCAATTTAACCCAAATCCAAATTTTGCAAGGCAAAGCAAACTTTCTTCGTCATTTCATCTACAACTATGTCGAGATCACTAAAGGATTTATGCGGTTATTGTAAAAGAGCGTCCCTTTCATCTGGGATGACGCTGCTCAACGGTCATTTGATGCTCTCAAGCACGATTTGACCCACAGACCTTTGCTATATCCCCCTAAATATACAAAGGATTATATCCTTTACTTGGTCGCTTCTATTTCCACCATTGCGATGGTGTTAGTCCAAGAAGACCCCAACAACGAAGAACATGTGATTTATTATCTAAGCAAGAGTTTATCTAGACCCAAACTCAGATATTCGCATGTTGAGAAACTGGCTCTGGAAGCCGTCATTGTTGTCCAGAGGTTCTGCCACTACATCTTATTACGCACCACCACAGTAATTGCAGACTCCAACCCTATGTACCACGTCTTGACACATCAAGTACTTGGGAGAAAATATTCAGAATGGATCGTTATTCTTCAAGAATTTGATCTTGAGTTTACGAAGGCTAAAGCCAAAAAATCCCTAGTGTTTGCTGAGATCATCTGTGCTCTCCCCCGTGCCAATGAAAACATTGAACCTAGAGATTCTCTCCCTGATGAATCTCTCTTCCTCATCAGCACCTCTGATCCTTGGTATGGAGACATTCTCCTCTACCTTCAAACCCAACGTTTTCATCCCAACATCTCTCGCGAAGAGCGTCAGCGCATTCGTCGCCACTCTTGTTGTTATATCATTCTCGGTGACACTTTGTATCGTCATGGTATTGACACCATCCTTTGGCGATGTCTGATTCATGAGGAAGCTGAATGTGTTTTGAACGATTGTCACCTTGGCACCTGTGGCGGTCACCTTTCCGAGATGGCCACAGCCCAAAAAATCCTACGTGCTGGCTACTTTTGGCCCTCGATTTTCAAAGATTGCATCGAGGCCGTCAAAAAATTCCCACCCTGCCAAATCTTTAACAAAAAGGCATGAACCCACCCTATTGCGATGCACCCTATTATCGCCATCGGACCCTTTGTCAAGTGGGGTATCGATTTCATGCAGTGTAAGCCTACCTCAGCCGGGGGGCACAGTTACATCATCGTCGCCGTCAACTACTTCACCAAATGGGCTGAGGCTATGCCTACCTTCCTGAATGATGGTCGTACTGTAGCTCTTTTCCTCTTCAACCACATCATAACTCGTTTTGGTGTACCATGTGCCATTTTCACTGACCATGGTGCACACTTCAAAAACCAGATGATGAGCGAGTTGCATGTCAAATTGGGTTTTCGTCATGAAAAATCATCCCCCTAATACCCTCAAATGAAAGGACAAGTTGAGGCTATCAACAAAGTCCTAAAAACCATGATGCAACGCATGGTAGGGGAAAACAAAACATCGTGGCATTTACAACTATTCTCCGCTCTCTGGGCCTATCGCACTTCTGTGAAAACTTCAACTGGATTGACTCCTTTCTAGTTGGTCTATGGCATTGAAGCCATCCTACCAATCGAGTGTGAGATTCCATCACTCAAACTAAAAGTAGAACTCATGCCCCATACTTCTGCTGAACAAGAACGATTCTTGTATCTATCCAAACTGGACGAAACATTCCACAATGTTTCTCTCGCCAATGAGGCACATCAGAAATGAATTAAGAGTTAATATGACAAATTTGTCCACCCTCGGACTTTCACATAAGGAGACTTAGTCATCGTTTATGACCAAGCTCACAATAAATTGGGGACAAGAAAGTTAGAACCTATGTGGCATGGTCCTTACATCGTGAAGCGTGTTCTACATAGAGGGGCTTACAAATTAGTTGATCATGATGGAATTTCCCTGGGAGAGCACCGAAACGGGCTTTACCTTAAGAAGTACTATGCCTAGATCACCTAGCATTTGTACTTTGTACGTTACTTTATCTTAGTTTGGTGTGTTTATTTCTTTTGCGTGCTCGAGTCTTACCTCTGCCACTCATGACTGTGCTTGTGTTTTCATGCACAGATGATGTCTTCCTTTCCTATATTTTTTGGGTTTGCGTATGGCACTAGACGACATACCCAGAACATTTCTTTAGCAGCTTGGGTTATTTACCAATTTGATGAGGTGGTGAGTTCAGGAGGTATCTGCTTAGGACCAACAACCAATAATATGACAGAATATCACGTTGTCATTAGACTATTGAACCAAGCCTCCTCCCTAGGTATCCTTCGTATCATTGTGTACTTAGACTCCCAACTCATGGTTTATCAACTCAATCGTATCTACACCATCCGTAGTCCTATCCTGCTACGCCTACACTTACAAGTTCGTTGTCTTGAACGAATGTTCAATTACATTGAATATAGACACATTCCAACAGAACTTAATAGTGTTTCAGATTCATTAGCTAATTATATCATGGATCGGTATCTTGCCCACATATAAGACTTAAGTAAAGCAAAACTGTACATTACATGTAAATTAAAACACATCACAGACATCATCATGTACAAATCATTGGCATTGTAAAAGCTCGAAACTGTATATATATATATGGCGTGACTGAAATGTTTGTATTACATCAAAAAGTATGTAGAAGAGCAAAATATTGGGCCTTTCCACCCATACAAACATTGTCTGACAAGGCATACAAAAATATGATCACTGGAGAGACTCTAAGCTCCCCGCACTACATTGTGCTGTGAGTAACACATCACCGCGTGCACTACGCGCCTCAATAGAGAATTGATATGCTTCGGTACTCCTACAGTGTGCCTCTATAGATGTAAAGGCACTTCTCCCCTCCGCAAAGGAGGAATGCCCATCGTAAGGCCTTGGAGGTTTCTCTCAACCTCCTGGAGACCTATCACTGGTATTGTCGGATCTGCTACAACCGGGACACCCCCACAACGTCCTGGTACCGGTACATCAGTCGGGCGCACTATTCCCTTATCTGCATGTTGAAAACAATACATCTATTAAAACTCTTCTACATACCCAAAAAAAAAAAATATATATATATACATCAAAAACTTAAAAAACAAAAAACTTGACAAGGTATGGCTCAGTCTCTTACCTGACACATCCCAGTCTTCCCCCACGGGAAAAATCAAATCCATGCTCCCACGGAAATCTACCTCAACATAGGGGAAATCCTCTATCCAGAGATATTGTTGTCTTAGCCAGGCAAAGAAATCGCCAGTGAAATGGAACTCTGACTCCGATACTAGCCTTGGAGACAGACTAGTCCACCTCTCCATCCTTGGTTCATCCACTGGTCGCACCGCTAGTGCTATCTGAGGTTGCATCTGGCGGATGCGCTCTAGAAAAAATGAGACCAAAAATGAGCCATAACCAAACTGCTTCTGTCCAGTCCTGCATCGTGAAATTTGTTCCTTCACATTTCGAAGGAACCTTGTACTCCAGTTGAACAATGTTGGTTCCAAACACTAAACACCGTAAGCCACCTGTGATCTTGATGCTAGATGCTCTCTCGTACTGCCGGTCACGCTCGTGATAGAAAACATTATAGATCGGAGGGGAAGCTCTCGAATATCCTTGATAGGGATTCTACCCCCTACCAGTCTTGCTCCCGGGAAACAGTGGCATGTCAAGTACATGTCCACTTGCTCAGGTAGTTCCCTCTACCCGGTAAAAGATATGGGGACCCCTCTTTTTGAGAGGCCAGTCAAAAAATACACATCTTCTAACTCAATGGTTAAAAGTTGCATGCCAATCCGGAATCCTTGTTCTGCAACATCCCATAAGCCAATCATATGTTCGAGCAATAAAATCTCTTTCTTCATCTTTTGCAACTTGAAGAATTTGAGCAAACCACAAGCTCGCAAGGCGGCCCGTGTATGAGGACTCTGGAAGGCAGCTAAGTCATCCATTTCATGTTCTCTTTCCTTCCATTCAATCATGGTTGCCAAAGTTACCTACAAAACAAAAAGAAATAAAGAAACTCATTATTTCCACGTTTTGGCAATTTCGACAATTTTTAAAAGCAATTTAAAACATGAAATAAGATGCCCACATCATTTAAAAGTAACCACACACTCTTTATAACCACCATTCCCTCTCTTAAGCATTTAACATTCATCAAACAATGATAAAAATGTTTAAAAAGATCAAAACGATTTTTTATGGCTACGTGGGCGTGCATGGGGGTTTTCTCATGGATTCCTTGCTAAAAAATGACCTATCTAATTGACTACTAGGGTGTTGGCATCTTAGCCATCCTTTCCTAGAACGTTTTTTCATAAAGAATCCCATTTTTTCATTGATTCTCAAAGAGGCCAATTTGGTTCTAATTGGGGCAACTTAGGGCTTCATATTTTAAAATAAATGATGCTATGAAAATGAATACAAAACCATGTAATTGAAAGAAGAAGAGATGGACATATACCTAGTCCAAACGGAAAGTGAAATGGTGAACCATAGCTCCGGAAGCGAACAAAACAAGATCCACTTCGAAATGAGATTTTCCACTACTCCACAATCCTTGTGCAAAATGAAATGGTAAATGAATTTTCATTGTGTTTTTATTTATAAATTTTCATTTTTCATAAGGTATAGTCATTTTTGGGTTTCTCTAATGGCATAATGGCTTCACTAAACCCCTGGTTTGTAGTTCTAACATCGCAGGTTTCCTGGCAGTCCTGATGGATTATTCACCTTGTCGCACTTATGAGCATAGTCTTAGTTTGTTCTCGAGCTCGATAATATGAGAACGTAACCGGGTAAACTTTTATCTATTTTTTGGACCCATACGGATACGAACACACGAAAAAGGAACCCCCCTGGAGTCTCCTTTAAACCCTTTTCAGACTCTCTAAATATGAAAATATTGTCGAGTGACCTTGCTTCCTTTCACACTCGTTAAAAGGTCAGAAAGGGCGTCTTTTGAGCAATAGTTTAACCCTTTTGCGGTCTCGTTAGACTACTGTATGAAAAAGGAACTGAGAGAGTTCTCTTTTAAGTGTTTTTCCAAACTCTATAATCCCAAAAAACCTTCGAGTTTTTTGTCTTTGGACTCGTTAAATCACACATCGACAGACCCATATGGGACCGAATCCTTACTTCTTCCGGTTCATTAAAAAAAGGAAGAGGAACTTACCGAAGGTGAGTTGTATCGATCATTTGTTATCCTCCTCGAGCTCATTAAATCAAAAAGAGGTACTCGTCCATCTGGATGGGGGAAAAATTGAACGGAGAAAGCCAAGTAGTCTCTTGAGAACATCACCCAACGCTTCTTAGAGTCGCCCTTGAACACGGCACTTTGTCATTTGCATATATCATAATCTGCTTAACCTCTACACTGAGACAATCCTTTGATTTCCTTTCACTCCTTCGGGTCACCCGACACAAGTCACAGTACCCACTGCATAGTTTTTGTCCATGTCATGTTTCGCTGTTGTGCCTCAGTGTTCAATTGAAGTATCTGCCTCGAGAGTCAGGCATCCCAAATATCTTGCCTCAAAACCAGTGTCAGTCCATGTCCTTTTGATCTACCAATTATATATCTATGTTCGTTTCATGTTGTTGATGGGGGATACATCAAGGCCCTCCCTCGATGAGTCTATTCCTGTCGACTTCAACACATTATCCAATAGTCAGACTTAGAAACCAATTAGTACTTTGGGATCTGCATGCCTCAATGGAAGGCCTCCTCACATTTGACAGTGGGTTTACATCATTGACCTCTGATCGAATGATTCCACAGATGTTTGACTTCATCTCATCTATTCACATTCGCTGGAATGTACTAGGGTACCTTGGGAATCATTGGCATTAATGGTGATCTCCCTCACACTTGTTAACGGTTTACACCATTGAACGATAATCAAGTGGTTTCTGCCATGTTCGACATCAAGACATATATTCACATGGTTGGAATCATACCGTGTTGAGATTGGTAAGAAGACCCTGGGTCGAGTGACCACTTTGATATGCTTGGCCCAGGCTACAAAGGAGTTTCTATTGGACAAAGAACACATACACTATTACATAGATCCACTTTGTATTGGTCGTGGCTATGTCTTGTCATCTCATAGATCCACTGTGTATTCTTCGTGGCTACGATTAGTCTGAGTCATCAGAGTATAGATCCACATTGTATCTTCGGTGGCTATACCTTTTTATCAATACAATTATGGATCCGCAGTGTATTTTATGGTGGCCATATCTTGCAAGTCTTGATCACCCAAGCATAGGTATGCCTGCCTTGGGTTTTGAAATATGTCATGATATTTGTTGGATGTTTGCGTGTAGCTTCTGTCAGGTTCTCCGAGTCTATACCCTTGCTTGAACATCTACAAAGCATTTCAGTTATCAGTTCGCATCTTCTAACTTCATACTTTGGGGAGCAATCTGTTACACGTCAAAATTACTCAACTGGATAAGTGTCGCATGTTCCTCTCAATTGTTGTAAGTGTCGCATCTTCCTTACATCTTTCGCAAGTGTCACAAGTTGGTCACAAGTGTTGCAAATGATGTTCGAGCATACTACCATGACGACGACACTAAGGAGGCACTCAAAACATCTCATGTACTTGATTTGGAGAAGAAGAACTAGTTAACTGAAGTCAAAGAACTCTTGACACCTGAAGAGAGCTCTGAAACAGATGTTTTGAGGATGAATGCTCCCCTATATCAGTCTTAGGAGCACTGGCGCCCCCCTACAAGGCTTCAGGGAGCGTTATAATGCTTTCTCACCCCTCTGAAGGAGAGCTATCCACTTTTGGAGCGCTAGCGCTCCCCTCAAGCTTCCTAGAGAGCACTACAACACTCTGATGCCCCTTATAAGGGAGCGTTGTCTAATCTAAGGCAATAGTTGGCCTATTGAGGAGAATAAGGGGAGGATCTTTCAAGATTAGAAGGCAGTTGCATTCGAATTCTTGGTTTCATCAGGAGATCCATGATCTAACGAGGAGGTTCCTCAACTTGTTCTAAATATAACTCAAGAGGTTAAGCTCCTCCTAACCTATATAAGCAAGCTCTATGATGGTGAAAAGGGGGAAGAACTGCTAGCATGAAACCTATGATCTTAGAGGAAACACATAGTCAGCCAAAAGAGAGTGATCAGTGAAGTTGTTGTTATCCAAGTTGTGCATATTTCAGGCAAGGGTTATATGAAGGGGACTTGACGAAGCTGTCACATTCGCATCTACGATTGTAAGTACTACTGTTGTTATTCTCATCAATATGACACGCTTGGCCTGTTTCTTTCTAATTTGTGTCTAATATTACATGAAATTATCATTGATAGATAGATATATTTTCAAGCTAATATCAATAGCGTAGGAAGTGGTTGTATCTTGCTTGTCTGCAGAACTCAGTGAAGAGCAAAGGATCAGAGCGCAACTCGGAGCGTGCAGGGACAAACGTCGATAAAAAGGTACTTATGTTATCCTTCCTTCTCATGTGTTAGTTTGGATAGATTTGAAAGGAAGTCAGTGTCCACGTTAATAATTTTCTGTCTAAGAGTTAGGTTCAAGCTCTTTGAGGCAATCTACCTGTCTGCAGAGAGATTTTCCTACAACACCAGTTTTCATACCCTCGACCCTTATTTATACTAATTATGTCTATCAAGAGAAACATCTATAGGAAGATCCTTCTAGAAGTGGAAGCTTCTATTAGGTATTCTTACATCCACTTTTTTCTATTTTATTGAAAGGCCTTATTAATATTGACCTTTATTACATTTGAATATATTGATCTACCTATGTGCGGGTTAGGACCCTAACAAGACAAGCCAATGACCAACCCCACAATGAGACTAGGGGTGGATTTAAGTATGTTCGTAGGGAAATCAAGAACCTCCTAGCCTCCCCAAGAATCTCATGTAACCGATCCCCCCCCTTTAGGAAAAACATTAATTAACATAGGAATAAACATTTATCCCTTCAGGCCCCCTCTCTTGTGGAATCATAGCCCCCTATAACTCTAGTCCTTGTCTGTCTAGGAGCCATCCATGTATTTATTATTAATAATTATAAACAAAACATTACATGTCTTGGGCATGCTATCCTTTTAATAATTGTTTGGGCACTCCGGCCTCTCAGCATTGTAACATTACATTATTTAAAATGGGGTGTCAAAACCAGGGGTTTTACATTGGTGTTCCAATGTAGTATGATTACCACCAGTATTCATAGGCCAACCAAAAGATTCCATTCTTTTCTATGTTAGATCTTCCATATATATCACATTTGTCCAATGATCCCATATAGCATTCTTCATTTTGGTCTGCCATCTCTGCCAAATTACTATTCGACATCCCAAAATTCGATGAAAAACCTGGGGAAGATCCTAACAATCATGTTATGAATTTGCATTTATGGTTTTCTTCCAGCTCTTTGATGGAATATTCCATCTTTCTTATAATTTTTTAGAGAACACTTATAGGTGCACAAAAAAATGGTATATTGAGCTTCTGTGTAACTCGTTTGTCAACTTTATTTCACTTACCATGGATTTTTTGATGCATTTTTGGTTTCCTATATGGTATGATACTGGCACAGAGATTTCGACCTCACTCTAGAAATCCTCTTCCACCCACACATCTGATCATATTCATGAGTGGAGACGATGAAGATGATTGATTAAAGATCCCATCCCAGACCAACTGCTCACAGATTGGTTTATAAAGTCGCTCTTTCCTCCCATTTCCCATGATGTTGCTATAAGAATGTTTTTATTAAGGAGAAGGATATCAACTGTGCATAGTATTTGGAATTTGTATACTCTGAGTCCAACACACTTTACGATCTGATCCATAATACTCCTCATCTATTGAAAGATCCAACAAAACATGCTCTAGAACCAAGTTCCATTTTGAATGCCAAAACTACTTCCTCTCCTACTCAAACATCTGAGGTGAATGCAGTCCAAACCTCTTCATATTATCAACCAATGGGTATGAAGAAAAAAAAGGGTAAATCTAACAAGTATTCTAACTAGCGGGATAATCATAAGTCTGTTGATACTCATTTGACTAAGAAACCTAAGTTTTCCTATATGATTTGTGAGGAATACCACTACATTAAAGACTTCCCTCATCATGAGGCAATTGCTAAATTTATGAAGGTTACCTCCCAACGGGTTCAACAACAAAATGTGGTTGCACAAAATCCTGCCCCTCTGCAAGGGGGTGACACAGGTCATTCCCACAATGGGGATGCTTCCACGAGTTCCTATGAGGTGTACATGTTTAAGGTAGTTAATGTGACAACTCTATCAAAGACTATAATACTCCTCCAGGTGATCAGACTAAGAGAAAGGATTTCAATCAACCCTCCACATATACTCCTCCTCTATCTTCCAATCCTCTTTAGATTGAGAATACAACCTTTCAAGAAGTGTTACACCCACCCAAGAGTGTAATTCGAAAAGTGACATTTAATCCAAATTCCCTCGCTGCTCAAAAATACAACATCATTGAAGATTTGGTGTGAGTGCCTTGTGCTATGTCAACCCTCAAAGTTTTACAGAAATGTCAAAGTCAACGTAGAACCTTTTTTTAATCCATTGGAGATATGGATCCAGAGGCATCGAATATGATCATGTTTAATATGGATTACTTTGAGGAGTGGCTCTCCCTCTACTTAGAATTCAAAATTCAAGTTTGGATTGGTGGAAATAAAGTCCATTATACTATATTGGATGAGGGAGACTTCACCTGTATCATGTATTTTCCTTGTTGGAGAGCCCTAGGTTCTCTTAAGCTTGCCTCCTCTCCAACCACCTTGAAAGTGTTTGATGGTTGTGGTTTCCAACCTCATGAACTCTTGCAATATTTCATTATCACATGGAAGGATAAGAATGTTTCATTCGATATCGAAGTAGTCAACGCACCCTTGGATTACAATTTGTTACTTGGTCATAATTGGTTCTACGCAATGATTGTTGTTACATATATAATTTTTCGTCTCTTACAAATTCCCCATCAAGGAAAAATTATCAATGTTGATCAACTTGACTATATAATTCCATATCTTCATATTGATGTGATTAATGATGTCCCTTTTCTTAGACAATCTAGTCTTCAGAATGTAGGGGTAGGTCTCCTTAAGGATTCCTCACTCATGGTGATTTTTCCCTTTAACTTCTCTTGCCATCCCACATGTTGCCATGTTAAATATGATTTTGACTAAGGTGCCACAATTACCAGAATCATCTGATCCTTTGTTAGTAACTGGTCTCGACGAGAATAGTTCATTGTCTCTGTCAAGAATGCTAAAACATGAAACATATCCCCAGACATTCCAATCAATTCTCCCTCTAGATCACATACTATAACCTTCTTTTCTTCCACCTTGTGAACACGTTCCCATTAGTAACCAACCGCCTAAATGGGGATAGAAGAAAATTCACCGAAGGAAATGATGCTTGGGGGGGGTAGGTCTCCAACCTCTCAACATCATGCTGGACAAAACCCACTAACTTATGCCATGCAAGCGGGGGAGAAAAAACTATAGAGAGACATGATTCTAGGAGTGATCCTCACTTGGGGGTCGTTCCTATCATAACATAGTATTCTTTTCTAGAACAAGTTTAGTATTTTTTATTTCTCATGCTCATTAATATATGAGAATAGGTTACCGAGCTCAGTATTTGTTAGTTCTTGTGCTAGTTAATACATGAGAATAGACTACCGAGTACACTTTTATCTCTTTTTTGGACTTGTAAAATAAATACAAAAAATTAACTCCTTGGAGTTTCCTTTAAGATATTTTCAGACTCTCTAAATTTCATGAAAATATTGTTGAGTGAACTTGTTTCCTTTCACACTCATTAAAAGGTTATAAAGGGCATCTTTCGAGTGATAGTTTGCCCCTTTTTGGCCTTGTTAAACTAATTATGAAAAATGAATACTCTAGTCAAGCATGATTATAAGAGTTCTCCTAGGTATCGTTTTATAATTTTTCGGACCCTGGGGACTAACTTTATGAAAAATTCCATTATGGAGTCTTCTTTATTGAATATTTTCAGAATCTTGAAATATGAAAATACCATTGAGTTTTATTTCCCTAGACTTGTAAAATCTACACAAGGAAGGACCCATTTGGGATTGAACCCTTCCTTCTTCAGGTTTGTTAATCATGTGAATATGGGACTCGTCGAAGATGATTTAGTAGATCATTTTTTACCCTCCTCGAGCTCATTAAAAAACAAAGAGGTACTCACCTATCTAGGTGAGGGAAATTTGAGAAGTGGTTCAAGTATTTCATTTATGGAATCTTGATGTCACCCTTGGACATGGCACTGGTTTTGAATCCCATGTGTCATCATACTCTTTTGACTCCTTGAGAAGAGAAACCTTGGTTGTCATCTCATTATATGCGTCGTCATACTCTTTCAACTCCTTCAAACACATATTTCATTAAATTTGGAAATATTTAGTGGATCTAGAATTTCATAACTTTATCTAGATTGAGTTTTTTTTAAAAAGGAATTAGAAAATCATTTAGTCCATTACTTTGAATGTATATATTCACCATTTTTTTGTTATAAAGGTATCATTATAAACTCTCATGTATCATTATAATGTAGTTCCATTATTATTATTTATGTTTTTCTATTGAAAGTTAAATGGATCTAGATCACAATAGTGGATCTTGATTTAGCTACATCTTAACTTGTGTGTTAAGTAAAAGAATGGATCTAAATAAAAAACAATAGATCTAGAATTTCAAACTAAATTAGCTAGATTGTTTTTTTTCAAATTGTGGAATTAAAAAACTGCTTGGTTCACTACTTTTTGTATATATTCACCATTGTTTTGATAAATTTATCATGATAAACTATATAAAATCAAATTTACATAAACTTGCATAAGCAAATCTAATTCTTAGACTTGGATTCCTTACATTATTTCTATTACTATTATTTATAACTTGTATTAAAAGCTAAGTTGTTTAGTATTATTTAATGACATTAATAATATTGTCTCTTACTATTACTAACCAATTTAATTATAATTTAATATACTAACTAATGTTGAGTTAGTATACTAGTAGAAGGTTGGCGCAATTTTTAAGTGACCTATATAGAAGCTATTTGATGCCATAATACCAATGTGTTTCTTACTATTGTGACAATTTTAAGTCTAGACATAGTAAATAATATTGTCTATATTGAGTACAATATTTTATTATATTAGTAGGTTGACAATATTTTATAGTCGACAAAAGAAAATATTATAAGTGAGTTACTACGTATTAAGTTTATTGTTTTAACAATCGAAATCAATTATAAAGTAAAATAACAACATAATTTATTTTTATTATTATTATGTATATTTTCTATTAAAAGCTAAGTTGATAAAGGATTACATTATGAAAAATAGATTTGTAAGAAATTTCTCACCCTAAATTTATTTAATGTCATTAATAATCAATGTCTATTACTATTATTAACCTAGATTTTAGTTATAAATTGATATTATAGTAACAATCTCAACGTTGAGGTACTATAGTATGTCATG
>ML779239.1:530057-543053 GCA_009831015.1 Picea engelmannii | reverse complement strand
AACATCTTTCCTTTTTTAACATCAATCATAGGATTGAATGTTGGCTTTGGCTTGTTGCACTTGGGTCCAACATATATTGGTTCATCTGTCACATTATCAAAATCCTCATCCATAATACTTGAGATTACATAGAGTGCATTACGATTAGCATTGACAATTTGCCTTGTCTTGGGCCAGAAATCCTTAGAAGATGAATCACTTACTTCCACTATTATATGATCATTGTAGATTTCATCTAATGTACCAAGAACTCTTTCCCGATACTCTACTTTATTTTTCCATTCCTCTATAACAATTGGTGAATCATCATTGTCGATAGTGTCTTTCCACATTTTTGTGTATGATGTTATTCCTTCCTTTAGTTCTTTTAAATAGACATCATTCTCTTTGGGACCTAAGAAAGATGGCTTCCCAGTGGGAAATATAGGTCAAACTTGCTCGTCTACATTCCACAACTCAATTGGTTATGACCACTCAATATTCTGATGGATTCTTTGTACCTTAGCACTGGAACATCATTGAGTACAATAAATTGGAAGTATTGGACATTAAGATGTCCGACTAGTGAATTCTTTCCCTCCTTGGTGTATCCATTAAGGAAACTTTTGAAGTCATACACCTTGTCAATCAGTGTAGGTGGAAAAACTCATTTTTCTTCAATCGTGCGATATGTATCCATCATTTCAGCTAAAGAATATATGTCTTTACTTTTCAAGTTGGAAGACTTTCTTCCATATGTTCCATCTATGTCTTCATGAGTGTGTCCCACAAGCAAGAACCCAACCTCAATAGTGTTGAAGACACCAAGTGTAGTTAAAAGTGATAGAAACATGAAAAGATAACGATTCTTATTATCACTTGCTGCATTGTCCAACTGTAACAACAAATGTGGAGGAAGAGGTTTAAAATCAACATTCTATTTTTTTTTTGTATTCTATGAGATGGAAAATCATCCTTGTACACTATACATTTTGAGTAAATATTATTGTCTAGTAATGCATTTGACAGTGGGTTTCTAGAACTTCCACTCTCATAAAGAAAATCACCATACATTTCAAGGTATGGGTCTTCAAGGTCCCTCAAGCACTTTGCAAGGGATGTAATGGTAAATTGTGATCCCATATGTATAAATGGTAGGGAGAAATGACCAAAACCTCCTGTCTTATGCCCATGTGTTAACATATCTGTCAATGACAAACCCAAGTTTGTTCCTGCAATAGATTTCGATTTGACATGCAACCTTGGGATTGAAGTCTTTGTTTTGTCCATTTTATCATGGATAATGCTCAAATACTCCTTTGGAAACTGCTCTGACATAATTCTATGAGCATAGTAGAAATATCTTCCATAGATAACAGTCTTGATATGTGAGTTCAATCTACCTCATGCCAATTCTTCCAACTCCTTTGTAGTTGCGGACTTCATCTGTGTTTTCAACACGATACATTCACTACATTTACTGAAGTTGGTATTCTTTGAGAATGCCACATCTCGAAAATGAGTATTCCAGATCTTTCTCATTGTTTATTGTGATATTGATGGGTAATTGAGTTTTTGAAGAGCCTCATTGATCTCATTTAACAAACAACTTTGTGTGTAAGTAGAAGGCAACAGTATTAAAGGAGCAACCATTCCATATTTTTCAACTTGACGTGTTTGGTTTGGTGAATAATCTGAATTATCCATTACAATTTTGTGTGATATTTAGATGGCTGCCATGGTATGTGCATGTGCTTTTCATGTATTGGTGTTACCATGAATGGCTTTGATGTGTCCATGCTGGAAATAATGTTGGTACTTATAGAAGGTGCTTTGAGGAATCTTATGTATCTTGTACCATAATTTCTTATAAATAATATTACCATTACATCTCATGTCCTTTACTTTTCTAACAATAGGAGATAGGCCATGGCCATGGCTTTTTGACATGATTGTGTTTGAAAGGACTGAATTCAAGACAAATTCTCGAATACCATTCTTATTTATGTGTTCCATACTCCTTCTAGCAACTACAATGGCCTTCTTGTCCACATGTTGAAGACAATATTGTTTACAACAATCATCTGCTGCCAAAAGTTGGATTTCTTTCTCTTCATCTATCCTTGTTTGACATTCTGCAACTTTTTTTGTAGCCATAACTTGTTTAATCTTTTTATATGGCCTCGTTACATGCATATCATTTGATTCTACATTTTTTTCATTATAAAGATCCCCATCACATTTTTCTAAGGGACTTGTGTCCTCTATCACATCCCATATCACCATTTCCTTGGGTGGTTCCTTGAACTTTTCCTTGACCCTTAACATCTCACCTTTGTTTTCCACCAATTTATTTATTGGCCATCTAACCAAATAGTGTATAGACTTATCCCCTATCCTACATCTTTCAAAATTTCCTTGTATCTCTTCCACGCAAACACCGAAGTCCATTTCACCTAGTGTTTCACCCTCAACCATGTCATCCTCGTAGACATTAACTTTCATTCCTTTGGCAATGCGCATGATTTCTCCTGTGCATTCATGTGTAAGAAAAACCCTTGTACATGTGAATGCAACCCTATCTTTGCAAATATTTGTGGGATGATCATGACAATGACGTTCCAAATCTCATTCTGTCCAAATCTCATAAGATTCCAATGTATCCCCTAGTGTATGCTCGAATCTTGTTTGATGTGGTAGAGGAGCATCATGTTTTAACACCTTCTCAATTTTAACCACTATGCATCCTTTCTTTACCATCCTTCCATGCACCTTATGACCAAGATCTTTATTGAATACAGATCTCTCACCTACCTTCACTCCGCATTGTAGAAGATCTACATTGTCTCTAATAGAAAATGTAGAAGAAACATTTTCACCTATACACCAAATTAAAGAAACTTAGTATTTGCTAAAAAAAACATTCAATATACTATCAATAACACTTAATAGTATTTTCTAAAATAAACATTCAATATATTATCAATAGTACTTAACACATGATTTCATATTTTTATTTACCTATGTTGTGCCTCAAATCCATGATCTTCCATGGATGTATGTCCCCTTCATCAACATCTTCTAGAATCAAATGTGGTTGAGTGAAATCAATTATAAAAACTGTAACATATCCTGCATCAACCATTTCTCTACCATAATAAGTCCCAGTGTCGACATATCCAACGCTTCCTAGCCCAATAACTTGACCATTAATTACAGGGTTAACATAGTCTTGTTTTGTCAAAATTGTATTTGTGAGATGATCATGACAATGACGTTCCAAATCCGATTCTGTCCAAATCTCATAAGAATCCAATGCATCCCCTAGTGTATGCTCAAATCCTATTGGATATGGTAGAGGAGCATGATGTTTTAACACCTTCTCAATTTTAACCACTATGCATTCCTTTATTTACCATCCTTCCATGCACCTTATGACCAAGCTCTGTATTGAATATGGCGCCCTCACCTACCTTCACTCCAGATTGTATAAGATCTACCTTGTCTCCAATAGAAAATGCAGAAGAAACATTTGCATCTGTACACAAAATTAAAGAAACTCAGTATTTGCTAAAAAAACATTCAGTATACTATCAATAACACTTAACACATGCTTTGATATTTTGATTTACCTATGTTGTGCCTCAAATCTATGATATTCCATGGATGTATGTCCCCTTCATCAACATCTTCCACAATCATATGTGGTTGAGTGACATCAATTATCAAAACTATAAAATAGCCTGCATTAACCCTTTCTCTGCCACAATAAGTCCCAGTGTCTGTAGATTCAACCCTTCCTAGCCCAATAACTTGACCATTAATAAGGAGGTCAACATAGTCCCCTTTTGTAAAAATTATATTTTCCATTGTAACTCCTATGAATTCTGCAACACACAATTGAATTGTAATTTGTAATTAAGGTTAAATGATGTAAAGTGTCTCTTATATTTTAGCAAAAACACAACCTTCAAAAAAGTAATATAGTGATTTTGTACACAATGAAAAACCTTTCCACACCATCCACCAAAAGGCACTCTACATATAAATTACACACAATTAGAGATCCAAGTATATCAAAGAATGAAAAATATCAACTCACATCAAACCACCAAGTTCCTATTTAACTATGGAGATGCCACTTGTTTTATTGTTGTATGTGTATGAATTGTGCTCATACAAAAATTTACAAAAGAAGAAAGGAGAGTATTTATTTGAATTGTAACTATATGAACTTGGCATATCATCCATTGGTCATCACATCACACATATACCATGCCCCTTCTTATGATGTTCCCTCAAGCCAATTTTTTTTTTATTTGTGTGCTTCTCAATTTCCTAGCTTCAAAAGAAATTATGCCATGTGATAGAGCTCCTTAGGTCAAACATTAGGGTGTTGTAAGGCATAACACAAGCTCCCACCAAATGAAAAATCTCTCTTAATGCGATACCATCATGTAGAGATTCTCTAGAAATGACATTCTCATTAGCCATGTGAATTTTTCTCCCAATTGCTTTTGAGAACCCCACTTTTTCTATGTTGACATCAACCTAAGGCTCTAAATCTCACAAACCACTCTCTCTAGAGATTCCAATCCTACCTAGGCTCCAATACCATATGAAATTTTATACCTACAAGAGAGACATAAACACAAGCGTGCACACATAGTTAAAATCCCATATCTAATGTGTAAATCCAAACCCAAGAAAACCACACAAAGATATATTTAGTACCCTTGACCAAGTAAACCAAGACCATTCCCAATTCAATCAAAACCATCCATTTGAGACACATTATAATGTAGACAATAAGCCTTTTAAATACACTTCCAACACATGAAAACCATGGGCTAAAACCATGTGCCACAATAAACCACAAACACTCAATGATTAACCTAACATGGCTTTGAAAGGGAAAGGAGAAATTGGTATTTCTAATGAAACCGATATGGAAACCAAGTCCTCTTACTACTAGTAAGGATGAAGTTCAATATTTAGGAAGAGGATAAAGCAATGCCCATAGTAGAACTCTCATTTTGTAATAATATTCAAATAGTCACCAATAATTATAAGACCAGTGAAAAGATGTAGTACTATTTAGTCCAAAATAGGTAATGTAACATACAAAAATTTATAACATGAATATGTGGAGGGAAAAGGTATGAGTGATCACATTTTTTTACTCAATTTATTTTCCCATTTTTCTAGTGTTAGGGATGACTATAAAGTTTTGCAATCCGAACATTTCTAATTTTATTGAATTCATTGCCACAATCATTTTATACTTTGAAAATAACAGCTTATGCTGACCAGAGAAAATTCATATTTTGAGATGGTTTTTGATGCATTGTAAGAAAAAATTAGAAGAATTGATGCAAGAACACCAACATTGGGGGATACGTTTCTTTCTATGCCAAAAGAAAGGGGAAACAAAATATTTTCCAATAGAGCCATGTTGAAAAAGTAACAAAAATGGGTGCAAAAGAAACAAAACGAAACAATTTATGAAGTAATGTAAGGCCACACTACATGCCAACAACAGGGTGGCAAGCAACCACAAAAATATAAGAACAAGAAAAATATAAGGTGTAATTATTGTCATATGTTAGGGCTCATACAAAGAGACTATTTGAAGTGGAAGATTGCATTGTTTCATCTTGTCATATGTAGAAATCAACATGATCAAGATTTTAAAGTTGATATGGAGAACTCCAATGACTAAGATTTCTTCACTATATACTTATGAACAACATAGCACATGACAAGGAAATAAAAATTGCTCCAGATTTATTTCCATATTTACATGAATAGAATTATCTAGTTCAGAGATAAAAGATGCCATAAAGTATATGACGTTGGAGAGTTGCAAGTCCCTATTGCTAATGGAGGAATATTCTGCAAGGAGTGTTGCACGTGCCAAATTTGGAAAGAGATTTGAAATCTATTGCAAAAATAATAGATTTTGGCTAGAATGTTAAATTCCACTAAAAAAATTGGCATTGTGAATAACCAAGCAAGGAATGTTCATCTACATGCTCCTAAGAAGGGAATTTATATGTTTTAAAGTTAAATTTATAAGTTGCATCATCTATTATAGAAAATAGTTTATGGACTAGTGTCATTAGAGGTTTCTTCATGTGAATTCCAAAACTCTATTAGAAATGAAAAATAAAAGCATGGTAAATTGGATGATGAACCAAAAAAAATGATTCTAATTTGGACTCATGAATATTGTGCAATTGACAAGCAAATTAGAAGGCATAATGTCTACACTAGAATGTGGGGTGCTAGATTTAGTGCACAATTATATTTGTCGTCCTAAATATGTAGAATATGTATGTGGGATGAATTTTTTTAAAGCTTTCCTTGATGATTTTAGCAGAAAAACTTGTATTTATTAGTCTAAAATGGTTGGTGCATTTAATGTTTTTCCACAGTTTCAAGCAATGGCTGAAAAGTAGTTGGAGCCCTCAAACTATTTTGCAAGAAATCTAGCATAATGAGGATCTCATGAGTCATAACCACGAGGGAAATCTAGTGCGTGCTATATTACCATATTGAACAAGTAGGAGCACATCTTAAGCATCATCCCATTGTGGGGGAAAGCTAGTGCGTGCTAGCTTTCCCTCTTGCACAAGTAGGAGCACATTTTGAAAAAACATCATCCCACCTTGGGGGAAAGCTAGTACATTCTATTTTTCCCTCTTGCACAAGAAGAGGTGCATATTGAACAACATCATCCTTCCAAGGGAGAAAGCTAGCACACCCTAGATTTCCCTCTTGCACAAGTAGGAGCGCATCACTAACAATATCATCCCACCATGGTGGAAAGTTAGAGAATTCTATCTTTCCCTCTTGCACAAGTAGGAGTGCATCTTGAACAACATCATCCCACCATTAGGCATGTTAGCTATCTCTCTTGCACAAGAAAGAGTCCATCTCGAACAACATCATCCCACCAGTGAGGAAAGCTAGTGCTAGATTTCACTCTTGCACAAACATGAGCTCATCTTGGACAACATCATCCCACCGTTGGGGAAGCTAGTGCATGCTAGCTTTCCCTCTTTCACAAGCAAAAGCTCATCTTGGACAACATCATCCCACTCTAGGGGAATTATAGCTTCTGCTAGATTTCCCTAATGGGAAAACACAATCTCATCTCAGACAACATCATCCCACCATTGGGGAAAGCTAGCTTATGCTAGATTTCCCTCTTGCACAAGCACAAGTACATCTCGAATAACATGATTCCACCATAGGAAAAAGGTAACGCAAACTAGATTTCCCTCTATCATAAGCACAAGCACAAATGCATCTTGAACAACATCACTCCACCCTAGGGGAAAGCTAGTGTGTGCTAGTTTTCCCTCTTGCACAAGAACTAGTGCATCTCAAAAAGCATCCCACCATGTGGGTAAGCCAGCGTGTGCTATCTTTCTCTCTTACACAAACACAAGTGCATCTCGAACAACATCATTCCTTTGTGGGGTAAAACTAGTGCATGCTAATTTTCAGTCTTACAGAGGCACAAGCACATCTTGAATAACATCATTCCATTGTGGGGAAAAGCTAGCATGTGTTAGATTTCCCTCTTTCACAAACACAAGCACATCTTGAACAACATCATTCTAGAATAGAGTAAAGCTTGAACATGTGATACTTCCCTCTTGCATAAGCACAAACACATCTCAAACAACATCATTTCACCGTTAAGGAAAGATAACACATGTTAGCTTTCCCTCTTGCATAAGCACAAGTGCATCTCAAACAACATCATTGCACCATTAAGGAAAGATAACAAGTGTTAGGTTTCCCTCTTGCATAAGCACAAGTGCATCTCAAACAACATCATTCCACCATGGTGGAAAGCTAGTGCATGCTAGCTTTCTCTCTTGCACAAGCACAAGACCATTTTGAACAACATCATTCTAGTGTTGTGCATCTCGAACATCATCCTACCATGAGGGAAAGCTAGTGCGTGCTAGATTTCCCTCTTACACAAGCATATACACATCTCGAACAATATCATTCCACTGTGGGGGAAAACTAGCATGTGCTAGCTTTCTCTCTTGCACAAGCACAAGCACATCTCGAACAACATCATTACTTTGTGGGGTAAAACCAGTGCATGCTATCTTTTTGGCTTGCAGAAGCACAAGAACATCTTGAATAACATCATTCCATTGTGGGGAAAAGCTCTTGTGTGCTAGCTTTCCCTCTTTCACAAACACAAGCACATCTCGAACAACATCATTCTAACATGGAGGAAAGCTTGAACATGCTAAACTTCCCTCTTGCACAAGCACAAGAACATCTCAAACAACATCATTCCACCATTAAGGAAAGTTAGTGCGTGTTAGCTTTCCCTCTTGCATAAGCACACGTTCATCTCGAACAATATCATTCCACCATGGTGTAAAGCTAGCACCTACTAGATTTCTCTCTTGTACAAGCACAAGACCATCTCGAACAACATCATTCCAGTGTTGTGCATCTTGAACATCATCCTACCATGGGGAAAAGATAGCGCATGCTAGCTTTCCCTCTTACACAAAAATATACACATCTCGAACAAGATCATTCCACTGTGGGGGAAGGCTAGTGTGTGCAATCTTTCTCTCTTACACAAGAACAAGTTCATCTCGAACATCATTCCTCTATGGGGTAAAACTAGTGCATGCTAACTTTCAGTCTTGCAGAAGAAGAAGCACATATTGAATAATATCATTCCATTGTGGTGAAAATCTAGCCTATGCTATCTTTCCCTCTTTCACAAACACAAGCACATCTCAAACAACATCATTCTAGCATGGAGGAAATCTTGCAGATGCTAAACTTCCCTCTCACACAAGCACAAGCACATCTCGAATAACATCATTCCACCATTAAGGAAAGCTAGCGCGTGTTAGGTTTCCCTATTACGCAATCACAAGTGCATCTCGAACAACAATTCCACCATGGGGTAAAGCTAGCGTGTGATAGCCTTCCCTCTTACACAAGCACAAGTGCATCTCAAACAACATCATTCCAGTGTTGTGCATCTCAAACATCATCCTACCATGGGGAAAAGCTAGCGCGTGCTAGCTTTCCCTCTTACAAAAGCATATACACATCTCGAACAAGATCATTCCACTATGGGGGAAAGCTAGTGTGTGCTATCTTTCTCTCTTACACAAGCACAAGCGCATCTCAAACAACATCATTCCTCCGTGGGGTAAAACTAGTGCATGCTAACTTTCAGTCTTGTAGAAGCACAATCACATCTTGAATAACATCATTCCAATATGGGGAAAATCTATCATGTGATATATTTAACTCTTTCACAAACACAAGAACATCTCAAACAACATCATTCTAGAATGGAGGAAAGCTTGCACATGCTAAACTTCCCTTTTGCACAAGCACAAGCACATCTCAAACAACATCATTCCACTGTTAAGGAAAGCTAGCACGTGTTAGCTTTCCCTCTTGCATAAGCACAAGTTCATATCGAACAACATCATTCTACGATGGGGGAAATCTAGCACATACTAGCTTTCCATCTTACACAAGCACAAGCGCATCTCAAACAACATCATTCCAGTTTTGGGGAAAGCTAGCACATGCTAGCTTTCCCTCTTGCACAAGCACAAGCGCATCTCGAACATCATCCTACCATGGGGGAAAGCTAGCATGTCTCTTACACAAGCATATACACATCTCTAACAAGATGATTCCACTGTGGGGGAAAGCTAGCATGTGCTAGCTTTCTCTCTTGCAAAAGCACAAGCGCATCTCAAACAACATCATTCCTCCATGGGGTAAAACTAGTGCATGCTAAATTTTAGTCTTGCATAAGAAAAAGAACATCTTGAATAACATCATTCCATTGTGGGGAAAATCTACCCTGTCCTAGCTTTCCCTCTTTCACAAACACAAGCACAACTCCAACAACATCATTCTAGCATGGAAGAATGCTTGCACATGCTAAAATTCCCTCTTGCACAAGAACAATCAAATCTCAAACAACATCAGTCCACCATTAAGGAAAGCTAGCGCATGTTATTTTTCCCTCTTGCATAAGCACAAGTGCATATCGAACAACATCATTCCACAATGGGGGAAAGCTAACGCATGCTATCTTCCCCCCTTACACAAGCACAAGGGCATTTTGAACAACATCATTCCAGTGTTGGGGAAAGCTACTGCATGCTAGCTTTCCCTCTTGCACAAGCACAAGAGCATCTCGAACATCATCCTACCATGGGGGAAATCTAGCACGTGTTATCTTTCCCTCTTACACTTGTATATACACATCTTGAACAAGATCATTCCACTGTCGGGGAAATCTAGCGTGTGCTAGCTTTCTCTATTGCACAAACACAAGCGCATCTCGAACAACATCATTCCTTCGTGGGGTAAAACTAGTGCATGCTAACTTTCAGTCTTGCATAGGCACAAACACATCTTCAATAACATCATTACATTGTGGGGAAAATCCAACATGTGTTAGATTTCCTTCTTTCACAAGCCCAAGCACATCTTGAACAACATCATTATAGCATGGAGTAAAGCTTGAACATGCGACACTTCCCTCTTTCACAAGGACAAACACATCTCAAACAACATCATTCCACCGTTAAGGAAAGCTAGCGCGTGTTAGCTTTCCCTCTTGCATAAGCACAAGTGCATCTCGAACAACATCATTCCACCATGGTAGAAAGCTAGCACATGCTAGCTTTCTCTCTTGCAAAAGCACAAGCACATCTCGAACAACATCATTCCTCCATGGGGTAAAAATAGTGCATGCTAACTTTCAATCTTACAGAAACACAAGAACATCTTCAATAACATTATTCCATTGTGGGGAAAAGCTAGTGTGTGCTAGCTTTCCCTCTTTCACAAACACAAGCACATCTCCAACAACATCATTCCAACATGGAGCAAAGCTTAAACATGCTAAACTTCCCTCTTGCACAAGCACAAGCACATCTCAAACAACATCATTCCATCATTAAGGAAAGCTAGTGCATGTTAGATTTCCCTCTTTCATAAGCATAAGTGCATCTCGAACAACATCATTACACCATGGTGGAAAGCTAGCACCTGCTAGCTTTCTCTCTTGCACAAGCACAAGACCATCTCGAACAACATCATTCCAGTGTTGTTTATCTCGAACATCATCCTACCATGGGGAAATGCTAGTGCGTTCTAGCTTTCCCTCTTACAAAAGCATATACACATATCGAACAAGATCATTCCACTATGGGGGAAGGCTAGTGTGTGCTATCTTTCTCTCTTGCACAAGCAAAAGTGCATCTCGAACAACATCATTCTTCTATGGGGTAAAACTAGTGCATGCTAACTTTCAGTCTTGTAGAAGCACAAGCACATCTTGAATAACATCATTCCATTGTGGGAAAAAGCTACCCTGTGTTAGCTTTCCCTCTTTCAAAATCACAAGCACATCTCCAACAACATCATTCTAGCATGGAGGAATGCTTGCACATGCTAAACTTCCCTCTTGCACAAGCACAATCAAATCTCAAACAACACCAGTCCACCGTTAAGGAAAGATAGCACGTGTTAGTTTTCCTTCTTGCATAAGCACAAGTGCATATCGAGCAACATCATTCCACAATGGGGGAAAGCTAGTGCGTGCTATCTTTCCCTCTTACACAAGCACAAGCACATTTTGAACAACATCATTCCAGTGTTGGGGAAAGCTAGCGCATGCTAGCTTTCCCTCTTGCACAAGCACACGCGCATCTTGAACATCATCCTACCATGGGGGAAAGCTAGCATGTCTCTTCCACAAGCATATACACATCTCGAACAAGATCATTCCACTATGGGGGAAATCTATCGTGCGCTATCTTTCTCTCTTGCACAAGCACAAGCGCATCTCGAACAACATCATTCTTCTGTGTGGTAAAACTAGTGCATGCTAACATTCAGTCTTACAGAAGCACAAGCACATCTTGAATAACATCATTCCATTGTGGGGAAAAGCTAGCGTGTGCCATGTTTCCCTCTTTCACAAACACAAGAACATATCGAACAACATCATTCTAGCATATGGAGGAAAGCTTGCACATGCTAAACTTCCCTTTTGCACAAGCACAAGCACATCTCAAACAACATCATTCCACCATTAAGGAAAGCTAGCACGTGTTATCTTTCCCTCCTACATAAGCACAAGTTCAGTGCGAACAACATCTTTCTACCATGGGGGAAATCTAGCATGTGCTAGCTTTTCCTCTTACACAAGCACAACCGCATCTCGAACAACATCATTCCAGTGTTGGGGAAAGCTAGTGCATCCTATCTTTCCCTCTTGCACAAGCACAAGTGCATCTTGAACATCATCCTACCATGGGGGAAAGCTAGCACGTGCTAGCTTTCCCTTGTACACAAGTATATACACATCTCGAACAAGATCATTCCACTGTGGGGGAAAGCTACCGTGTGCTATCTTTGTCTCTTGCACAAACACAAGTGCATCTCAAACAACATCATTCCTTTGTGGGGTAAAACTAGTGCATGCTAACTTTCAGTCTTGCAGAGGCACAAGCACATCTTGAATAGCATCATTCAATTGTCAGGAAAAGCTAGCATGTGTTAGCTTTCCTTCTTTCACAAACACAAGCACATATCGAACAACATCATTCTAGCATGGAGTAAATATTGAACATGCGATGCTTCCCTCTTGCACAAGCACAAACACATCTCAAACAACATCATTCCACTATTAAGGAAAGATAGCATGTGTTATCTTTCCCTCTTGCATAAGCACAAGTGCATCTCGAATAACATCATTCCATTGTGGGGAAAATCTACCCTATGATAGCTTTCCCTCTTTCTGTTAGCGATATTTCTTGTTTAGGGGGTTAGATATCAAAAGAGTGGATTGAAGCCCACTTGTCCAAAGTTTCGGGCAATAATGCGCCCATGGTAAGCAGCAAGCAAGTTCGGGCGGTCCATATTTGCATGCACAAATCGACGACGCACAACAATTTTCGGACGACCCTCGCCTTT
>ML779239.1:490952-526369 GCA_009831015.1 Picea engelmannii | reverse complement strand
TCTTTGATGGAGCTTCTTCCAGTATAGGTGCAGGTGCCGGAGTGGTGTTCAAGTCTCCTTCTCAGGAAACCATATCACTGTCATACAAGCTGGAATTTGAAGTCACCAACAATGTGGCAGAATATGAGGCTCTGGTTCTGGGAATAAGGGCTGCAAAGGAAATGGGAATCAAGGAGATAGATGTGTTCGGGGATGCAGAATTAGTTGTCCAGCAGGTCAAAAACGTTTATCAGACCAAGCACCCTCGCCTCAAGAATTACAGGAACGAGGTATGGGATTTAATTGATAGTTTCTTCCTGGCCTTCAATATCTCTTTCATTCCACGGGAAGAAAATGCTCCAGCCGACTTTCAAGCCTTCTCAGCTATTCTGTTCGAAGCTCCTGCATTGCCCACTGATAGATCAGAGGTGGAAATAAGATACAGGCCCTCTGTACTGGGCAATGTCAAACATTGGAGGGTATTTGAAGATGATCAGGAAATTGAAAAATTCCTCCAATCCATCGATGACTTCTCTGCATTGGATATAGATGAGGACCAGGACCCTGACAAGGAGCCTGGTCACCACCCTGAGGAGTTGTTGAATAAAGTTGTTGACCATCAGATCATTCAACTGCCAAGCAATCATATACCACGAGGGTTGATCCCACTAGAGAGGTTGTTCGATGGGAACGACGTGGAAGTAAAGGGAAGGATCTCAAGTGACGATTATGATACGACCGAATGCAACATAGGCACACCAGAGGAGCCCAATTTTGTCAAGCTATCGAATAGTTTGACTGAGGAGCAGAGGATCAGATATACTGATTTGCTGAAGGAATTCGTTGACATGTTCGCGTGGACCTACAAAGACCTCAAGACATACGACACGTTAGTCATTGAGCATAAGATTCCACTAAAGGAGGATGCTAGACCTTTCCAATAGAAGATGAGGCAGATAAACCCTACGCTGTTACCTGTCATGGAAAAGGAGGTGAAAAAGCTGTTGGACGCCCAAATCATAGTCCCCTTGAGATACTCCAGCTGGGTAGCCAACTTGGTCCCAGTGAGAAAAAAGAGCGGATAAATTAGACTCTGTGTCGATTTCAGAAACCTGAACAGGAGTTCAAGGAAGGACAATTACCCCCTGCCCAACATGGAACATATATTGCAGAGGGTCACTGGTGCATCTAGGATATCCATGATCGATGGCTTTTATGGCTATAATCAGATATCAGTCATGCCAGAAGACAGAGAAAAGAGGACCTTCACCACGCCTTGGGGCACATTCATGTATGCCAAGATGCCATTCGGGCTGATGAACGCGGGAGCAACGTTTCAGCGGGCCATGGACATAGATTTCATCGGGGAAAAAGATAAGTTCGTGGTAATATACTTAGATGACATAACAGTCTTCTCCAAGACTGATATTGAGCACCACTCCCACTTGAAGAGGGTTTTCCTGAAGTGCCACAAGTTTGGCCTTTCCCTAAATCCCAAGAAATCATTGTTTGCTATGCAAGAAGGGAAACTATTAGGCCATATAGTCTCAGCAGAAGGAGTGAGAATTGATCCTGACAGGGTGGAAGCAATTCAGGCTCTATCACTCCCCAGATCCAAGAAGGAGGTCCAAGCATTTTTGGGAAGGATTAATTTCCTGAGGAGGTTTGTCTCAAATTTTGTTGAATTGGTGAAATATATCACAGCCATGCTCAAGAAGGGTCATGAAATAAAATGGACTGCTGAATCTAGGAAGTCTTTTGACCAGATAAAGAAAGCATTGACTGAGGCTCCTGTTCTGGTTAGTCCAGATTATTCTAAAGATTTTATGATATTTTATTTTGCTTCCTTTGACACAGTAGCAGCAGTCATGTTGCAGAAAAACGATCAGGGGAAAGAGCAGCCTATTGCCTTTTTTAGTAAGGCGCTGAGAGATGCAGAGCTCCGATATGAGATCATGGAGAAACAGGCTTATGCCTTAGTAAAAGCTCTCAAAGCTTTCAGAGTCTATGTCTTACACTCAAAGGTCATTGCATATGTCCCTTCGACCTCTGTGAAGGACATTCTTATACAGCCTGACATAGATGGGAGAAGAAGCAAATGGATTGCCAAGATCCTAGAATTCGACTTGGAGATCAAGCCCACCAAGCTAATAAAAGGGCAGGGTTTGGCGAAGCTCCTGGCCGAATCCAATTATGAAGCCTTGGAAATCAATTTGATTCATGAACAAGCTGAATCATCCAACGAAGGTTTCCAAGGCACTGTACCACTATCAGCATGCTCCTGGTACAAAGATATCTTGTATTTCTTGCAGGAGTGGAGGCCGCCTGATGGAATGGAAAAAAGAAGAGAAAGATCTTTAAAGCTTAAAGCTGTCAGATATTGTCTTATTGGCCCAGTACTATACTGGAAAGATCCCCAGGGGATATTACTGATCTGTCTGGACCCTCAGCAGGCCCAGAAGGTTACGAATGATTTCCATAGTGGCCTCTGTGGAGGCCATTATTTTTGGAAAACCACTGCTCACAAGATCCTCTGAGATGGGTACTACTGGCCCACCTTATTCCCTAACGTCTGCAGGGAGATTAGAGCTTGCATCAAATGCCAAAAATTCTCAGGAAAGCAGCAGCTCAAATCCCTGCCATTGAAACCTGTGGTGGTCTCAGCTCCCTTTCAGCAGTGGGGACTGGATTTTATCGGAGAAATTCATCCTCCCTCAAGTGGTCAGCACCGATGGATTTTGACAGCAACTGACTACTTCACTAAATGGATAGAAGTTGTTCCTACCAGAAGCACTTCTCACAAAGTAATCATCAACTTCCTGGAGGACATCATTGCTAGGTTTGGCTGCCCTAGCAAAATCGTCACTGACAACGCTTCCCCATTCCGATCAGAGCCTCTAATCAAATTTTGTGAACAGTTTGGAGTGTCACTGATCCACACCACTCCCTACTATCCCCAGGGAAACGGGCTGGCAGAATCCTCTAATAAAAGTCTAATCAAGCTTATCAAGAAACTATTGGAGGATAATAAAAGGGCCTGGGACTCAAAGCTCAAATTTTCACTTTGGGCCGATCGAGTGACCACGAAGAAATCCCTGGGTCTCTCACCTTTCCAGCTTGTTTATGGGATTGAGGCAGTTTTCCCCACTCAGCTTGCCTTGCCTGTGGAAAATCTTCTCCATGACTATGAAGGGGAACCTAATCTTATGCTCAGAAGAATTCATCAAATGGTGGAGGTGCAGCAGACCAGAGAACAGGTCTTGGATAGAGCTTACAATCGTCAGCAGAAGATCAAGCAGGCTTTCGACAGGAAAAACAAGAAGAAAGAGTTTGGACAGGGTGATCTGGTGCTCAAGTGGGATGCACCCAGACAAGATAAGGGAAAACACAGTAAATTCGATGCCCTCTGGTTCGGGCCTTTCAGGATTCTTGAAGTGTTTTCCAACAACACTTACAGGTTGCAGGATCTGGAAGGCAATGAAGCTTTTAGTGGCCCAATCAATGGGCACTTCTTAAAAAAGTTTTTTCTGTGAGCCGCAGCTGGCTCGTTCCATTTTTGACTTGTAAATATTGTTTTTGTTTTGTTTTGTTTTCTGGACTAATAGATGACTCCATAGCCCAACAGCAAAGGCACCAAGTCTGCAAAAGAGTTCTTAGAGCATTACAGGGACGACTCTATCCCCCATGGAGCCAAATGTTAGCGATATTTCTTGTTTATGGGGTTAGATATCAAAAGAGTGGATTGAAGCCCACTTGTCCAAAGTTTTGGGCAATAATGCGCCCATGGTAAGCAGCAAGCAAGTTCGGGCGGTCCATATTTGCGCGCAAAAATCGACGGCGCACAGCAATTTTCGGACCCCCCTCGCCTTTCGATCTTTAAGCGAGGGGGGGGGGGGTTTGAGATCGGGGGTGCATCTCTCCGAAGGCCCAGATGAGTGCGCCTGGATCAACGATGATGAAGACCTTTTCGGACCCCCCCCATCTTTCTACCTTTAAGCAGAGGGGGGGGGGTCCGAGATCCCATGTGCAGCTTCCCGACGGCCAGGATCGTAGCGCCCAGATCAACGACGCTCGGGTAGTCCCGCTCTTCTCAACTGCCCTGTGTTTAACCAGTGTGGTCCCTCCTCCTGTCATTTTTATTCCCTCTCCCGCCTTTCCCCTGTTGCCGTGTGTCATCCACTCACCTCTCCTCGGCGGTCCTCGTGGCTCTCTTTTCTCCCACCATCCACTCATTTCCTGCCGCGTGTCCCACTTCCTTTGTACATCCGTTTCTCACCCGAAGGCGAGTTCGTCCTCCCGTCTTCCCTTCATCTAATTGACTGTCTTCCGCCACGAATCATCCCTTGTTACCCCTCTTTGTCATCACTCTCACTTCTCACCATCACTCCTACCATACACCATGTCCTCCCCTCCGGGCTGGCCCTCATGTCCATCTCTCAAGCTATTCGGTTGTTCCAGGTGGCAGCGCGAGAAGTTTTCCCTATCCCGAGATGCTGATTTGGCTGGGCCGTTATCAATCCCAAGAAGCAGTTATTAAAGTGGTTGGTGGTGGTTAGACACCGTCTCCTTCATAATGGGGACGTCCCGCAATGAATTAAAATCACGTCGATTCACCGAATAAACTGTCAGAAGACTGATCGTGTCTGCCATAAGTTGCACGACCATTCAAAGATCGCAGCTCCATGTTGTCAGAAGCCATGCAGACGCAAAGCCTTCAATACAGTTTCTTGGTTCCGTCGCTGGTTGTTATTTTGAGTATATGTAGGCATTTTTGCCACTTTTGTATCTATCGATGGTAGAGCTAAGCTCCCGACTGTAAGGTTTCAACCATACTCTGGTTTCCTAGTTATGCCTCTGTGTTTGAGACTTCTTGGTTTATAACAAACAATTTCCTTTCTTATCCATATTTGTTTCATCTTTTGCTGGGGGGTTCACAGTTGAAGGATTCACGTGGAATTAACAATCTTGTTGCGATAAAGGATTTGTTGTGGCATCATTGTATTCCCTGGTGTTTGTGTTTGAATATAAAAGGATTTTGTATTTGAATGCATTTCTTCTTCAGTCTGTTGCATAACTGTTGTCTGTGATAGACCATTGGGCCCTTCCTGCGTAAGTCTTCCACCTACTCACCCTTTTACTATGACTCACTGTTTGGAGTTTATCAAGACCTCACTCTTTCATGCATGCCTGGTCTGGTTTCTGAGCTGACATGCTGTCGTTCTGAACTTTCCTCCATTTGATCACCCTTAAAACAAATCGTGACATTAAATCTAATGGGCTTCGGGCTCTGCTCCTGCTAGCAATCCAGGAGTGACTTTCGAACGCCAACACTTTCACAAACACAAGCACATCTCCAACAACATCATTCTAGCATGGAGGAATGCTTGCACATGCTAAACTTCTCTCTTGCACAAGAACAATCAAATCTCAAACAACATCAGTCTACCGTTAAGGAAAGATAGCGTGTGTTAGTCTTCTCTCTTGCATAAGCACAAGTGCATATCGAACAACATCATTCCACAATGAGGGAAATCTAGTGCATGTTGTCTTTCCCTCTTACACAAGCACAAGCACATTTTGAACAACATCATTCCAGTGTTGGGGAAAGCTAGCGCATGCTAGATTTCCCTCTTGCACAAACACAAGTGCATCTCGAACATCATCCTACCATGGGGGAAAGATAGCATCTCTCTTACACAAGAATATACACATCTCAAACAAGATCATTCGATTGTGGGGGAAATCTAGCATGTGCTAGCTTTCTCTCTTGTACAAGAACAAGTGCATCTCAAACAACATCATTCCTTCGTGGGGTAAAACTAGTGCATTCTAAATTTCAGTCTTGCATAAGCACAAGCATGTCTTGAATAACATCATTCCATTATGGGGAAAAGATAGCGTGTGCCATGTTTCCCTCTTTCACAAACACAAGCACATCTTGAACAACATCATTCTAACATGGAGGAAAGCTTGCACATGCTAAACTTCCCTCTTGCACAAGCACAAGCACATCTCAAACAACATCATTCCACCATTAAGGAAAGATAGTGCATGTTAGATTTCCCTCTTGCATAAGTAGAAGTGCATCTCGAACAACATCATTCCACCATGGGGGAAATCTAGCACGTGTTAGCTTTCCCTCTTACACAAGCACAAGTGCATCTCGATCAACATCATTCCAGTGTTGGGGAAAGCTAGCGAATTCTAGTTTTCTCTCCTGCATAAGCACAAGCACATTTCGAACAACATCAGTCTAGTGTTGGGGAAAGCTAGTGCATGCTAGCTTTCCCTCTTTCACAGGCACAAGCACATCTCGAACATCATCCTACCATGGGGGAAAGCTAGCATGTGCTATCTTTCCCTCTTACACAAGCATATACACATCTTGAACAAGATCATTCCACTATGGGGGAAAGCTAGTGTGTGCTAGCTTTCTCTCTTGCACAAGCCCATCTCAAACAATAAATTATTTTCTAGATTTTCTAACCCAGCATTATCAGGAGGAGAAATATCACCTTCATCACACGTGTTCTGTTCAACTTTATCTTGCAAATCTGAGTTGTCCCTACCACACCAATTCTCTACTTCTTCATTCTCAGACATCCATTCTTCATCTTCCTCTGAAAGAGCCAGTAAAACATCATATGACCTACCCTGTAAGTATCTTTCACAACAGAGCCTTCATCACCAAGGTTTTCTCCACTTGTATAGTAATGTTCATCATTATCAAGGATTGTCGAGCTTACATAGTGCCCTTGTTTATGATCACTCTTACTTGAAATTGTATCGAGCTCTGCAACATAGCCATGTTCTTGGATAGAGCATGGTTTTTTCTGTCCATGTAATGATAAAAGTAAGCACATAATTGTTCCATGTATTTCATATGCATTGGAAGGTGATAGCCTATGGATACATCATCCTCTCCATCATGATTACACTCATACAGCCTATGGTAATTGTTGAGCTAAATATATATCACTATATATAGCCTTCATAAAATGTCAACCCGGGGAGGTAGACTTTGAGGCACTGACACCATATGTGCAGGATTGGTTTCTTATACTATCTATTTTATTCAAGTTTAATTCCACTAGCCAACATTCAAAACTTTGATCACTACTTCAATCTTTAAATAGAAACAAGGGTCTATCTAAGTACACACTTCAAAGAAAACAAATCTTCACTCATTTGTAACTCTGCTAGCTTTCAATATTCATTCTACCGACTACTCTAGTTTAATATTAACTATAAATCTCTACTAACATGTCGTTCAACCCTTTTTAACTGAAAATCTATAATACCATGTCTTTCAGTCACACGATTCTTTAAAGTAAACTAACCTTTTATAAAGTACTTGTAGCTATTTGTGTAACCCATGCATTTCATAAAGCATTCGAAAGTAAATCTGATATTGCTTTGTTCTAACTGAAGCTTCCTCAAAAATATTCATTATCCAAACTATGCAATTGCAATATAACTTCAAACTGTCAGCAAAATAGATAATGGTTATTCAGAACTTCAAGCGATAGAATAAAAACATATGTTGAGACAAGGGGCCCTTCTTTCCTTCAACAACGACTGAATTAACTAATTCATCACACAACATTCAGACATAACTGAATTCTGGAAATGTATATCTTTATAAAATAATGCAGTCATTTCTGATCTATCTGAGTTTATAATCCTGGAAGAAAAATACTATCTATCAACAAAAAAATGAAATGTCTATGAGCCTAATACTTCCTATCATCCTCCTCCATCCCCAAAGTGCTAGACTGGATTCTATAATATGAGAATTAATTACATGATAAACATAAATCTCCCTCTTTTTAGAAAATGGTTTTCAACAAACTGTTACATGTCACAGCTATTCAAATCAAAAGGATTTGATCAAATAAAAGATGAATATTTCAAATCCTTGTCCTCATGACACGAACTGCATGAGGACAAGGCATTTGTTCCAGAGATGCGCTCAACATTAACTCGGCATGTTGTCTTCTATTTTTAGCTTGATCATCCATGTTTATTCGAAAGTGGTTGAGGATGCATTTGTAGGTTTTCAACCATCTCAAGCATGTTTTCTTTATCATCCATATCCATGAATCCCATCAGAACAGTTGGACATATGAGAATCGATGAAGGTGTAGCTGGAACTATAAGAGGTAGCGCTTCATCGCTGTGAGAGTAGTGCTTCATCACTGTGAGAGGCTTGAATAATCTATATGAGGTTAACATATTTTGAACCCTATGAAAGTCTCATTCAACCTATGGAAAGTTGTTGAATTGCTATTGGAAAAACAGATGTTTTGTTCAAATTGTGATCCAAGTGACTGCAGGGATGGCTAGCATGACCCTGACAAGTCTCAAGGAGTGTGACCATTTAGAGTGAATCTCTAATTTCTCCCCTTAGAAGTTCGAGAGAAGCAGTGGAAGACTTAGAGGGTGAGTTAACTGAAGAGAACTCAAGCAAAGAGGGACCAACCTACCTAGAAGTGCCTCTCTATTTTTTTTTTAACTATTGTATTCAATTTTTTCAAGCTAATTTGAATTGTTACGACCATTGCAGCTGCAAATTTGTTGGTATTTTGTAATTTCAGCTGATGTATCTCTCAAATATACTCCTCAATACTTGGTGGATTGATCCCAAATTGAGATATTATGTGTTTATTTTATTATTATATATAATTCAACATAGTTTGTTTTCGAAAAGAAGTTTCATTGGTGTTTCATAAGATTTTCATTTTCAGATTTATTTTTACGACTAAGGAATCAGATCTACATATCCATGAATTAAAAGATTAACATGGTATCCGAATTGGTTTCCTAAAATCTTCCTTCCAATGAATGGAGAAAGAAGGTACCTAGAAGAGAGAGTTGATGGAAACAAAGGAGGAGGCCTTGTGAGAGTAGTGCTTCATCCCTATGAGAGGCTTGAATAACCTATAAGAGGATAACATCTTTTGAACCCTGTGAATGTCTCATTCAACCTATGGAAGGTTGTTGAATTACTATTGGCTAAACATATATTTTTTTGAAATTGTGATCCAAGGGACTGTGGGGATGGCTAGCATGACCCTGACAAGTCTCAAGGAGTGTGACCAATTTATAGGGAATCTCTAATTTCACCCCTTGGAAATTCAAGTTGCAAATGCTAATAGAAGAGCTCGCTTTAAGGGTCATCATCAAGCATAAAACAACTTCTCCAGTCGATCCTCAACAATTGGTTCATTATGAGATGAAGGTTTCTAAGTGCTAAAAAGGATAATTTTGGACTAAACGAAGGACCATTTAATTCCTCAAATAGCAAGAAAAACATCTAAGGAGATGTTTAAGGCATTGGTTGCTCTTTATTAGAGTGTATTTTCAGGAAGATGCTTCTAAAGAACAATCTTTCCCAAGTATGCATGAGTGACTCAAACACCATGAAAAATTACCTCATGAATATCATTGAGCTTAGAGATTGGCACTTTTCCATTAGAATGAAGATAGAAGATGAATAATTAATGCATATTTCACTACATGTATTTTCTCTTGTTTGAGAATCTTTTGTTGAAGGTGTTTGTGCTCGTGCAACCCTCCAAACTTATAAGTAGATTTTGGTACAATTTTGTCCAAGAGGAAACAAAATGAGAATCATTTGCAACACAATAAGAATAGGCCCAAGACCTCAGTCTCATTAGGAAGATAAAGAAAAATAAATTTGCAAAAGGTAAGGAGGCATCCTTTCTAGACTCTAACTCTAAGAAGAGTAAAATAACTTGTTACAAGTATCATAAGAAATGACACTACTAATGAATGCTCAAAGAACATAAGATAATTTTATTGATGTCCAACAAATGACCATATAGGTCAAAACTGCTAGTTAAAAAGTGTGAGAACAAAGTGGGAGAGCAAAGGTCGCTCCTAGAAAAACATGATATAAGAAAAATTAGTTTTTGTTGTAAAATGCATGAAGTCTATAGCCTCAAAGAATGGAGAGGAGAAACAAATCAACAACAATATTATGGGGTATGTCTCTCCTTGGGGGCAATCAACCTTCCTTGATGCAATCTCTCATACCATTCAAGGCCACAGGGAAGAAACTCGTGATAGATGTCTAGTTGGATGAACTAGAAGGGAAAGAAGATATGGTCTGAGATATGTTTCCTTGATGAGGAGTTGCACCTCATGGTAAAATATAGGGAGGTATCCAAATTACTAGGGAGGTATGAGCTATTTTGGGATCTGAAGAAACATGTTCGTAAGGGTCTTGTTGGTCAAGCATGGAAGGCCTCCCAATGTCTCACAGATCTGATGGTTGATGTAGCATTGTTGTTTGCTTGTCTCTTGGTACCTTTGTCTACTAAAGAACTAAAAATAAAGATGCAATTGGCCTAATGGGTCCAACTTGGGTTGGGGTAGGTAGAGTGAACAATATTCAAGTCAAAAATCCTCCCTCATGTAAAGTGTCAAACATCTCTGAAAGTAGAAAAAAGTGGATAGGGAGTTCTAAGACTCTAAAGAGAAAATAAAATTGTCTTTTGATCTTGCAATAGATTCACACCTAAAGATGAAGTCCTCCTCTATCTCAATCTCATGAAGATGACAAAGCTGGTAGAACCTCTCTCCCTGAGTGATATGGTGGTTTGTTTCAATGCAAAGACGATGAGAGACAAAACCCAAAATTTCCCAAGGGGGAACCAAAGTGCATGCATCCAATACTGAAGTATGTAGGGGGGTAGGGGGGAAAACAATAAGGTTGTCTCTCGACTCCAAAAAGTGCTACATAAAAGTCCATATTGGGGACTAACCCACCTTGTAGGTCGACCCAAGTAACATGGATATAATGTCTAATGATGTCCCCTTTGATGATCCTATTCAACTCCTACCTATTCAATAGGAGTCCACCGAGGGCATCTAGAGAATATCTAGAAAAGGTAAGATGGCAAGCAACCACAGAAACAAGTTGTAAGGAGTGTTGATAGTTCATCCAATTTGATAGGTTGGAAATTACATAAAATACTATTTCAAGTGTTGGTTGCTATGTTGATAGTGGAGCTTCATGACATATGACATATAATCAAAATATTTTTAGCAAGTTCCATGAAAAGGAAATGGGCATGAAAGTGACCGTGGGTGGTGATACTACATATCCAGAGATTAGCACTGACAAAAAACCAGACAAGATGCCTTTAGGTGATGTTCTTGTTTTGCATAATTCTTTTTTTGTTCTTGGTTGACTAAGAATCTCTTCTCTATCTCAATCATTAAAGATTGGAAATGTAAGCTTCAGTTTGATGAAAAATAGTGTTTGATAAGAGATTTCAACCCTCTTGTATTTTGGCCATCAAACTACCTAAAGGAGGTCTTTATAAGATTCTTACGGAATCTAAAAATTATGGAGCTTTGATTCATGATAATGTCAAGTTGTGTGCATTCTGGCACAAGCTTTTTGGTCATTTTCATTGTGGAGTTACTCGTCTCTTGAGAATATGGTGCAAGGATTGCTAGATTTTCAAGGTGGATCATATTGGTGTGCACAAAGGCTACACACTTAGTAGGCATTCCAGGACTTTATTTCCTTCCAATCAATGAAAGTCGAGCAACATTCATATGTCTCCTTCTTGGTTGCTCTCAACATTTTTCATTGCATTTTGCAAGGCTGAGCTCATCCAAAGCCATTACAACAACCAAAACAATTTTTTTTCCACCTTTGAAGTGTTCAACAGCCTTCAAAAGCTTCAAGAGTAGTGTACTCTCCTTCAAAAATAGATTTGCAAACTTATGGGTTGTTGAAGCAACAATGCTAAGTTTTAATGGCAAGCTACAACACTTTAGTATGTGAAAATGGGATTAGAAACCTCTCTGGCACGTTTTTTATCACTAGAAGGAAAGTGTTGAGCTTCTTGGTGTCTAGAGCTACTCGTTGGAAATGAAAATTGATTTTCCATCATCAAGGTTGATAGAGGGTTGTTGGACAATGAAGAAATCTGATTGCAAATGAATAGAATGCCTTTTGAATCCATTAACAATGCCAAAGGAAGAACTATGTTTTGATGTCCATGAGCCAGAGTAAGAGATGTTTCAATCTTGTCTTGAGGTTTCAATTTTTCCTATGCAAATAGAGAAGCTAAATGGGAGTACAAAAATTTCTCTACATGTTGTTGTTGACATACTCGTGGTCTTTTTCATTTTCAGCTCAAAGACTTGTTAATAGTTTTCTTGATTATTTAATATTTGCAAGCTTGAGCTTATTGATGAATCCTTTCATTGGATCAATCCCTCCTTGCATTTTCCATTTTGTAAATCTTATGTTGAAGGGATGCTACTATTGTTTGAAGAATTTTTGGTGGAAGAAGCATTGTAAAGAAACCATTATCGATATCTTTCTTTGCATTCGATTGCTTCACCTTAAGTTCAAGTGTTGATTGCAAACTTTTACAAAAGGATTGAAGGAATGGCCTTCAAAGTTGCTTCTCCAACTTGAGTCACTCCTATTTTATGAAGTTGCAAAGAAAGAGACAAAGCTCTGAGCATACCAACGGATGGGCATGAAAACTTATTCCTTTGTTGTGAAATGCTTTCATATGGAATTGTGAAACAACAAATGGGGTAACAAACAAGCATTCAAATGAAATAGAATGCCTCATCACTTTAACCCCCACCATTTCTCCCAAGCATATGCAAAAATCCCTATAAGAATTGCAGTAATAAAACACACAATGAGCAGAGTGGAAATCTATAGTCATCTTGATAAATTCCTGATAGAATTCTCATAGGCAATATGGCAAGAATTCCTTGAATATTTTTCCTTTTAATGCTCAATGAAATTCCTTTAAATAAATTTGTCTTAATTTTGTGGCTAAGCTATCTATCAAAATTGTACCATAAATTCTGTCAATCCATCTGTGTTGTTGTTGTGGCTAAGCTATCCAAAGAACCTCCTATTTTTTGTGTTGGTACTTGGGACTGCCCAGATTCTTCTAATCTCTCAGCCTCCTTAAACCATTTTTGGACCAATTTATGAAGTTGTCTATTCTAAAAAACCAATGATTTATTTTTATCAATCAACTTCTTATTTTTCCCTTTCAGCTGATCATTCTCTTGTTTGAGTCCTGCAATATCCACATCCTTCTTCCTTATCTTCCCAAACATATGACAACCCAGTGTAGATAAGCTTGTTTTCTCAGTCTTGTCTAGTGCTATCTGATCTTCATGTTCAAACATATGGGAATCCAGAGGGTTTGACTCAGGAATATCTACAACATTAAGTTTTGGTTCTGTATTCATCAATTGTGGAATATTTTTCTGAAGGGTGGGCATAGATCTTTTCGTATGCTAGGTAGGTTGTGGCATAGTGGCAGTGGTATTAACCATAATGCATGTAAAATGATGAGTAGGTCAGCCAAAAGTAATGAGTGTAGGAGTGGATATGGTGCTGAGAAAAATAATGATTATGAAACCCAACTCTTAGGAAAATAGATAAGTGATACACATAAGGTAGGAGTATAGCAAGTATTACAAGATATTGTTTATAAATGATTCCTTTATTTTCAATATTCTTCAAAAAGTAAAACAAATCATTACCTCAAGCCGATGAATGATGATGAACCAAAAAAACCCAGAAATAGTGCAATCTTCAAGAGATACCCAAGTTGAATACTTGATTGTTAGAACATGGTCAAAATTAGATCTTTGAATTGTTGATACCTTACCGAATTATGATAATATCTTAGAAGAGTGAACTCAGTTTAAAAATGCTTCAGATATTTCTTCTTTTGCTGCTCTGAAATTGACAAGGTAGCTGACAGTAATAAAAATGGGAATACATACAAAATCTTATTGAATTGTTCCTTCCTCTGTAGTATAGATTCCCATTTTTTGAATACTCTGATCCACTTCAATTAAAATATCTCTACCTAAACTACTCACACCCTTTTATTGAAATGGAATACTGCACTTGAAAACTATCTACAATGTGCAGAGTTTATTCCCTACCTACCCTACCTTAGAACTTCCTCCCTTTAGGTATAAGAAAACTTCCAGTGAAACCAGGTATGTAGCATAATAAAAATTTCATGCATGTCCTTATGAGGAAAAGGTACTTAATTAATTGTATAGACATGAAGGGGTAGAAATTTACCTTGGTCCATCATCATAAAGAGCTAGAGAACAGAATCATACTTTGGTCTGACAATAGATTGAAACCAATGTTTTATATAATCTCTCTCGATATAATTGTCATGCACCTCTTCTCCTTTTGTCCCTTGTAGATATTCATAATTCGGGGCTTGATTTTCCTGGGTGCCTAAAGGAACGAAGCATGCAATAAATTCTTCGATTTCATGTTCCAAACCTTGTTCTTCCTCCATAGAATCTTTGAATTCTTCTTCAAGTAAGCAAGGATTCCCCAAGAACTGTGAGGTGGACAATTCTATGAAAGAATTGAAAAGCATATTCTCCACTTTCTTTTGCTTTTTAATTAAGAGCACACTATTTCGCCAAGAGATAATGATGGAATGAAATCTAACATGTCTTACTAAAAACACCTCTGAACTGAATTAAGAACACAATTCCCACACTGTTGTAATGAAAAATTCTCTTGCTTGTTGAATGAAATCTAACCCTTCTTATTTCCGAGAAAACACTTGCTAAAATCTAACTTCTTGGCAAGGCTTCGGAGGAACCTACTATGGTATATGCGTAGGTTCTTACCTCCCTTCTTACAGCTCCTCCTCCCGCTTGGTCTTCAACAAACACAACATAATTGTTCTCCAATCCTTTTTAGTACCTCCCTGACAATGGCGCCAAAAATGTTGAGCTAAATATATATCACTATATATAGCCTTCATAAAATGTCAACCCGGGGAGGTAGAATTTGAGACACTGACACCAGATGTGCAGGATTGGTTTCTTCTACTATATATTTTATTCAAGTTTAATTCCACTAGCCAACATTCAAAACTGTGATCACTACTTCAATCTTTAAATAGCATCAAGGGTCTATCTAAGTACACACTTCAAAGAAAACAAATATTCACTCATTTGTAACTCTGCTAACTTTCAATATTCATTCTACCAACTACTATGGTTTAATCTCAACTGTAAATCTCTACTAACATGTCATTCAACCCTTTTTAACTACAAATCTATAATACCCTGTCTTTCAATCAAACCATTCTTTAAAGTAAACTAACCTTCTGTAAAGTACTTGTAGCTATCTTTGTAACCCATGCATTTCATAAAGCATTTGAAAGTAAATCTGATATTTCTCTGTTCTAACTGAAGCTACCTAAAAAATATTCATTATCTGAACTATGTAATTCCAATATAACTTCAAACTGTAAGAAAAATAGCTAATGGTTATTCAGAACTTCAAGCAACAGAATAAAAGCATATGCTGAGACAAGGGGCCCTTCTTTCCTTCAACAATGACTGAATTAACTAATTCATTAACCAATTGATTTCTCAGTCCATATGAAGGCCCCATGCTTGGTAAGATCTGTCAGTGGTGCTCCAAGCTGAGAAAAACCCTGGAAAAACCGCCTGTAATAGTTTCACAGCCAAAAGAAGCTCCTCAATTTTTTCATGTTCTTGGGCATCGACCAATCTAGAATGGCCCTAATCTTATCTTGGTGCACCTGTACCCCTTGTGCACTGATGATGTGGTCTAAGTAAAGCATCTCTGTCATACCGAACTCACACTTGGACTCTTTGGCATATAATGACTTTGCCTCCATGATGATCAATACCTCATCCATGTGCCTCATATTCTCTTGCCATGACCGGCTATAGATCAATATGTTGTCGAAGAAAACCAAGACTGATTTCCTTAACTAATCCCTGAATATATGGTTCATGCAAGACTGGAATGTAGCGGGTGCATTGGTTAGCCCAAATGGCATAACCAGGAACTTGAAGTGTCCAAAATGACATCGAAATGCCATCTTCTCTATGTCCTTCTCTCGGATGTTGATCTGGTGATATATAGAGCGTAGATCAATTTTTGAGAAGAAAACTTCCCCATGTAGTTCATCCATCAACTCGTCAATGCGTGGGATAGGGTACCGATTTTTTATGGTTTTCTTGTTCAAGGCTCGGTAATCAATGCACATCCTCATGGTTCCATCCTTCTTCATAACCAAGACAACTCAAGAAGCAAATGGGCTACTGCTCGGTCTGATGTGTCCCATCTCCAACAATTTCTTGAATGCCTTCTCTATCTCATCCTTGAACCTCCTAGGATGATGATAGGGGGGGTGATCATAAGTTTTGCCTCCTCCTCTAAATAAATGGTGTTCTCAAACCCCCTATCAGGTGGTCTCCTTGGTGGGATTGCCTCAAAGACCTGCTGATATCATCCCAATAAATTCTTGATCTCTATGTGGTATTGTTGTCGACCTTCGGAATCCTTCTAAGTAGTGATCAAGCATTTTGCGACATATTCTACCTCCCCATGTCTGAATATCCTCTCCATCCTCTTGGTTGAAACTGTCTTGGGTGATCTTGTTGACATACCTCTTAGAACAACCTTCTTCCCATCCTGATATCTGAATCCCATTTCCAAGGTTTGGTAGTTGGTAGTGATTTTTCCCAAGGTAATCATCCACTGAACTCCTAACACCACATCTATGTCCGATAGGTCAACCACATAAAATGTGTCTCTCACTCTGTAGTTGCCTAACTTTAGCTCTAAGTTTGGAACTCTGTCTAGACACTCCATTGTGTGGCCATCTACTACTATAACATCAAACCCCTCAAACTCCTCTATCTGAAGTGCCTGTCTCGATACTAGTGAAGCGTTGATGAAGTTGTGGGTGCCCCCACCATCTATCAGGGTGATTGCCATTTTCCCTTGAATAATCCCTCTGATACAAAGGGTATCATACCTGGGAAAACTAGAAAGGGTCGTTATGACTCCTCCCTTTGTTGGTTTCCTCTTGTTAGCCCGCTCTGGTGGTTGTGGGACTACTGGAGGATGGGCTCCTGCCGGTGTCGGTGGTCTACGGGGAAGTTGCTCCTCTATTGGTGTTGACTCCTTCACTGAACTAGTGGATCCACTGTCCTGCTCCTCCTCCTCACTGTCCACATTGTCTGTTGCTACCTCAATATAATGAATATCTCCCTTGCCCATGCACCTGTGTTCTGGGACCTAAGGATCTCTGTAGTTTAAGAAAAGCCTCTTCCTCATAAGCTCTCACCTAGTTTCATCATCCAACTTCTCCTTTCCCTTCCATTCTCTCAGGAATGGCTTCCTGTCTTGATCCCTCTGGGGAAAAATTGGTCTGGAGAAAGTTTTAGTCTTTGGCATTGAGTAAGCTAGGTCTCGAGTGCGAAGGATGGAATCCTGCAAAGTGGGAGGCTTGTATGCCTTCACCCATCCTCTCAAAGGCTCTGTGATTCCTTCTGTGAATAGCATGATCAACCTAGGTTCTGATATATCTGTCACTGCAATGGATACACACTGAAACTCTATGATGAATGCTTCTGTTGTGCTAGTTTGTCTCAACTAGGATAGATCCCTGAAGTGTATCTTGGGATCCTTCCTGTCAAACCTATCCATGAGCCTATATGTAAACTCCCTATAGGAGGTGATGCGGCTGTGACCCAATGTCACCAGTCCATGATACCACCACTCGTGTGCCTCACCCTCCAAGTGTAAGGTCGTGAAATTGATGGCCTTTGTCTCAATCATCTGGTTGAGATTGTAATACATGTATACCTTCTGTACCCAAGCTATGGCAGTGTATTTGGATGATCCATCGAAATAAGGGATGGTGAGTTTCCAAACTTTTCAAATGAAATCGAGGTTATGCCCCTGCTACTGTTGTGGTCCTCTCCTCTACAGCTCTTTGGGGAGGTTCCTGAGTCTGAGTCCACAGTACTCGACTAAGTTCATGTCCTCATGGAAGTCATGACCCAATGTTGTGTAATCCCTCCTATACTCTGCAATGTCGTTAGTATGAGTGGGTGGCCTTTGTGTTATTGGTGGTGGTGCTTCTACCGAGGGTGCCCTTTGGAGACTAGGAAACAAGGGTTCGGGAATCCTACTCACGGAGGTGTATGTGTGAGAGGGTGACTGAGGTCTACTACCTGCTTTTGATTTCACCCATGCTACATGTGGGACTTGTGTATCTAGAGTGCCCACTCTAGCCAATCTATCAACCACCTATTCCAAGGACTGAGACATGGTCCATTGACTAGCTAACATACCATTGATAATGTGCATGAAAGTTGCCTTTGGATATGCAGGGGCCTTTTCACTACCCTCTGTTCACTCATATCTATCTCCTAGCATCCTTTATGCCTCATTCTCAGCCTCACGCTTTTCCCTTCTCTCTTCTTCTCTATGTGTCTCTTCCTCTTCCTCTGAGCTAGGAGGAAAAGGGGGAAAATCAGGCCTATGCCTTATTTCCTTATGCCTATTGTAAGTGACATATTCTTCACCTACGTGTTCATGGCCCTCTGGGTCTTCTATTGCACTCATTATCTTTAGTCACAGGCTAGCAGGGCTAAAGCTCTGATACCACTGTAATGTTCCTGACTTGGCTAGTCTAGGAAACATTGCTAATGTGTGTGTAGGATCAAAGGTTTACAACATATAAATGATCATACAAATAATAAATGTGACAAAGGACTACAAGTTTGTATTATGATATCTCTGTGGATTACAAAATGGCCGAATGCGGCTGAATAACTAACAATACTCGGCTAGATCAACATACAAAGGATCTTAGCCAGAATATAAATAAGCAACTACGGATAAATAAAATAACAACACTTGGCTAGATCAAAACACAAAAGGATATTAGCTGGAATACAAATAAGAAAATAAAAGATAATACCTAGAATATGGGAGCACTATGGAATCAATGAATAATGATGGAAGACCTGGATGATCTTCCCAGTCACTAGGGTGTGTCTTTCAACACTGAAATTAGCCAACTAGTGTCTTCCTCCTGGAATACATTGAACTATCTCTCCTGAGATGCGCCTCTTCTCCTCAATGACAAGTCATAATCTGCATAATGATGAATTAGGTCGCTAACCCTTCCTTTATAGCTTTCCAAAACCCTAAATCATGCTGAAACCCTAATTCGTTGTTGATTTCCAAAAACCTAAATCATGTTGAAACCCTAAATCATTGTTGAAACCCTAATTCACTGTTGACTTCTATTTTTAGCTCATAATGACTTAAAAGTGATTTTAACCCTTGTTATCTCAATGTCACTTTCCGAATATAACACCTGTGACTGGAGTGACCTCTAGTAACCATGTTTACCCCTCTTTGGCCCTGGATATAATCTAACGGGGTGGTTTAGACCATTAAGCCTCCTCTTCTGGAGCTCCTATTTGGAAAGGGACATTACATCCTATTAGGAAGTCCCTTGGATCAGTAATCTAGTTATGATATTAAGGTTTCAAGTGTTCTTAGTTATATCTGTGATCCACATGGGACGACTCTTCCAAGATAGCATGGGTATGAATTGACCACTACAAATAGTCCCCAAGAATTGTTCCTTGGAATTAGTATGCATGGATAACTTTAATAAGTTCTCGAAAAGTAATCTATCTTTCAACCAAATTCAACCTTTAGATTTGCAACACTAGATAAAAGCTTGAAAATGCCAGTGTAATTTTGAAGGGGTAACAATTACTCTTTTAATGACATAATATTCATCGTGAAATTTTGGTTAAGTACGCATACTTTTAATGACATAATATGCATCATGGCATTTTGGTTAAGTATGCATATCCACAAGTAGTTTGTTTTGAGTTTGTTAGAATTAGGGGAAAAATTGAAAAACAAAATGCTTTTAAATTCTTGTTTACTAGATCAACACATATAATAAAAGATATAAATAGATCTTAATAGAAACAAAATTTTTGAGTGTAAAAAACAAACCCTTAGGTTACCTCCTAATCAATGAAATATGTATATGTCACATGTGTGGATGTAGACCTCTTGTATATGCTCAGAAAATTAGTTTAGGTTCATGGATCAAGACTTTAGGTTTTGATCTCTGTCAATATGGACCGAGGGACAGTTTTCCAAGAAATAGACCACAAAAAGGATGTCTGAGACAACAACAACAAGTATAGAAAAACCCCAAAATAGAAGATAGAAAGACTTGGTAGGTACCTTGTTGGTATATTCACTGCCCTATTATAGTTGTGTTGTAGTACATGTAAATATGTATCACACAATTTATTGCAAGTGTAATAAATATGAAGTGCATGTACTAAAATGAGAATCATCACTTTAGTCTATCCATGTGTTTGAGGGTGAAAGGTTGTAGAAAGATAAAATTGACATCCTAGTAATTTCCATAGTGTTTTCTAGAAGGTGTAGAGAAATTCAGAGTCATGATCAAAGATAATGTCAAGAGGTAGCCCAAAACATGAGAGAAGAACAGTTTGTTATTACACCAATGTAAGATACCTCCTTAGATACCTTATAGGGTTTGCTTCTATATCCACAAGACTGTGAGTATTTTTGTTTAATTTTCTGATTCAGGTAATTTGACAAACAGTTCGCATAAAATCTTCTTACAAGAGTATGTAAATTAAGATGAAACTTATAATGTTCACACTGATATATTGGCACAATTCAGAGAGTATTTTCTACACTCTATTGATTAAACTAGATGGGAAATAATGACAATATTAGTCTCAATACATAGAAGAAAATAAATAGAAGAACCTAGGATATGCAATCTATGTGTGTTCTTCAGGATCCCAGTTCTCCAAGGAATAATCAACAATAGTATTTCTGGAATATATCAGCATGTAGGTGCCCCGAATATTGCAACAATGCTACCATATATGGAGTTGGTGTAAGGAAACCCCACGACCTCCACACAGAAAAAATGATTCTCAGAATGAGGAACTCTGTTTAGAATAGCAACTCGCCCAACCAATGAATGAGAGACTCATAACAAGGGAGAATAGGATCAGATTCGGCCTTGGTGATTAAAAACCATCCCACAAACTCAGCCTCTATGCAAGAATTCGTGCCCAGAAAATTCATCCCACCTTGGTAGAAGTTGCCCTACTCATAACATGACCCTCCAGTGCGTAACTTGCCCTATATCAAAATTACATCTTTTGTAGTTTCTATTCAAATATACTATATGCTACTAAAATAAAATAGACTTATTCTATGTACAATTTAAACATCTTTTTTTTTTTTTCACTGGAATGAAAATAGAGTTATGATAAATTCTAGAAAATGAATTGAAAAATGATGTCTAACTAGTAACAAAAATCTTGTAAATTAAATTACAACTAATACAAATTCAATATTAAACTATCATCTACTATAGCCATAAGTGTTACAATAAGTTACAATTATTTGTTCAAATTCAAGATCTAAACCTTACTACAATAGTATTATGTTTTGGTCTATTCGATTGAAATTCAATAAGTGAATGTCTTAATTTGTATGTTTGAAAAATGAAATATGAACTCTACAAACCACACAGTAATTCAAGGTAAGATATCACACATTAAATCAAGTAAAAATGGTCTTCGAATATAAATGAAAATACTGGAAATAGAAATGAACAATGTTAAACTAGAACATGGGGCCCTGCCTCTTCCAAAATGCGTTGTTGAAACTACTCCACTACTTGAGATATAAATACCACAATAAAATAATATCAAAACATATTTTGCTAAGGTATGAAATCAAGTATTAATAACAATCAAATGTTCTTCTATTCATCAATTGTTTCATGGTAACCTTTTTGTACAAAATAAATTATATATTTATAAACATATAGAGTTTGCTAGAGGAAAATATCAGATCCCAAAGATCATTAAGTTTGTTACAATTCATAATCAAATGCCTACGATATAGTAGATCACATGGCTTCTATAAATCACTAATTTTAACTAGATTTTTACACATGGTTCTTTTAGTCCATTGTGTACCAGAATATACAGCTTGATAGATATTCATAAAATTTGGAATCGTTGATGGATTTTCAATTGATATAGAGCTCAGTGGTGGATAAGAGCATGATCTAGAGCCTTATTGAGTTGGATCTACCCCATAACTTTGCTACTATCTAACATAAGAACTTGATCTAAGTGTATTAACCCGTGGTCTATTGATTCTTTGTAATATGGACTTGATTTGATAATATGTCCTCACATCATGAATTTTGTTGACATCTAGAGGACACCAAATCATCTACTCAAAATATGGAGAAAAAAAAAACCTACTCATTTGAATTTTTTGATATGTTGTTGGATGTTCAAAGGACATCTACAATTTTACCAACATCTTAAAGTAGACATAGTTACATAGTTTGCAATTAATATTTTGACATTTTTAAACAATCAAAAACTAATAAAACATCAATAAAACAATTAATTTAACCTTAGTTACTCCTAATTATATGTTCCCTATGTGAGGTACAGAAAAGTAGTGATAGAAGCCTATTTTTGGAAAAAAAATGGTGAAGAAAGGATAGGAAAAAGGGATAGATATAAGTAAAAAATCATAATGAAATAGTAACCCAGCACCTATCAAATACCACAAAGACTTAGTCATTTCCCTTCCTATCTATTGGAATACCACCAAGAAAATCCATGGAAATGCTTTCCCAAGGTCAAGTTGGTATAGGTAAGGGATGATATATACCTTTCTTCCTATAATTGGTGTTGGCTAGTTGGTTTCCATTGATGTTGTTGGATACTTGGTTGTCATTGATGTCAAGAGAAGTGGTTATCACTAATGTCAACACATGTGATGGGCACATTTGAACAATTCTACAAGAATCCCTCACACTATTTATGAGCTCAAGAGTTTCTTAGGGGCACTAAATTGCAAATTTATTCCTCACTTTTCAAACATATTTTTTCCAATCGACTACATTTTGCTTGGATGCTTACTGTCAATGAGACCTTTTCCCACCTGAAGAAAGTATTTTTTTCACCCCTATTTATACACCTACATACCTTCATATACCTTTCGAGACCTCCTAGTATGTTATTGGTGAATTCCTCAAGTAGGTCAAACACCTAGTTGTGTATCATTCCAAAATATTGTTTGATGCAAAACTTTGGTACAATGCTTTATGACAATGATTTATATGTCCTTGTTCAAGCTCTCAAACATTCGAGGCACTATTTGTTGGGAAATAAGTTTTCCTTACATATAGACCATCATCCTTTGATTTTTCCAAACCCTCAAACTAAGCTACAAGAGAAATGATACATTAAATGGACTTCCTATATTGAACAATTTAATTTGGTGATTAAGTACAATAAGGGCAACACCAATAAAATTGCAGATATGCTCAATTGTCCTCCTCTTTGTGTACTCACCATCCTCAACATCAAGGTTCTCTTTTATGAACAATGGAAATAGAAATGAACAATGTTAAACTAGAACATGGGGCCCTGCCTCTTCCAAAATGTGTTGTTGAAACTACTCCACTACTTGAGATATAAATACCATAATAAAATTAGATCAAATCATATTTTGGTAACGTATGAAATCAAGTATTAATAGAAATCAAATGTTCTTCTATTCATTAATTGTTTCATGCTAACATTTTTGTACAAAATAAATTATATATTTATAAACATACAGAGTTTGCTAGAGGGAAATATCGAATCCCAAAGATCATTTAGTTTGTTACAATTCATAATCAAATGCCTACGATATAATAGGTCACATGGCTTCTAGAAATCACTAATTTTAACTAGATTGTGACACATGGTTCCTTTAGTCCATTGTGTACCTGAATATGCAACTTGATAGATATTCATAAAATTTGGAATCGTTGATGGATTTTCAATTGATATAGAGCTCAGTGGTGAATAGGAGAATGATCTAGAGCCTTATTGAGTTGGATCTACCCCATAACTTTGCTACTATCTAATATAGGAACTTGATCTAAGTGTATTAACCCGTGGTCTATTGATTCTTTGTAATTTGGACTTGATTTGCTAATATGTCCTCACATCATGAATTTTTTTGACATCTAGAGGACACCAAACCATCTACTCAAAATATGGAGAAAAAAAAAACCTACTCATTTTGAATTTTCTGATATGTTGTTGGTCGTTCAAAGGACATCTACAATTTTACCAACATCTTAAAGTAGACATAGTTACATAGTTTGCAATTAATATTTTGACATTTTTAAACTATCAAAAACTAAGAAAACATCAATAAAACAATTAATTTAACCTTAGTTACTCCTAATTATATGTTCCCTATGTGAGGTATGGAAAAGTAGTGATAGAAGCCTATTTTTGGAAAAAAAAATGGTGAAGAAAGGATAGGAAAAAGGGATAGATATAAGTAAAAAATCATAATGAAATAGTAACCCAACACCTATCAAATACCACAAAGACATAGTCATTTCCCTTCCTATTTATTGGAAAACCACCAAGAAAATCCATGGAAATGCTTTCCCAAGGTCAAGTTGGTATAGGTAAGGGATGATATAGAACTTTCTTCCTATAATTGGTGTTGGCTAGTTGGTTTCCATTGATGTTGTTGGATATTTGGCTGTCATTGATGTCAGCATAAGTGGTTGTCACTAATTTCAACACATGTGATGGGCACATTTGAACAATTCTACAAGAATACCTCACACTATTTATGAGCTCAAGAGTTTCTTAGGGGCACTAAATTGCAAATTTATTCCTCACTTTTCAAACATATTTTTTCTAATCAACTACATTTTTCTTGGATGCTTACTATCAATGAGACCTTTTCCCACCTGAAGCAAGTCTTTTTTTCACCCCTATTTCTACACCTACATACCTTCATATGCCTTTCAAGACCTCCTAGTATGTTATTGGTGCATTCCTCAAGTAGGTCAAACACCTAGTTGTGTATCATTCCAAAATATTGTTTGATGCAAATGTTTGGTACAATGCTTTATGATAATGGTTTATATGTCCTTGTTCAAGCTCTCAAACATTCGAGGCACTATTTGTTGGGAAAAGAGTTTTCCTTACATATAGACCATAATCCTTTGATTTTTACAAACCCTCAAACTAAGCTACAAGAGAAATGATACATCAAATGGACTTCCTATATTGAACAATTTAATTTGGTGATTAAGTACAATAAGGGCAACACCAATAAAATTGTAGATATGCTCAATTGTCCTCCTCTTTGTGTACTCACCATCCTCAACATCAAGGTTCTCTTTTATGAACAATGGAAACAATAATACACTTTTGATCCTTATCTTGGTCCTACCAATTGTAATCTTGGTATCTCACAACTGTTTCTCATTCCTACTCAACCATGGGAATCCATTTTCTCATAGATTTTATCAATGGTCTCTCTATGATCATCTGTGAACATAATGTCATATTTTTTATTGTACGATACTTGTCCATGATGGGAATATATATATCCTTGCACCAAAGAGATCATTGCTCAATGAGTTTCATTTATGTTTTTCACTCATCTCTGAGCACATCTTTGTGTTCCCCTCACCATCATATCTAATTGAAACTACTAGTTCCTTTTCCATTTATAGAAAACTCTTTTGGTTTTTGTTGGGTTGTAAACTGCAATTTTCCACAACCTTTCACACCTAGATGGATGGGCAAACAAAAGTGGTCAGCTGCACACTCATTCATGCCATCCATCATAAGCATAAATAGTGGGATAATTATTTGTGCATTGTACAACATAGCTATAAAAAGGTTGTCCACGATTCTATAGACCATTCTCCTTTCAAAGAATGTTATAATTTTCAACCTATTATGCCTTATGAGATACAAGTCATGCTCCCCTCTACTCTTTCCCCTCATTATGATTTACCTGGGGAACTACATCAGTTGCAAGTACATATTAAATGATAGGCCAAACCCAATTTAGATTAAACAACTAGTGCATTTAAACAAAGATGTGTAGCCCAGTAAACACCAAACCAAATTTGTTTTCATATTAAACACATGGCATAGTCTTATCGAAATTCCACTTGTATCACTTCATCAAATCAACCACCGAACTTGTTTCAGATAGCTTGCCTAGTGCATTATTACCAAAGTCACCCCTGCACTCCATCAATTGCAATTTACTCTCTATTACTAAATCTTTCTAAGTGAATTTCAGTAATATCATTACAGAGGTTGTTATTTAAAAAAGGGAAGTGGTGGGACCATCAACCTTCTACCTATTCTTTGCATAATCTAGTAGAGGTCCTACCAGAAATTCATCCAGTGCTTAATTTGCATTGCTCCAACTAGGAGACCATCCTCTCCTTAGTAAGGCATTGCTTGATTTTTCAGTTTCATGTTCAAGGGATAACTCTTCTTCCGTACAACCCAAAACTACACTTGAAGTTAAAAACAAGCAAGTTGGCAAAATCACTTGTATGAAACATCAATAAGCAAGAAAAGGATTTCTGCCAACTAGTATTAGTTTCTATAATATCATAACTAGACTCAAGAAATTGCAAATTCAAATGTTGCATTTGTTGATGAGCCAAAGAATATATAGCAATGTGAGCCATCACTTCAAAGTTCAAACCATTGCAATGAGGTTTACCAATATGCATATGAAGCATATCTCACTTCAAGCAAACAATGGACAGGAATATCGTAAGCTTCTAGCATGGGAATTTCCTTTACCAATCTCATCATAATATAGATAACAATAATGATGTGATGTTTATAACAGAATGATTGACAGTACTAACAGTTTCCCATTCAAATGTAGCTGTACAAACTACCATGAATCTCTTTCCTTAAAGTTTAAAAGAAAAACCAATGAAGTTATCATTCATAAAAAAAAGTGAGGTTACTTGGCTGCTTCCTGCAAATACCAAAAGGACATGGAATATCATTCCAAATTGCATATTCTATTGGCTTGGTACAATTCCTCTACTTTTCATCCCCAAAGACACCAAAAGATGCTATTTGAGAAACTCAAGGGGAAAAAACCTTGAAGCATTATCGGAGCAGTTATGATATGAAAGACAATCTCTAGATAGAAATAAGCATAAGGACCTCATTGGATTGGAAATGGAAGACACTAAAACTAGTTTGTTGAGTTGTCCACATCTAAACCAACGATTTGCAGCATCAAGGGCTCCATGGTCATTAGAATGAAAGTGCTTGTATTAATGGTTCACCCCTCAAAAAGTGATGTCGACTATATCATCATTAAATCCCTCATCTTCAAGGAGCCACCAAAGGATCTAAAATTGGCCTCAATAATTTCTAAAGCTACAAAGATAACCCCGAAGATGAACAAACACACTCTCTATCATGTCCTATGAGAAAATAATGGAAAGACAGATACTTTGTTGTAAAGTTTTAAGCTATTGGTTTGGTTTTAGAGGAATTATGTGAAGGAGAAATGATATGGATCCTCTTTGGTCCGATCCTTCTTTGGAAAGGCTAATCGAGAGATGGAAGCTCTGCCACCCTATGTCCCTCAACCCTTTCAATAGCCCAAATATACTTTCAGCCACACTTGGGCTACACAAGATACTACTACTAGAGGTCTTAGTGGTGCAAGGAGTGCACAACACTAGACTTGGAGAATCATGAAATAATACCCCTTGTTAGGTTAGCTTAGTTAAATGAAAGATCTTATGTTAATGGTTCACCCTCGAAAAGTGACATTGGGTTGAGAATAGTGCCCCATGTTGTGATAATTGTGTTGAATGAAAATTCCCATGTTGTAATAATTTTGTTGAATGAAAGTGCCCCTTGAAAAGTGACTTTTATGAAACAATACCCTCTATCGTCCCAACTTAGCCAAATGGAAGTGCTCATGTGAATTTCACAAAATCATGACCCTTGTCATGACAACTTAGCCAAACAAGAGTGCATGTGCTAATGGTTCACTCCTCGGAAGGTGGTTTTGAGGGAATAGTAGCCCTTTTGGTAATGGGTTAGTGGACTGTAAGTGTTATGTGTTAATGGTTTGCCCCTAAAAAAGTGACTTGTATGGAATAGTTCTTTTGATGGGGACAACATCATCAAATGAAAGTGCTTGTATTAATGGTTCACCCCTCAAAAAGTGATGTCGACTATATCATCATTAAATCTCTCGTCTTCAAGGAGCCACCAAAGGATCTCCAATTGGCCTCAATCATTACCAAAGATACAAAGCTAACCCATAAGATGAACAAACACACTCTCTATCATGTCCTATGAGAAAATAATGGAAAGACAAATACTTTTTTGTAAAGTTTTAAGATATTGGTTTGTTTTTATAGGAATTATGTGAAGGATAAAGGATATGGATCCTCTCTGGTCTGATCCTTGTTTGGAAAGGCTAATTGAGAGATGGAAGCTCTGGCACCCTGTGTCCCTTAACCCATTCAATAGACCAAATAGACTTTCAGCCACACTTGGGCTACACAGGATACCACTACTAGAGGTCTTAGTGGTGCAAGGAGTGCACAACACTAGACTTGGAGAATCATGAAATAATGCCCCTTGTCATGTTAGCTTAGTTAAATGAAAGATCTTATGTTAATGGTTGACCCTTGAAAAGTGACATAGGTTTCAGAATAGTGCCCCATGTTGTGATAATTTTGTTGAATGAAAATTTCCATGTTGTAATAATAAATTTTAGTGACTTCTAAGTCGACTGTTACCCTCCAAATTTTATTAATATTATTAATACTTTCCTATTATCTCCACTACCCCTAGATAATAGGGAAAAATTAAGCAACAACAATTTAACCTAAATTAAAAATCATCTTAACCAAATTAATTACAAGGAGTGAAGTTGGTGATTCGGGAGTTGAAGAACCACACTAGAGATAAGTGTTGAAGTAGAATAGAGATTTGGTCATCCTAATTTTGGTTTTTAGGTAGAGCGCAAGCAAAAACGCAAGGGGAAAAGCACGTAGAAGAACGATCTGAGCATCCTCATTTTGACGGCATATTCATCTGGGCATCCTCTCTTTGGAGGTACACAAATCATTTTTTTTTTATCATCTAATTTACAAAAGTAACGTTATTTAAAGTAAAATTGGTTTTTCCCTAGTTTTTTGGCCCCAACCAGAGAAGATATAGAGAAATTTAGTCATAAACTTAGAAACTTATAAACTCCCTCGATCCATGGATAAATCCTCCATATAAATGCCCTCGATCAATGCCCTCAATCAAACGCCTTGCATTAGGAACGAGACCTTCCGCCATCACATTGATTCCCATTTTGGTGAAATGTGAGGAAAGGTTTCCCCAATGTGGGGGATGTGTGTAAATTTAGCAAGAGGTTGCTAAATTTTCCTCATTTTTCCCTTACCATAACTAGGCTCAAATTACAGCTCATCAATATGTTTCAAACAAGTTGTTTTAGAAGCCCCATTGATGCTCGAAAATGTTCTTAGACCGTCTTCATCCTGAGGAGATCATGCAATATTCTATTGGCTTTTTGGGGTGTTCCTTCCTTGCATAGTGCATCCATGATGGTGGTATATGAAATCATATCAGGGACATGACCTCTATCTTTCATCTATTCAAATAATTTTATTTCCTCCTTCAAATTACCCACTTTGCAGAGTCCAATCATTAATGTGTTGTATGTGCCAACATCAGGGCTCTGACCCTAGCCTTGCATCACATAGAAGATCTGTTGAGCTTTGTCTATCCTATTATTCTTGCAAAGCCCATGTATTAATGTATTATAGCTAACTAGGTTAGGTATACAACCTCTCTCTAGAATCTCTTGAAGAAGTTCCCCTTCCTTCTCCAGATTATCCACACTGCAAAATCCATTTATAAGTGTATTGTATGTGATTTCATTAGGCAGATTGCCTATTTGGACCATAACATATAACAACCCAAGAGATTCCTGAATCCTGCCTTTTGCAAATACTGTCAATAACAACAATGTATGTGATAACATTTAGATTACACCCCTTATCTAGCATCTCATCTAGCACTTTGGTGGCCTCCTTCCATTTATGTTCCTTACATAAACCATCAATAAGGGAATTGTATGTGACAACATCAGAGCATATGTTTATGTTGTACATTTCATATAAAATCTTCCTTGCCTCGTCCAACTTGCCTTCCTTACCTAAACCATCAATAAGCACATTGTATGTGACAACACTAGGGCATATGTTTATGTCAGACATTTCATAGAAGAGTTTATTAGCCTCCTGGAACTTGCCTTCCTTACATAAACCATTGATAAGTGCGTTGTATGTGACAACATTAGGGCATATTTTTTTGTCAGACATTTCATAGAAGAGCTTCCTCACCTCGTCCAACTTGCCCTCCTTACCTAAACCATCAATAAAAACATTGTATTTGCAGTTAGGTATTTGTAGATACATGGGTATCATAATTGGCACAAATGACTTAGAGTAGATTCGATATTCAAGATTCAAATTGGTATGTTGATTAAAGTTGGTTTGGCATGGTGTTGTACCTGGGTAAGAAAAAGATGTTATTTCACTAGAGAGATCATTGTAGAGATGTTGGTCAATTTGGGTGTTCTATGGGCATTTTATCATTGATTAAAGTTCATTAGTTATCAAAAGATTCCTTTGATTATTTTGTCATCACAAATTTGTTAAATTTAAAGTAGCTGCAAGAGCCATTCTCCGGGAGGATGGAAAAGACCCTAGCCAATATCTAGGGCCCCTAGTGCACTCTTGAGGTACTTGGTATGGGACCAAACAGTCAGTGCCATAAAAAAAGACCCTTGTAAGGGCCCCTGGTAGATGACTGGGGTTCTTGGTCTGGGACCAATAAGTAAAGACCCCTGAGAGGACCCCCAGTATATGACTGGGGTTCTTGGTCTGGGACCAAGTAGTAAAGACCCCTAAGAGGGACCCGAGTATATGAATGAGGTTCTTGGTATGGGACCAAGGAGTTAAAGTCCCTAGATATGACTAGGGCCCCTCGACTTGCTCCAGGGTACCCATGCATCTCTATTAAAACAAACCTTAGCATACAAACATCATGAATAACCTCTACTTACCAGTTGTGACCAAGTCCAATATTCACCATTTAGAATAATTACTCCAGCTTTTTACATGAATTCCAATAGTGCTTGTTGAAAAATGATCATGAGCTAGCATCTTATTTATTTAACCTAGAACTAATTTGATCAACATAAAACCATATTAGGACACCTATGAACAATTAAACCCATATAGCGGATTTCACTCTGAAGTGGCGCAAGTATGCAAAGCAATGAATCATTATGGGAATTGTTTTGCTACCAAAATTATGAAGTTTCCTTTTATCACTTTTCTCTACATTTACTAAATGGTTTGGGCTGATGCTTGGTGAAGATGTTACTCTTATCATGATGCTTTAACACACAAAAAAATGAGCAAAACCTAGTTCATGGATTTCAAGAAAAATACAAAATGGCTATAGGTGATGGTGGCTCATTTCTCAAAAAATTGGAATTGGTTTTACTTGAAATTTGGTGTGTTAATTCATCTTACCTTATTATATCCCCCTTCCAAATTTAGTGGCCATATTATGCATTGTTTGCAATATATGATCAAATCAATTTCTACCCTACTGATGAAGAAAATGTCGTTGACTGCAGATTTGACCAGAGATATGTACCTTGGTTGATGGTTGTTGGGTCCATTTAAACAACATGGAAGCATGAGACATTATCCCTAACAAAACCCAAAGGTCAAAATTAGTCCACAAGAGGTGCAACCATTCAAATCATCAAGTCAATACCAGATTTTTGAGGGTGACAGTCTTCTACAGTAGTGTTGAATACCCTTTGTGGATAGCTGAAATAAGGTTGTTAATGTTGAACTCTGAAGAGGAAGGTATGATCCTTTGAAAAATATAAATGCAGTGGGAAAAATGGATTGCTAGTTGTATTTATGCAAAATAACACCTTACAAAAAAAGTTCCTGAGTGGCAGGTACATTTTCAGATCTTGGGCTTCAACAAAAGTTATGCCAGGAAACATACATATTTTCCCACTTTCCAAGCTCAAAAAGGTTGTGCATAATGGTATACTTTGATTTTGTTAGATTATAGATGCCAAAGGGGGGTCTCTAATATCATAATCATCTTGTTCTATTGTATCATCATAGAAAATTGTAATGTCTCCTAGAAATTTAAATGTTATCCTTTGAGCTTGAATTGGTTTTGAAAAATCAAAATACAATGTTATTTATGCTCAAGCTTCATGCAACCTATATTCACCTACACAAACAACAATAACAACATGTTAAATTTATAGCAGCTGTAAGAGCCATTCTCTGGGAGGATGGCAAAGACCCTAGCTGAGATCTAGGGCCCCCAAGTGCACCCCTGGGGTTTCTTGGTCTGGGACCAAGTAGCTAAAGCCCCTAGATATGTCTAGGGTCCCTGGAAATGTCCAGGGTACCCATGCCCTGGGCATGGGTTGATCCTTGGTCTTGTACCTTAGTGAATAAGACCCTTGAGAGGGCCCCCCTAGTAGATGACTGGGGTTCTTGGTTATTTTTGTGAATCTACTTGCATTCTTTCTGGTTGTATACACCTGTGTCTTGAAACCCCCTATAGCTACTTTGGGTGAGACTACATATGCTTCGCAGGTGTTTCCGAAAGGGCCAGTAGTTAGGGCTTGTTGGTGCTCTCTTCAGTGTTGAACCATGGGTCTTCCCCTATGCCAACACCACCAGAGCCATTTAGGTCACTACCTTCCAGTTTAAGTAGTTCATTGTGCAATTGATCCATAACAAAACTAAGAAATTCTTGAGCATCTTCTTGCGTGGGAATTCCTAAAGGACTGAGAGGTTGGTCAAGACTAAAGGTTTTAATTACAACATCAAACATGGTTGGATAAAAATACCTTCTAACCTCAATCCCTCCTGCTTCCTTTACATTCTTTTTTATATCTTTGTCAATATCTTAGCTTATAAATTCAATTTGGGTGATGTTAGGCACTTTGAAAACCAAGAAACTATTGCTAGGCTATTTGGTAATTCTATGGGCCATGAAATTTTTCTCTTAGGTAAGGAGGAAGGTGTAGATTTCCCAATTTTGTTTTAAACAGTCCAATCCAAGCCATATGCTAGTGTTGTAGCAATTGGTTCATTAAAAATTTAATGCTACCTCCACACTGTTGGATTACTGAGAGGGGGGTGAATCAATAATAGCGTAATTATAATCCTTTTTCCTCAAATGTTATATCAATATAGAATTATTATCCAATAATGAGAAATAAGAAATAAACAATCAAACACATACACAGTACACCAATGTTTTACGTGGAAACCCAAATCGGGAGAAAACCACAAAATGTTTTTTCTTATATGTCTTGAAGAATTACATTCATTGGAAGCACCAAATTCCTTTGTTTTCCAGCTGCAACTGGAAGGAGGCTCCAACTCCCTAGTTTCTTAGGCTACAACCTGAGGGAAGCTTCAACTCCCCAATTCTCTGGCTACAACCAAAAGGAGGCTACAACCCCCAATGTTCTCCGGCTACAACCAGAAGGTGGCTACAACCACTTGTCCTTGGCCCATCCTGCCACCCTGAATTAGAAGTAGAATGATGGAACCATTGTCACACTATCATTGTGAGATATACCATTGTAAGCCTGTAACAATAAATCTGAACCATGTATCAACCTGTACCTCAACCTGTAATCAACATGTACCATAAACAAGTGCATCAACCATGCACCAACCTGTAATCAACCTGTACCATAAACAAGTGCATCCAACCATGTACAAAGTATGTACCAATAATGTGTCAACTACTCATCAACTATGACTCATCAATATGTACCAACATCATCAACTATACACCTCATGTATGTGTGCCAACTCATCAACTACTTGTCTCAACCATGTACTCAACATGTACCACAACCGAAATCCCTCATCAATTTCATCATCCAAATCTGATTTGTAGCTCTGTAATAGAACTGGTGTATATGATAACATTCCTCCAAACCTTCCTTAACTTTAAAAACAAGAGACTAGCATTTTCATCAAACTTTTCTTTAGTCTCACATGCCTAGTTTTGGATTAGTCAACAACCCTAACTTGAAGTAATCATAAATTTGAACTTGTAATGTATAAAGATCTAAAACTTATCCAAAATTTTCTTCAGTGTGTTTTATGCAATTTATCCAAGTGTCACTACTTGGAACCTCTCAGAAAAGGAGTTATAGCAAAAATGGCATACCTTGCTGAATTCTGGTTTATTCTAGAGAGTGACCTTGTAGAGCGTGCCATGCACAAAATATTTGATGAATTGATATAAAAATGTTATAAAGAATACTAAATAATTTACCCTAACCAACACATTTTGTCTCACTGAATTTGGATATGTTATGAAGAAGTTATGAAGTTTTTACCCGAAACACCTGATTTTGACTAGTTTCAAGACTAGCCACAAACCCTGTTTTCCACGGAGTGTAACTCTCAAAATAAAATGACCCACAAGTGGAATTGATTACCACAGATACTTGGATATGTTGTCCCACTTGCATATAAGTTTCAGGATCTGACTCATTATAGAAAAAAAAGTTATAGTGAAAATGGTGAGATGACCTGTAAATAACATACCTTAGAAAGCACCATCAAAAGAATTTATCTTTCCTTGCATTTCGGCCATCTTTTCTTCACATTCCTAAGAATTTCGGCTTAGATATCATTTGGTTACCTCAGAAACCTATAGATATTCAATATTATGAAGTTTTATTCAAATGAGAGAGCCTTGCATCTTATTTATACTCTCCAAGTAGCTTCCTTAAAAACATCTTCTAGGTCACTTGGCCCACTTTCCTTATTTTAGGGTTGGGTCCACCTCTAATTTATCCATTAAATTTATTATTTAAATTATTTAGTTTGTATTCACTTTGAATTATAATACATTCATCACTTCACTTTATTATTTACCTTTTAAAATCTCTTAAACCACTTTGATTACTTTGACCTTTTGGGGCTTCTAGATGACATATGAGGGTCCTCCAACTTCATAAGGCCATAACTCTCAAACCGTGAGGAGTTATGTGACATTCTACATACCATCAAAAATGGCATGACATGTACTATCCATATAGAATAGTATTATCTGAAAATATATCATAACTCATACAGTTACCCATCAAACAAGCTTGGGTCCATTAACCAAACCCGGGGTCTCCAACTTCTCATGGCGATAACTCTCTAACCGTGAGGAATTATGTGGCGTTCCACATACCACCGTAAATGACATGACAAGAAATATCCATCTAGCATATTTTCCCTGAAAAATTCACTTTCCTTCATCTCATTATTCCATAATTAAGCATGGGTTCTCTTACTCCACAAAGCGTCTTCCCATGAGGGCTTTCACCATAAGTGGACCACTTTGGATTTCATCCATATTTATTTCTTATCAACCATGAAAAAACAATAATGAGTCATATTTACATCAAACAATATTGGGTCCATTACCCAAACCTTTGTGCTACGTGGATTTCTTCAAGGGTTGACATCAATGACAACCAACCTTAATCAACAATCTCCCCCTTT